>JANAVB010003400.1:46544466-47144466 GCA_029216955.1 Iris pallida | reverse complement strand
TTTACCTATAAATAGTAGCGTATTTTTGGAAAGAAGACTTCTTAACTTTCTGCTCTCGCCCTAGCTTTCTTGTCTTCGTCTTCCTTTTCGGATCATCAGTAATGGCTCCCAAGTCCTCCAAGGTTGCGGCGAAGACTGCGATGAGGGTAAGGATTTGGGAAAGTCATATACTTCGAAACCCTAACAACGGCTCTGTTGTACGGGAGTTGTCTTAGTGGGCCGTATAAACACTTTACGAACTGGACCGCATGGTGGCCCTTCGAACAGATCCGCATGAGCCCCTTTGAATCGAGCCCACACAAGTTTGTCCAAATCAGGCTGTCTGATGTTGTACTGTATCGAGTCGCATGAGCTCCTCTTTTGGACTGTGCCGCATAAGGCTCTGACCATCTTTTGACCTTGTTTTTTTATCTTTGATTCTTGCAGCAACCCTGCCGAAAGCTGAGATCATTGTGAAGGAAGAATTGCTGCCCCCTTTCAAACAAGAATCATTGATTGTTAAGGAGGAGGTAACACCAGAAGCAGAAGAACAGAAAGGAGAGCTGGCGCCCATTGCTGTAAAGGAGGAGCCCCAATCTGACGGCGGTAGTATTAGGAGTTCCGATCTTCCTATTTGGGATGAGGATCTTGTTCAAGTACATCCTTCTATGCAAAATGGTTGAGGGATTGGTATATGTGTCCCCGCAACTAGGATTTGTGGGCTCTCACAAATGTTCGTCTTTGTTTTGATACTTCTGTCAGTCTTTTGCTGCGGTTTATGTCTTACTTCTTTTGGACATCGATGTAATCTCTTTTCCTTTTGTCTGAATGAAATGATAGAGAACTTTTTTGGCTTGCTCGTGAGATGTAGTCATGTGAATGTCACCGCCTTTGAATGACTGGGATACCTTCGCTCTATTCTTTGTTTTGTAGTAGTTGCCCCAATGAAAGACTTTTTGTGGACCTATTATCCTTGGCGTATCCTGATTCTGGATACGGATAATAAGTTGGATGGGGATACCTAGAATAATTCTACGGTAAGGTGGTCATAGACATTCCGGGTATCAGAAGAACGAATGCCATGGAGCAGCTGGGCTCCCGGGGCATGATGAGAAATGATGTGCATGCACTAGGAAACTTAGTACAGCATTTGTGGTCAGCAGAGGACATTTGTGGGCCTATTATCCTTAGCGTACCCTGGTTCAGGATACGAATAATAAGATGATGGAAAACCATCATACTTACTGAGAGGTAATGAGGACATGGCAAGTATGGGGGTTTTACCGCAGAGTCTTCCTACTCAGAGGTAATGAGGACATGGCAGGAGTGGACTCAACGGAGGATATTTGTGGTCAACAGAGGACATTTGTGGACCTATTATCCTTGGCGTACCCTGGGGTTTTTTTGGGTACAGATAATAAGTCGAGCGAGGACCAACATATTTACTCAGAGGTAATGAGGACATGGCAAGTATGAGGGTTTCTTCAATGGAGCCTTCCCACTCAGAGGTAATAAGGACATGGCAGGAGTGGGCTCCACAAAGGGGTACATAGGACGACTCAGAGGTAATGAGGACATGGAAGTTTTATGTAGAGGGGTGATTTGTTTTTGGTGGAAGTGAAACGACTCAGAGGTAACATCGACGTGGTCGTTTTGAAAATTTTGTGGATCTGTTACCCTTTTTGTGCACTTAGAGTGCCGGTAGTGGATCATGAGGGAGGAGCTCTTTCAGAGAAATAAGTGTAGAGGTATGGTCATACATGACTTACTATCTGAAAGAGTGACCGAAATGTAAGTTCAGAGGCACCTGCGGGTACATAACTCGATAATCTGGAAGATTGTGAATGTGAGTTCTGTCATGCCCCGATTCGTAGAGTCATTTATTAACATATTTGATCTCTTGGAATCGATCGTCCTCGCTTGGGCGTGATGCCGTATAAGTCTGGTATTACACTTGTGCAAGGCAAAGATGATACATAGGGATAATTCTTCAAATAGGAACACATTGCAGCGGCAGAAGCAGACAAATTGAATTAAATGAGGACAATCTTTCCCATTGAATAGAAGTACATCACCTCTTTATGGCAGTGGAGATAAAAGGACAACTTGAAGTCACACAGAGACATATAGAACTTTATTCTCTTTATTGATAATCGAAGAAAAGTACAAGACTTGTATTGAAGTACAATATTTACAACACATCTTACTTTACAATGAAAGCCAACTGAACAATGCTATACAGTATACATTTGAAACATGGATACATTGGATTACAACTCGATATACTAACTTCGCTTAAAATCTCACTTGTACAACTGATTACAATATTCCATACATTATGCCCTTTATAAACAGAAGATATCATCTTGTGCAAGGAGAGCTTCTGTATGCCCAACAAATCTTCGATGTCGCGGAACCAATCAAGCCAAATCTTCGTGTGTAGAATATCCCAAGCAAGAGCACCTGCCCACAAAACGTGGGTCAACACATCATCTATGCACTGGCGAGTAGAATCCAACCCACTCGCATAAACCAACATTTAAGTGATCATTTAAGCAAGCATTTATTAGTATGATCTTTCTACTTGGGGCCTAGCATCAGTTTACAGTTCATGGGTAATAATCAGAGTGAAGCATGTAAACATATTCTTAATAGCATTCATGTGGACACATCATTTAGCATTCTTCGTGTTATCATGCAAAGGCATCATTGAGGCATACTAGGTGTTATCATAAAAAGGCATCATTGAGGCATCGTTAACATTAACATCTTAAATATGGTATGACAGTTCTCACTTCAAGCATCACTTAGCATGTATGTTGTGTTTTGAGCAATGATTATAGCATGGCATCTTTCTAGCATACTCAATTTAACATGTTAAGCAGGATCTCATACTGAAAGGCTACATACAGCATCATTTACTTATTTGGAACATAAGCACGCAAGTTAAACCAACACATATATTGAATTATCACGTTTAAGTGATTTCTTACCGATAGCCGACTCCCTCGTACCTGCACAAAATATAGGATAATATGATATTCTTACTCTGTCTGCACAAAATATTCATTAGCATGCATCCTGACTACATGACCACTGGTGGTTGTGCACCATGTCGACGTGCCATATAGGACTTCATAGGGTATGGGATGTGCCCTTCACCAGGTTGTGAGCCCGAATGAGGATCCCAATACCGTGCTACCAAAGCACCAATTCCTCCTAGGCCGACTCGATCCCACCGCCGCGGGTATCGTTCGAGGAAATCCTTGTATACAAGTACGTCTATGGTCATGCGAATGCGTGTCCGACCCGATCGTGTTCGAAGTCGCATGATACAATAATAAGATAAGAAAAGGCAACAGTTCATCATCTCCTTTTTCTAATATTTCCACCTGTTCACTTGGTGATCTCAATGATCCCAAGCCTCATCATTTTTCATTGCATCAATCATTGCAACATTTCTCATATCTTTCCTTTCTAAGAGGAACAAATAACATTTCATTCATACCGATAGGACCTGCATCATTTCATTAATATCATAGGGACAATATTCTTTCTTTTATTGCTTATAAGGAAGCAAGCAACAGCAACAGTTATACAGAATGTACATAATTCTAGTATTTTATTCAATTCTTTGTGTTAATAGCATAGCCAGTTCATTACTCATGTATCATTCTCGTAGCATCTCATTACTCAAGTGATTCATTCATTTCATCAAGATTAAGCATAAGAGACATTATCGATTCATTCTCAGGCATCAAGTTACATTAGCAGTTCGAGTATGATTCAATCAGCAGTTCAATATTCATGTCTTATTCATTTCAATAATCCACAACATAGGCATCTCTATTATTCAGCAACTAAGACATGGAACATTTAGGGACAATTCATAGCATCACATTATTTCTTTTATTAAGCATGTAGGAATAAGGAGGAAGGAGGACAGTTCCACTTGCCTGCACAAAAGGGTCTTCCTGCTCAAATCCCGCTAAGCGTAGCTCCACCAGCGAGCCACGTTCCAATACCCATTCCGTCTAGCCAGCTAAGAGAGACTACATCAGTCTCAACTCTCTTGATCTCCAACACAAGTAACGGTCCAACATTCTGATCCCATCCAACAAGCCAACCAAATGCCTCGTGTGGAGCGGGGCATTACATAATATACCACTCAAAAAAGTTTCGTCCTCGAAACTTAAGAAAACAACTCATCTACTAGATTCACTTAATCACAATGAGTTACTCATTCAGCTTCAATTCAATATTCATTTCAGCCCACTCGGTCATTTCAAAATAGCTATCCAACAGTATCATTTTAATCAATCAACGATTCAATCCATCTTTCTCTTTTTCCAAATACTTGCAACTTCTCATTGATTCACCAATATTTTTCTTGCATTCTATCTTGGTCGCAACACATCACTTCATTTGGATCCATACACATATTTCAGGCGTCCCCAAAACATATGCATTTCAGCCAAAGTCTGCGCTAGTGCGATAAATTCTTCCAACAATATTATCTCAGTCGTAACCTATCACTTCGGCTGGATCCATACACATATTTTAGGCGTCCCCAAAATATATGTACTTCAGCCAACTTCCATGATAGTATAATTCAATTAGCCATGATATAACTCTCTTTTCCAAATCAGACTTAGCATCCTTTCAATTGACTTATCACTTTATTCACTTGTCACAATCACTATCTTTTAGGGACAACTCTCTATCCAAGCATAATATTTTAACATTCGGTCAAGGGTCCAATCTTAGATCCAATCATATCAAGAGTTCACAATATGCAATTATATTCCTTTCCAAATCCAACAATATTTCTCACCGAGGCAATTCATCTTTTCTAAAAGATACAATCCGACATCACCAACTATCGATTATCCAGTCAGGGTATAATTCTATACAACAGTCAAGATTAATCCAGCTACCCGACTATAGATACCTATCCAATATTTCCGTCACGAGTAGTCAATTCCATCTCATATAATAATTCACTATTCGATACATATAAATCAAGTCTCATCCCACGATTCCATTTCCCGCTATAGGCCGACACATAATCCTCAAGGGTCAAACATCTCTAAGGTTCATATTGGAGCATATACTTACAACTTATCATTCTTAGATCATACTCATCACCATCTCTCGTTCAATGCCACAAGGTCATTCTATGGGTCGCCAATGGCCATCTATTATTCGGTCCAGTCTCAATGGTTAGCTATACCGACAGCTATACCTAATCATTCAGGTGACTTCCCTAGAGTGGACGGCTACTAGGGATCATGCTAGTTTCTTTCTTAGGGCCAACAAGCAACCGACAGCTCTAAGGAACTCTACCCAAACCTATGGGTATCAACTCAGTCTGAATACTAATCTCTATTGTCGGCTATGCCAACAATTGGTAAGTCCTCAATTGGTCACTAGGGCCAAGTCTATCTATCCAAGGTCTTCCTCAAGGAAATAATTCCCACAGAGGCTCATTCTAGACTTACCCGACGATCGACTAAGATCGATCTATCAACATTGCGGTCAATCCCAATCCGACATACGATCTTCATCGTTCTAATAATCCATCAAGTAAATTCCCAATGATCCAAATTTCTATTCCAATTCCTTTGTACCCACATAAACCCATAAACCAAGGTTAACTATTCATGGGTCATCAATCCCGAAAGTTTTAACATAACTAAGGAATCATACTATTTGGTCTGTATAACAAAGTCACACCACTAAATCATAAGCCAACAATCTATATTCCAACCAACAGTCACATATACTGATATTATCCAACACGTTTGTAATTCCTCAATCCTATTTCTTTCTCAATCATCAAACTATCTTATGGCATTCTTAAATCTCGTTCTTTTCCTAGCCGTCAAAATCTCATACGAACATTCTTAAAATTCTCTACCTCAAGGGTCGAGTAGTTCATGCCATTCAATCCGACAATTTATGTATCAATTAACCATCCTCTATGCAACACAAATATTCAGGGTTGCTACTTGTCACTTTTCTGGTACAATTCAATTCCTGAGCATACATGCACATGAGCAACGAATATCCTTTGGTGATCTAGATGGGTTCACATCTATTACACCTTAGGGTCAAGGCACAATCTCTAATATTCTTTTGGTTCATCGACAATATTTCTAAAACTTTCAGTTTAGCAACCAACTTTGTATTAGCCACATTTAATTTACATCCAACCAAATCGAAGTCAACATTCAGATGTTCTAAGCCACAACATTCTCTAGCCAAATCCATTTACCCATAGCATACTAACGGTCTTACTTGTCTGAGTCATCAATCGACTAAACAATTTCTAACTAAGCCACCCGTTACAATTTCCGAAAATCTCACTACCCAACATAACATCACTGTCAAGGGACACTCGAGTCATCTAGCCATAATACATGACTCCCAGCTAAGTCTCGGCACTACCCAGTACTCGCAGATAGTCTCATTGCTATCCCATGGAAAGGGTCAACATACATCTCGTTCTGAGGTGGTAGAGGCAATATACCACTCAGAAATGAGGCCATCCTTAAATAATACAAACCCAATTCTATTCCGGACATTCGTGATCTATGATGATCACAATACTTAGCCAACATCTCAGGATCTCAATAGTATAAGCCATCATTCTTAGGGTCTCGAAAGCACTTAGCAACACACATGAGTCAATTCACCAGTTCAGTCAAACTCATCCATCAATTACTTCATTCATAATTCTTTTCCAACATCACATGCAATTCTCATCTTGTCGCAGCATACATAGCCACCTTTCTTTATTCCCACAATTCCAAACATCATTCATACTATAGCATACTATGGCATCGAGTCATTGTTAGGTTATTTGTGTCCAAACCAACAAAAATCATTCATTCAGGGGCATCACAATGTGAGACTTATTGCATGGAACATCCAGTGAGCAGCCAAGAGGGTCAACGAATTTTCAGAAACAAGCAATATATGATGATTGCAGAACGACGACAGCATAATCGCAGAAGCAATCTTTGATTTAATCTCGGAAGCAACGTTGAGTGATCGGGGAAGCAACTTTGGTTAATCGTCGATGCAACTTTGATTTGAAATGAATCAAAGAAGAGACCAAGGACGTAAAGCCGTGCTCTGATACCAATTTGTCACGCCCCGATTCGTAGAGTCATTTATTAACATATTTGATCTCTTGGAATCGATCGTCCTCGCTTGGGCGTGATGCCGTATAAGTCTGGTATTGCACTTGTGCAAGGCAAAGATGATACATAGGGATAATTCTTCAAATAGGAACACATTGTAGCGGCAGAAGCAGACAAATTGAATTAAATGAGGACAATCTTTCCCATTGAATAGAAGTACATCACCTCTTTATGGCAGTAGAGATAAAAGGACAACTTGAAGTCACACAGAGACATATAGAACTTTATTCTCTTTATTGATAATCGAAGAAAAGTACAAGACTTGTATTGAAGTACAATGTTTACAACACATCTTACTTTACAATGAAAGCCAACTGAACAATGCTATACAGCTTACATTTGAAACATGGATACATTGGATTACAACTCGATATACTGACTTGGCTTACAATCTCACTGGTACAACTGATTACAATGTTCCATACATTATGCCCTTTATAAACAGAAGACATCATCTTGTGCAAGGAGAGCTTCTGTATGCCCAACAAATCTTCGATGCCGCGGAACCAATCAAGCCAAATCTTCGTGTGTAGAATATCCCAAGCAAGAGCACCTGCCCACAAAACGTGGGTCAGCACATCATCTATGCACTGGCGAGTAGAATCCAACCCACTCGCATAAACCAACATTTAAGTGATCATTTAAGCAAGCATTTATTAGTATGATCTTTCTACTTAGGGCCTAGCATCAGTTTACAGTTCATGGGTAATAATCAGAGTGAAGCATATAAACATATTCTTAATAGCATTCATGTGGACACATCATTTTAGCATTCTTCGTGTTATCATGCAAAGGCATCATTGAGGCATACTAGGTGTTATCATGAAAAGGCATCATTGAGGCATCGTTAACATTAACATCTTAAATATGGTATGACAGTTCTCACTTCAAGCATCACTTAGCATGTATGTTGTGTTTTGAGCAATGATTATAGCATGGCATCTTTCTAGCATACTCAATTTAACATGTTAAGCAGGATCTCATACTGAAAGGCTACATACAGCATCATTTACTTATTTGGAACATAAGCACGCAAGTTAAACCAACACATATATTGAATTATCATGTTTAAGTGATTTCTTACCGATAGCCGACTCCCTCGTACCTGCACAAAATACAGGATAATATGATATTCTTACTCTGTCTGCACAAAATATTCATTAGCATGCATCCTGACTACATGACCACTGGTGGTTGTGCACCATGTCGACGTGCCATATAGGACTTCATAGGGTATGGGATGTGCCCTTCACCAGGTTGCGAGCCCGAATGAGGATCCCAATACCGTGCTACCAAAGCACCAATTCCTTCTAGGCCGACTCGATCCCACCGCCGCGGGTATCGTTCGAGGAAATCCTTGTATACAAGTACGTCTATGGTCATGCGAATGTGTGTCCGACCCGATCGTGTTCGAAGTCGCATGATACAATAATAAGATAAGAAAAGGCAATAGTTCATCATCTCCTTTTTCTAATATTTCCACCTGTTCACTTGGTGATCTCAATGATCCCAAGCCTCATCATTTTTTATTGCATCAATCATTGCAACATTTCTCATATCATTCCTTTCTAAGAGGAACAAATAACATTTTATTCATACCGATAGGACCAGCATCATTTCATTCATATCATAGGGACAATATTCTTTCTTTTATTGCTTATAAGGAAGCAAGCAACAGCAACAGTTATACAGAATGTACATGATTCTAGTATTTTATTCAATTCTTTGTGTTAATAGCATAGCCAGTTCATTACTCATGTATCATTCTCGTACCATCTCATTACTCAAGTGATTCATTCATTTCATCAAGATTAAGCATAAGAGACATTATCGATTCATTCTCAGGCATCAAGTTACATTAGCAGTTCGAGTATGATTCAATCAGCAGTTCAATATTCATGTCTTATTCATTTCAATAATCCACAACATAGGCATCTCTATTATTCAGCAACTAAGACATGGAACATTTAGGGACAATTCATAGCATCACATTATTCCATTTATTAAGCATATAGGAATAAGGAGGAAGGAGGACAGTTCCACTTGCCTGTACAAAAGGGTCTTCCTGCTCAAATCCCGCTAAGCGTAGCTACACCAGCGAGCCACGTTCCAATACCCATTCCGTCTAGCCAGCTAAGAGAGACTACATCAGTCTCAAATCTCTTGATCTCCAACACAAGTAACGATCCAACATTCTGATCCCATCCAACAAGCCAACCAAATGCCTCGTGTGGAGCGGGGCATTACAAGTTCAGCGGTACCGGAGGGTACATAACTCGGCAATCAAGAATTTGGAGAATATGAGTTCAGCGGTACCAGCAGATACATGACTCAATAATCTAGGATTTTGTGAATGTGAGTTCAGCGGTAACGGCGGATACATAACTCAATAATCTGGAATTTGGAATATGAGTTCAGCGGTACAGTCGGGTACATAACTCGATAATCTGGAATTTGGAATATGAGTTCAGCGGTACCAGCGGGTATATAACTCAATAATCTGGAATTGGGAGAATGTCGTTTAGACATAATATTTCTTCAGGAAATTGCCGTTGACGGGCAACATGAGCAAGTCTCCATTTTGTTTTACGAGACGGTAAGCACCGTTGGAGAATACGGCCTCAATGACAATAGACCTTCCCATTTCGGCTGGAATTTGCCGGCGGTTTTGTGAGTCATGACCATCGGCCTCCGAACTGCCAGAACGAGATCGCCCACTTGGAATGTTCTGATTTTAACCTTTTTGTTGAAGGCTCCGGAGATGCCTGCTTGGTATAGCTCGATTCGTTGTTGAGCTAAGAGGCGCTTTTCATCTAAGGCCTCCAACTCTTGTAGTCGGCGACGATAGTTATTGTCTGTCGTCAATTGGTAAGTGAGAGCGACACGGAGCGAGGGTATTTGAGTCTCCAATGGAAGAACTGCCTCACTCCCGTACACCAGGGAGAATGGTGTGTTCCATGTGGCTGTTCGGACTGTAGTACGGTACGTCCATAAGAATTCATCAAGCTTCTCGTTCTAGTCACGTTTGTTGGACGATACGAACTTCTTGAGAAGTTTGATGATGGTTTTATTGAATGCTTCTGCCAACCCATTCGCTGCCGGATTGTATGGTGTTAAAGCAATATTCTGGATTCGGTGCTTGTTGGTGTCAGGCGATGCATAGGAATGCGAAGATGATGTAACAGACTCTTCGGGATGATGCTTATGGAAGAACCAGGATCAATGTGCATCCGATCCATCTTTACGTCGTTGATGTATCCAGTGTAATATAATGGTCGATCGTGCAGGTTGGTTTTGAAGAGCATATCCTGTAGAGTGAAGACAATGTTGGGCATTGCTCCTGTGCAAGCGCTGTCTTAGAGATTTACTGGTGAGCTCTATCCAGTGAGGTTGACCTGAGCCAGATAGGCGTCGACATTCTGGAGTGCATCGGTCAAAGCCACGCGAACATCCTTTGAGAGTCTCAGGAGCTCGTATAATGATAATTTGGCCGGTGTGTTGGCAAATTGTGCCAAGATGTCGAAGTTGTAGGGCCTCTCCAGCCCCGGGGGTGCCTCTTTTCCGATGGATTTATCAAAGCGAGCCTCCTTCGGCCTAGGCTTGTCGGTCGTTGGGGGTTGAGAAGGTCCTGGAGCGTCAGCAGTAGCTGGCTGATGATCTTCAGCCGAGTTATCAGCCACAGGTTGGGATTGTGCCCCAGACCAGGTAACGACAGCCGTGACTTCTTCGACATCTGTCGCGATTGTGTGGCAGGATCTGACTTTTCCACTCTTCTTCTTACGAATGAAAGGTGGTGTGGACTGAGTCACTTTAAGTACCAGGTTCGGATGGACCCACATGACCTCCCCCCGTGATGTGGTGAGGGCACTAGACCAGCAGCCTGATCCCGAGGAGGTAGAAGATTAGCAATCTCCATTGTCGCCAGAGGGATGGGTACCACACCGTCTTGAGTCTCTGTTGGAGGGAAGCTGTCGAATTGTACAAACACCATGTTGGCCGCCACGGTTACCTCCTCGAAATTGATGGCCAGATCCTTCGAGTCGATGAGATGTTGGATGTATCATTTTAATTGGTAGCAGTCGTACGTAGCATGGTGGACATAGCTGTGGTAATTGCATTACTTTAGGCTCTCCATCTGCCGGTCGAGGTTCCCGTCTTGGTGGAGGGAGCTGAATTCTATCTCCTTGTATGAGCATGTTCAAGATGGGCTTGACATGACCGTCTTCGAAGGAGTAAGTCATTTGCGGCCATTGTTTGTCTGCTGGTTTTAACTCAGGTTGCTGGGCTGTGTCAGCCACCATAGCCTGCTTGCCCTTGTTGTCCCGATTGATGGAGGAGTTACCACCATTGTTGTTGTTGGTATTAGGGCGCTTGCCCTTTTCCTCTCCCTCCGAGATGTGCAATCCCAGTTGGCGAGCCTTCTTCAACCTGTCTTCGGCGCTAGTGGCACTGATGATAAACGTCTTCCAGTCCTTAAGTTGACTTCCACCCATCCAGAGGCTGATTGTTGGAAGCAGCCTCTTTTGGCACATTTCAATTAAGGAGGAATCTGGATTACCGGATGACAACTTCATGGCGGTTTGGCAGAACCGCTCAATATAGTTCCTTGTCAGCTCTTTCTTCCCTTGAACGATGTCATAAGGGTGGACATTGTGATGTCCTGTCCTACTTCGTAGAATCTCTCCAAGAACATGCGCTTGAAGCTGGCGAAGGAGTGGATGCAGTTGTCTGTCAGGTTACGGTACCAGTCGAATGCGACCCCTTCCAAGGCCCCGATGAATAATCGTATAAGGATGGCATCGTCATGGGGCAGATGGTCTGTGGTGACCTCGAAGTAAGTGATGTACCGACTTGCGGAGGTCTTTCCATCGTATGGATTGATGTTGAATGGCTTATATCTTGGTGGAAAGGGACATCCCTCCATGCAGCAGGGTATGGTTGCCGTATCCTGAGGTCTTGGCAGTTTTTTCGGGCGTGGAACATGGCCCGAAGCTCCTGGACCTTTTTTCTTGCCTCCATGGCCTCGTCTACAGCGGTAGGAGCCAATATTTCAGGAGGAGTATTGCCCGGGTTTGGTGCCGCTGTGTTTGAGTCTGCATTGACCGCGGGACCCAAGTTTGTTTGGCCGGGCGTTCCTCCTTGCAGAGTAGGGAGGGCTGCTTTGATCTCATCCACAGATTTGACCAAAGTGCGCAGTATGTCCTCCAGAGTGTCAATGCATTAGCGATCACTGGGACCATCATGTTCGTCGTTTGTCATGAATACTATCCTGACATGAGTAGAAGTGGAAGGGACGGTGGATGACGTACACTCCGAATCATACCCCTGTAACGAGAAGTCATCGTGGTATGTGGGAATGTCTTCCTCTAGTTCGGATTTAGAAGGAACAGTACCCCCAGCTTCCGAGTTCGCCTCCTTTTGGGAATTGTGTACGTCCTTGGGGACGTCGGGATTTGCTGCATCTAATGGGAGAGTTGTTTCCCCCAGCTCGTCTTCTTGGAACATCGGATTGTCCTGAATGTTCGGAGGAGTGCTACCCCCAGTTCCGACAACCCCCAGTGATATGGACGATGAATCTCCCACTGTAGCAGACTTTGTCTTTGAACGGGTACCTTAGAAAACTCCGGTGGTGGGCAACCGCTTAGACGATAGTCTCTTAGTCATAGTGGTTGAAATTTTCGGACTGGAAACATTGGCCTTCTTCCCTCTCCCATCGGCGAGGACTTTCTGAGTATAGTTGCAGGAGACGACGGGAAGTGCCTCATCCTCTGAACATGGTTGTTGCAGTCTTTGGATGACGAACAACCAGTCTTCTCGTACCGTCGCATTATTACAATAGCAGTTGACGATGATTTGTGTGTAGTGACGTCCGTGGGAGGACTCTTTGCACCCCCGAGGCCCCCTCTCTTTCCTTGCGCTTGTGGAGGATATCCTCACGCAAGTCAGACGGGTCTGAAACGACCATGTTTGCTCCCTGGATTTTGGGAGACTTTTGGGAACCACTCTGTTCGTCTGCCGCCGGGGGCTGGACTCGAGTGGTTCTGTACAACTTTCGATCAGAGGCCCGCATAATAGTATGTGGAACGCTCGGATGGTCAGAGGTCGGGTCAGCGGACTGAGCTTTCCAAGCTCGTGCTGCCCTAGACTTTTTCACTCTAGTGCGCGAGGGCACATAATAGGAAGAGTCTAAGCAGTGCTGGAGAGAATCAAACAAGTTTCCTCGGGAGCACGAGAGATCAGGAGCATAGGAGAGGCGATCGAAGACTGAGCTACGTGGAGCCGGCGGCATGCGGTTGGAATCAACAATCTTCATGTTGCTGGCAGTCGTAGCCGCATGGGCTTTCTTCATACGGCTGGAAGTCTCAGCCGCATAAGTCTTCTCCTTGCGGCTGGGAATCCTGGCCGCATGAGTATTATGCATTCGGCTGGCAGTTTCAGCCGCATGGTCGGTTTCGGCCGCATGGTCATCATGCATGCGGCTGGAAAGTTTGGTCACATGAGTCATCGTCTTGTGGCTAGTGCCTTTGTTCGGCTTCTTCCTGGAGCACATAGAATCACTCTTTGCCCCTGCAAGTCCAACATCGTAGTGCGTTCCTCTATCGGACTTGGGGACAACAGAGTCTTCTATGGCTTGATGTGGGGCCGCATGAGAGTTGCCTACGCCGTCTTGGGTAGCAGAGAGTGCTCCGTCCAGAGCTTGGGGAGGAGAAATGATTTTGGCCTCCACTCCCTACGAGCCTTTTTTGTGTCGGTTCGCTTCTGGACCGGGCCAGCGATTCCGTCGGAGAGCATTTCTTCAAACGCCTGTTGGTCGAAGCAGACGACCATCTTCTGTTGTGTGGAGCCAAGTTTGGCTGCATCCGATTGTGTCACCAACTCCTCAGCCGTGGAGAAGTTTGTCCCTAGCAGAGTCGCCATCGTGTTTGCCATGAAATATAAAGAACAGAACAATTATTGAAGGACTGGACATTTACTTCACAATACAAACTCGCTTGTACAAAGATAGCCTAGGGACGAAAACCTAGGCACAACAATATAAGTACAATTGTTTATTTTAGATTCTGGGGGGTGACGGTAGAGGATCGGGGAAAGCGACGACAGCTCTGCCTTACTCCTTGGACGATCGGGTGCAGCCTTGGCTCTGGAGAAGAACTGCTTGGCGTTGATGAAGAAATGCTCTCCTTGTTCTCTCTGTGCCTGCCTTTGTCTCTCTGCTTTCTCTCTTCAAGTCTCTCCAAGTGCTCTAGTGCTCTTCTAAAAAAGTCCTCCTTGCAAGGGAATGACACCTTACTATTTATAGGAATGGGATGCAATCATTAGGGTTTGCAATAATTGCTTCCTTGATAAGTCGGCGGTCAAGGACCAATTAATCTGGGCCCTTCATTCTGATTGTAGCAAATCTAGGTAATTAATATACATTGCATCAAATCTCCGTGGGCAACTAATGATAATTACCATAAATCTTCATGATTTGTTATGCCAAGCTCGGATCTCCTGCTACGTGTTCAATTTGCATGATTGCAAATGATCTGATTTGATCCCAGTAATTATGAGGATGGCACTAAACCTGGTTGTTAGGATTTGATGATGAATCTTGATCGATTTGATGCCACGTGTCCCATTATTATTATGCTTCTAGTTGTAGGGACGCAGAAAAAACTAAGCTTCTGCCACGTGTCTTAACCGTGAGCCGCATGAGGATTGTTCGCTACTGAGCCGCACAAGACTGGCCACGTATGGAAATGATCCGAGCCGCATGAGCGAAGGCGACCGCATGGTGGGTGGTTTCTCAATAAGCCGTATAAAGATAGTCTTCGTGAGCCGTATAGGGTAGACTCTGCCTGAGCCGCATGAGGTGGTCTCTTTCTGAGCCGTATGGGGTGGCCTCTGCCTGAGCCGCATGGGGTGGCCTCTCTCCGAGCCGCATAGGGGGTCCTATGCCTGAGCCGTATGGGGTGGCCTCTGCCTGAGCCACATGCGACTGTCCACGTGTGAAGGTCGCATGAAGGATTTTGGGGTTTGATGGATTGTGTCAGAGATTTCCTTCGTTTCCCTAGGAGTCTACCATTATGGCAAAGTCATTATTGCAGCTTTATGTCAGAGCCATCAGTCCTCCTTTACGTCAGAGCATTAAATAGGGCCTTTGCTTAATGGCCAATTGTAGAAGCGAACCGCAGAAGGCCACGTGGCGTTGCTTGAGCCGCATGTCCAAGCTGTTGACTTTTGAACCGCATGACTCTCTTGAGCCGCACGAAGCTCGTCTATTTTTGAACGGCATGGGTTTTCCTGTTCTGAGCCGCATGGACAATCATATTCTTTTTCCATGCTTCTATAGCCATATGAACTGAATATAAATGTACCATAAAATAAAGATAAAGTAAAAGTGTCCAAACCATAACGCGGCTCAATATCCCATCATCGAAACAGTAGGCTACCCCAACAACCAAACAAGGACAAGGGGTAACTTACTATTCCGCGATGTGACATTTTTCCATGCCATGATTGGAACATAAAATTTGCTAAGGTCTCCTAACCTTTCTAGTAGGAAATTTAGAAGACATATCGATGTATGGCCAGGTGAAGGCTGACTCCCCCAGGACAAGGTAACAACTCACAACATGCACACGTCAAGTACAATACTATCAGCCGGCATAACTCGAGGCTAGCGGCCCACGTGACCCATCAGTCCACATAGCTCGAGGCTAGTGACCCTCGCGACTCGACAACCGTGGTACACATTTACTACAGCTTTTGGATTTGGAGTAGCCCATACATTTAACTGACTTCTCCCTCCCAAGGTCCCTAACAGAAGGTAGTTCACTAAGACTAGGTCCATATGCATACAAAAAGACAAGAAGAAAAAATAACTGAAAGCAAAATAAAGTGAACACAAAATAGCAAGTAATGGATCCAACTAAAAACAGATAATAAATATGCAGTAAATAAATAATTAAAGATGCATATAATTATAAACAGTACATAGAGCAAGGTATCTTGCCTGAGGTTATGTGCAAAAGAGAATAATCCAGCAGCTCGAACAAACAAATAAACGAAGCAAGAAAAGCTAAATCCCACAGATGACTCCGGCTGCTGCAACAAACATCACGAACGAGTTTGGAATATTAGATTTGCCTAGAAAATGCCTGTCCAAAAATTAAATTCTAGAACAGGGGCAAAATCATAATTTCAGGTCAAAACGATGTCCGCCGTTGGACCTGCTTTGCACCGAAATACGTACCAATGTCTACGGTCTCTAAAGTCATCAAAATACATGTCTACAGATTTATTTTGATGAAACGAACCCAACGGTATGTCCAATTTTGGATTTCGGTGGGCCGTGCACAAAATCGCCCATTGAGTGGGATTGTGGGCCCGCTAAAATGGCGTCCCGATCAACCTTCTCAGAATTGAACCAAACGTGGCTTACAGGACCAGAAAAATATTTTGAGTCAAATGACGCAAGTTTCGTCGCGATTTGATGAGTGTACACGAAGTTGTGACTTAATTTGCAAAGGGTCGATACAGGGGTATCTCGACGGATACGCACTGATTTCGTCGCACCCATGCAACGAAATCGGGTTTCGTCAGTTCCCGCACGTCGACAACATCCATACCCATCTTTCGATGTGTATAGTGCGTGACCACGTCGTCCGGATTGTCGGGACGGACGCCGTATCGGGATATTTTTTCTAATTTTCAAAAACAGAATTTACAATTTTTCGAAAAACTTTAACAACGTGTATCTTTTTACATACTAGATAAAAAGTGAATCCAGAAGGTGCGTTACAATCTCGATTATGTTATCTTTGACTGTCTTCAATTAGTTTCTACAAAATCCTATTGTTCAGAAAGAAAAGTGGCCGACAAGTTGGTGTTTTGAAAGAATTTTTAATATTCCAAAAAAGTAGTTTTTCTCCAACTTCGTCTCGATTTTTCGAGCAAGTTGGATGGCCATGTCGAAATCCACCTAGGGGATCTCGAAGAGGGTCATGTGGGCTTTCTACACGAATTTACGGATCCAAAATCGGAGTAGAATTGACAGAGAAATCGATCGGTTAAGTGGGATACCTTAAAGTGGAAAACTGTTTTGTTGTTGTTGTCGTTGTCGTTGTTGCTGTCGTGAGAGGCTGCTGCGGTTGGCACGCTTGTCGATGAGAGGAAAGGAGGATGGAGGAGAGAGGAGAAAAAAATTTAGGATTTGAGATTAAGGTGGTGGCGGCAATGGGTGTTGATGTTGTGTGCTTCATATATAAGGGATCGGCCAACATAATACTAATGTTGTTGCCTTTTTTTTCTTTTTTTTTAAGTGGGCGGCCCCCTCTATTTGTTACTGCTTCTTAGGTGTGGACGGCAAGCAAATACTAGCTGCTGCTATTCCTTTATTTGTGAGGTGGGTGGTCGGGTGGGGCCGACCACCAATTTCCTTACTTTGTTTTTTTTTCTTATCTAATCAAAACTTTTAAATAAATATCTATATCTATATATGTATATATCCATAAATACACCAAAAATCTATTAAAAATCCAAATACCATTTAAAAGTCAACTATACAATTATTTAATATATTTGAGCATATCTACATATATATATAAATTCAATTCTTAATAAATCAACTCAAAATAATAATAATATTTAAATAGAAAAACATGTTTATTAAATCTCCACAAAATAACTTTAATAATAATAAATTAATAAGATCATCCCAATGAGTGCTTACACTGCACACCCTTTCCCGGGTCCACAAAATGTACTATTTTGTAAAATATTATTTAAATAATAAAATACCAATAATTGTACAAATAATTAAATAATTAGAAATTGTACATGAAATAAAAAATAATTTAAAAAAATAGGGGTTTTACATCCTACCCAACTTACAAGAATTTTGTCCTCGAAATTTAGGATTAATAGGGTAGATAGGGTTGAGGGATAGGAAGAGTTCGTCAATACCAAAATACAATAAAAATTTTGAGGAGGCGATAAAACGTCGTTCAACATCACCGTACAATAGAAAATTGTGGAGTCGATATATACAAAAATATATCATGGATATGGAATTGAATAAGGATCGCTAGTAAAGGTAACAAAATTTTGAATATCCAATTTTAGAGAACAGTAAGGAATTGAGTCGGCCAAAGAGAATAAATTAGACATTTAGGAGATGTGAATCCTTAATGGAGAACTAGATACTAATCATCTTGGTCGAGGGTTTGATTAAGTGATGATTAGAATCACTTTCGTGCATTCAAGTTTGATTAGAAGGACACGATAATAATTCTAGGGTTGAAGAAATGAGGAGTAGTTTAGGTGAGGATATAACCACATGAGTCGGTCGGTGTCTATCTACATTTGTGTATAATTAACCGATTGGGCAACCAAAGATGATACCTTGAGTCTATCTAGCATGTACAGTGCCTTGTCTTTCCAAAATAAGTAAAAGACAAGAACAACAAAGGTTTCAAAGACGGTGTTATATATTGAGTACGAATTGCAGGGTTCATAGGCGGCAAAAATAATTCAAAAGAGAATTGCCAAGGCTGTCGCGGATGAGACTCTAATGCAAGTTTACTATGTCTTCGTCCACGTAGAATAATATGTGATAAGCGAACCAAAGTACAATAGGTTGATCAGACCATCATGCACTGGTTCTGATTAAACAATATGTTACTGGGTGCACCCAATAAAATATGTCATGATCAAGCTTGATAACGAAATAAGCTTGCAAAACTGAAGCTACGTTAGCAGCGTGAGATAGTCAAAATATGAGCAAGGGAGGTACTGATGAAGAAAAATTTAAATAGTCCCAGATTTTTTAAAATCAAGGCTCGCCTGAAGTTTGGGCCTATACAGTTTTCCTAGTGTTTTTTCATTTATGGCTTGGTAGACTAGATAAGGTAGGGTCCTCTGAATTTGTAGTCTAAGTGAACTTACCAATGTGGTTCACAAGGAAAAAGGTTTGTTAGGTGGTGAGGTATTCTACCCAACTTACAAGATTTAAACTAATAGTATCATGGGACAATGGGTCAAGCAATCAAGATAAAGTACAAATTTAAGCATTTAAGGAATTTAGTAGAACACAATCACATATCGGGTCGAAAGAACTGAGTCGAGGTTGAATCCCTATCCGTGGTCAAAAATATATCGGTATCATGGTAAATATTATAGTTTGGCCATTTTAACCATAAGGTCATATCAAGAAATAGAGTACAAGGAGATGGCTTTTGGTGGGACATGATATGTCTACAGGAAGGTGGGCTTGTCTAGGTCTTATATATGAAATTTGTTGGGAGAAAAAGTGTAGTGTTGTACTCCAAATATACAAGTCACGGTAGGGGACGCCAGAAGATCAAAAATAGAAAGTGGGAGTTCACGAGATGATAATTAATGCACAAAATAAAGAAGATCAAGTTAAAGCATGAAATAAAATTAATTAAAGAATCCATAAAAAATAATTTAGGAACACAATTCCGAAGAGAAGATAGTCTCCTAGATGAATACAGTTAAGGAGCCATTAAATCATTATTCAAATTGCAAGTGGGTTAGAAGGTCGCAATTAAAAGATCTAGAATTGAAGAAAGGTCGAGTAAGCCGAGGTGGAAATACAGTCACACAGCTGGGTAGATGACTAACAACACTTGCGTATATACTACTATCATGGTCATGGGTGATATGGCAATTAGTGTGGAATACTCAGTAGGGTTATCTTGGGGCCTACCATTAAAATTTAACTCAAGTTTCCTCCAAAATTTTCAGAATTGAACTTTCAAAAATAAACCACCAAAATTTGTATTCACTCCAAGCCGTTCAAATTCATCATAAAAATTTAAATCACTCTCATAAATCTCAAAACAAAATTTTATCACGTTACTACTAACCTTTTCCAAAATTAACGTTTAAATTCAACTATTTAACTCAAGAGTTCATAATTTACGATTCTATAAAAATTTCACAATCAATCAAAAAATTTAACACTCTAAAATTTTTAAATAACTCAAAATAAAAATCTTAGCATATTAAAAGCAATCTCAAAAATTAAGCTCAATGCTCTCATCAATTTTAACTTTTATTCATGCTAAGTTATTCCAATAAAATCACAACTTTTAAATGGTAACTTCCTTCAATCAATCAAAATAACTTTCCATCACATCATTCGAAATTCTCCCAAAAATTTTAATATTAGCAATCCCACATTAAACTAAATTTTTCAAAAAATCTTATCAGTCAAAATCCTTTTTTTTTGACCAAAAATCTAAATAGATTTGTAAATCCTCAATCATAGGACACAATTTAAAATAAAGAAAAATTCTCAAAAATCGTTTTCAATTATTGAAAACCAAAATTTACCATCATTACTTCCACTTAAAATTCAAAATTTACTAAACACGAAAATCGCAAGTTGTACAACTCAATTTAAATAATTTTTACGACCATTTTTAAAAGCTAAGATCATTTTCAAACCAAATTTATAACCGTTCAACGGTGTATAACCATAATCCAAGAAATCATAAACATCAAAACTCGAAAATCAAATAAATTTTATATTTGTTCAAAGATGTATATCTAATCACCCAAACACATAAATATCACAACTCGAAAATCAAATCAATTTTATACTTGTGCAAGGATGTATAACTATAATCCAATAAATCATAAATATCAAATCACAAAAAGCCAATCAATTTCTTAAATCAAGGGTATAAAGATTCTAGCTTATTTTTTTTCTTTTCTTTTCCTGCAATATCAATCCTATGGTGTTTACTATTTAGAAATCTCAAGATTAAAACCTTCTTTGGTAGTATCCTACTTTACAAATTACTAATCATTAAATCACACTTTAAAAAAAAACCTTACTAACTCAATTAGAGTCTTAAATGTATTCCAATTGCCAATATAACCATTCTAGCCATGTGTTTGACCTATGAGCATATACTAGTGTAGTCATATTCCTAGTTGACACTAAGCATGAAAATAAGAATCAACGGTAGAAAGGAATCAAGCAAGATGCAATTCAAGAAAGTCGATCGAGAGTTCAGAATTTGAAGCCAAGGGAAGAGGTCAAGCTGTATGGATGAGATTCCTAGATTCTAATCCTATGTTGCAGGCTCACATCAGTACAGTAACGTAACCGAAGTGACAAACTCGACCTGCATGGACCACCACAAAAACATGTAACGCGCTAATCCAAAAATACTTAGGACTAGGTACGTATCCATGCCAGCTGCATACATACGAAGTATACTCCAATATATGAAAACTCGTATGTATACATAAGTTGTAAAATGCAGTAAACCAAGAGTAATCTAATCTCATCCACAAATGAAGAATAAAAGATATCATATAATCAACTGCAACAAGTCTTTGTATAATACGTTGGGCGGAGACAAAGTCCACTACCAACTATCTCAAGTAAAAGGTACACGGAGGGATAGATGAACTAATAAGACTAGCCAAGTGCAATCATCTTTGAAAGGATGGAGAAGATCATGGCCTCAACTAGAACACCTGCAATATCACAGAAGCACACACACTTGGAGAGATAACCAGATCCTCAGAGGGACGTAACAAGATACAGGAAGAACATGCCATATGAACTGAATATAAATGCACCATAAAATAAAGATAAAGCAAAAGTGTCCAAACCATAACACGGCTCAATATCCCATCATCGAAACAGTAGACTAACCCTACAACCAAACAAGGACAAGGGGTAACTTACTATTTCATGATGTGACATTTTACCATGCCATGATTGGAACATGAAATTTGCAAAGGTCTCCTAACCTTTCTAGTAGGAAATTTAGAAGACATATCGATGTATGGGCAGGTGAAGCTGACTCCCCCATGACAAGGTAACAACTCACAACACGTACACGTCAAGTACCAATACTATCAGCCGACATAACTCGAGGTTAGCGGCCCACGTGACCCATCAGTCCACATCGCTCGAGGCTAGTGACCCTTGCGACTCGACAACCGTAGTACGCAGTTACTACAGCTTTTGGATTTGGGGTAGCCTATATATTTAACTGCCTTCTCCCTCCCAAGGTCCCTAACAGAAGGTAGTTCACTAAGACTAGGTCCATATGCATATAAAAAGACAAGAAGAAAAAATAACTGAAAGCAAAATAATGTGAACACAAAATAGCAAGTAATGGATCCAACTGAAAAAAGATAATAAATATGCAGTAAATAAATAATTAAAGATGTATATAATTATAAACAATACATAAAGCAAGGTATCTTGTCTTAGGTTATGTGCAAAAGTGAATGATCCAGCAGCTCGAACAAACAAATAAACGATACAAGAAAAGCCAAATCCCACAGATGACTTCGGATGCTGCAACAAATATCATGAACGAGTTTGGAATATAAGATATGCCAAGGAAACGTCTGTCCAAAAGTTAAATTCTAGAACATGGGCAAAATCATAATTTCAGTTCAAAACGATGTCCGCCGTTGGACCCGCTTTGCACTGAAATACGTGCCAATGTCTACGGTATCTAAAGTCGTCAAACTACATGTCTACAGATTTGTTTTGATAAGACGAACTCAACGGTATGTCCAATTTTGGATTTCGGTAGGCCGTACACAAAATCGTCCGTTGAGTGGAATTGTGGGCTCGCTAAAATGGCGTCCCGAGCAACCTTCTCAGAATTGAACCAAACTTGGCTCACAGGACCAGAAAAATATTTTTTGAGTCCAATGGCGCAAGTTTCGTCGTAATTTGATGAGTGTACACAAAGTTGTGACTTAATTTGCAAAGGGTCGATACAGGGGTATCTCGACGGATACGCACTGATTTCGTCGCACCCATGCAGCGAAATCGGATTTCGTTAGTTCCCACACGTCGACAACATCCATACGCATCTTTTGATGCGTATAGTGCGTGACCACGTCGTCCAGTTTGTCGGGACGGACGTCGTATCGGGATATTTTTTCTAATTTTTGAAAACAGACAACGTGTAACTTTCTACATACTAGATGAAAAGTGAATCCAGAAGGTGCATTACAATCTCGGTTATGTTGTCTTTGACTTTCTTCAATTAGTTTCTACAAAATCCTATTGTTCAGAAAGAAAAGTGGCCGATAAGTTGGTGTTTTGAAAGAATTTTTAATATTCCAGAAAAGTGGTTTTTCTCCAAATTTGTCTCAATTTTTCGAGCAAGTTTGATGGCCATGTCGAAATACACATAGGGGATCTCGAAGAGGGTCATGTGGGCTTTCTACACCAATTTACGGATCGAAAATTCGGAGTAGAATTGACAGAGAAATCGATCGGTGAAGTGGGATCCCTTAAAGTGGAAAACTGTTTTGTTGTTGATGTCGTTGTTGCTGTAGTGAGCGGCTGTTATGGTTGGCACGCTTGTCGATGAGAGGGGAGGAGGATGGAGGAGAGAGGAGAAAAAATTTAGGATTTGGGATTAAGGTGGTGGCGGCAATGTGTGTTGATGTTGTGTGCTTCATATATAAGGGATCGGCCAACATAATACTAATGTTGTTGCCTTTTTTTAAGTGGGATGCCCCCTCTATTTGTTACTGCTTCTTAGGTTGTGGGCGGCTAGCAAATGCTAGCTGCTGCTATTCCTTTTTTTGTGAGGTGGGTGGTCGGGTGGGGCTGACCACCCATTTCCTTACTTTGTTTTTTTTCTTATCTAATCAAAACTTTTAAATAAATATCTATATCTATATATGTATATATCCATAAATACACCAAAAATCTATTTAAAATCCAAATACCATTTAAAAGTCAACTATCTAATTATTTAATATATTTGAGCATATATACATATATATATAAATTCAACCTTAATAAATCAACTCAAAATAATAATAATATTTAAATAGGAAAACATGTTTATTAAATCTCCACAAAATAACTTTAATAATAATAAATTAATAAGATCGTCCCAATGAGTGCACTTACACTGCACACCCTTTTTCGGGTTCACAAAATATACTATTTTGTAAAATATTATTTAAATAATAAAATACCAATAATTGCACAAATAATTAAATAATTAGAAATTGTACATGAAATAAAAAATAATTTAAAAATAGAGGTTTTACACATACAGAAGAAGGCAACAACTCTCTTAACGCAATGGGCAGTAATCTTTCTATAAGTACGTGGCAGTCGTGACTCTTTATTTCCGTTAGCTTGCGTTCATTGAGATCAACGCATCTAGACAAATTCGACACATAGCCGTCGAGAAATCTTAAAGTAGATATCCACTTGCAGATTATTAATCTATCTTCCTTGCTCAATGTTTATTGTGCTACCGGCTTAGTTAATTGTCCACCAGCTCCCCTTTGTATCAAGTTTAGATGAGGACGCTTGCATATCTTGGCAATACCTTATCTTGCTTTTGGATTGTCCTTCGTCTTTTCTTTAATATCTATGACGGTATTGAAGACATTATCGAATAAATTCTTTTCGATATACACGAGATTATGCCTTATAAGATAATCATTCCAATAAGACAAGTCCCAGAAGATACTCCGTTTGGTACAGTTATGGCTTTGTCTGAACCCCTCGACACAATTATTCGATGGATCTTCAATTATAGAGGGCAAGTCCTTTACATCATCTCAAATATCATATCCCGACAATCTGGCAGGCAGATGAGAAAATTCTTATTTTTCAGCTCTGAACGCATCCTTGTTCTTTCTCCAAGGATGACTCGCAGGCAGAAATTGACGGTGACATTCAAAGAAAGAAGTTTTTCCTCCATGCTTAGGGCGAAACGCCTTACTATTTTCCATACATATCGGCAAGACATCCTGCAGTGAGTACTCCATCCCGACAGCATAACGTATGCTGGAAAATTATTTATTGTCCATAACAGTGAAGCTCTCATATGAAAGTTCTGTTTCCTGGAAATATCATAGGTCGTGATGCCGATCTCCCATAGCTGTTTAAGCTCATCCACCAACCGCTGTAAATATATATCAATATTCTTCGTCAGATTTTTAGGACCCGGCATGATAGCAGTCAAGAACATATAAGGAGTCTTTATACACATCCATGGTGGCAGATTATAAAGGGTAAGAATGACCGGCCAGTAGGAGTATTGAGATACCGACTGCCCAAAAGGGGCAAAGCCATCAGAACATAGCGCCAACCGTACATTTCTAGGCTCTGCAGCAAAATCTGGATGGCACAAGTCAAAATGTTGCCACGTCATGTGGTTAGCTGTATTCAGAGACATATACATCTTCTGCAAGCGCTTCGTGATCGACAAGTAATGCATATACTTGTAAGGACGTCGTTTTCTAGTTGACTTTTCTTTTTCCTTTACTAGCTTTTAACGATCCTCATTACAGAAGCTGCAACTTTCTATGTCCTCTTTTTCCTTGTAGTACAACATGCAACCGTTGCGACAATAATCTATCTTATCGTACCCCAGTCCCAGTTTTCGAACCATCATTTTTGACTTGTAGAAGTTTTTTGGGAGCTCTTTTGATTCCTTCGGTATGATCTCTCTTGCTAGTTGTGTAATTCGATCATAGCAAGCTTGTGGCAAGTTAAAATCAGACTTTATTCTCAACAAGCGCATCGTCAATGTCAATACGGAATAAGTATCACAACCAGGATATAGAGGAGTATCTGCATCCTGAAACATATCATAGAACTCCTTTGTCTCGGGATTAGGATCCTCCGGATCCAAATTATGCCCTGCCGTATCGTACACTATATCTCGTACAAGGTTCTGCACCTCTCCATAATCAACTGAGCATCCTTCGTCTTCGATGACAAAATCCGTTGCAGTATTATCATTAAAAACATAAGTAGCAGCATTCGCAACCTGTCCTTTCGCATATAGTTCACCTTGTGATGACCACATGTCATAATCACGTACGAAACCCTTATGGGTCAAATGATCTCTCACAATTACCACTTATTCATAAAGTCTAATGCAATAATTATGACATAGACACTTGATTTTGGTACAGTCCATGTACTGAGCTTTGCTCATGGCATACCTAATAAATACTTCCATATCTGCCTGAAAATTGTCACCCACACCTATTCTGCTCTCGTGTTATCGTTTGTACATCCATGTACGATCATAGAAGTAACGATCCATCGTAGATTGGAGGTAAAAATCTGTATCATACGACTAACAGAATTACTACGTAATCATGTACTCACCAATAACCGGATGTAACTGGAGTCCTTGGGCCTATCGTACAGTAATTGGTGGATCCGCTGGTATATGTCGGATGTACTTAGTATCGACCATATCATATTAGTATCGGTCTATCGGTTTGGTATAGGACGTATCATATTGGTATTGGCCTTAACAAATTTGTATCGTCCTATCCGATATGTACATGTATCGGCCGTATAGCTAGGATTCATATTGGCCTTATCGATTTGGTATTAGTCATATCCGATAGGTATCGGCCGTGTCGGATTAGTATCGATCGTTTCAGATTAGTATCGTGGAAGGTTTAGTAACAATGGTACTTGGATTTCTCTCTTCTTGAGCTAGAATACCATTGCAAGAGAGTCACCAGATTGTGGTTGGCCAGTTACAGTAACATACATGCTTCCTTTTCCATCAAGAAAAACGAGATTGAAAAGGAAGCATGTATGTTCTGTAACTGGCCAGCTACGCTCTCGTGACTCTCTTGCACTGATAATCTAGCTCTAGAAGAGAGAAATCTAGGTACAGCTATTACTAAACCTTCCACCATACTAATCTGATACTGCCGATACTAATCCGATATGTCGATACCCGGATATGGTCGATACCGAATCGATAAAGTCAATACGAATCCTAGCTATACGGTCGACACATATCGGATAGGACGATACCAATTCGCTAAGACCAATACCAACCGATACGGCCTATACCAAACCGATAGGCCGATATTAATCTGATACGATCAATACTTATAAGTACCTACGGTCGAGGAGGTTGATCTGCTGGTACATCCAAGTACGATCAACGAAGTAACGATCCATTTCAGTTTGGATGTAAAAATCTGTATCGTAAGACAAACTAAACATAATTAGTTCGATACCGATACCGATACCGATTCTGATACTGAACGAAATAGACCAATACCGATACCGATACAGATTGGTGGTGGGACGAGCCATAATCCGCTGATTTGGTTTTGGTTTTGGTTTTGGTTTTGGTTTCGGTTTCGAACATACTAAATTTTAAAAAATTTGGTTCGGTTTCGGTTTTGAACATACTAAATTCGGTTCGGGTTCGGTTTTCAATATACTAAATTTACTTATTCGGTTTCGGTTACGGTTTCGGTCCAAAGTTTATATATACTCCTCTATATATATATATATATATTTCTCCTCTATATATATATATATATATATATATCTGTGTGTGTGTGTGTGTGTGTGTGTGTGTGTGTGTGTGTGTTTGTGTGTATTTGTGTGTGTGTGTATTTGTGTATATGTGTTTGTGTGTGTGTATGTGTGTGTGTGTGTTGCGACCCCCCGCGGCCAGCCACCCCCGCAGCCATACCCTAACCCCCTACCCCCCACCCCCCCGCAGCCCACCCCCAAGCCCCTACCACTCCCTCCCACCCACACCACCCCAGCTAGTACCCCCCCGTAGCCTACCCCCAAACCCCCCCGGGACCAGTCTCCCCACTGCCCGCCCCCTCCCACCACCGTCAGCTCCCCTCCGCCCCCCACCGCCGCCCAAGAGAGAGAGAGAGCATACCTCGATCGATCGTCCAAGAGAGAAAGAGAGGAGAGAGAAAAAATTTGGAGGAATAAAATTTTTCCCAGTCGGTTCAACTTAAGCTAGGCTTTTGACTTAGCGACGGACTAGCGATGGATACAACCCGTCGCTAATCCGCCGTAAAATGTCGTATGGTCGACGGAATGTTCGTCGCTACTTAGTCGTTAACCTCATGCGATATTTTTAAATTTTTCCAACCACTTATTGACCACTTAGCGACGGACGGTATGTCCATCGCTAATATTCCATCATCTGGTCGACGGATTATCCGTCACTAAGTAGTCATCAATTCCTCCGCCAACTATTGACATTTTCCTGCGATTATTATAACATTTTCCCGCCAATTAGTGACTACCGAGTGACTACTTGCCGACGGGTATTTATTCCGTCGTTATTTTACCGACGGCTTGCCGACGGATACGCAACGATGTTCACCCTTAAAAAAATTGGTGCACGATTAGCCGGGAAGTCGTCGCCAGTTTGTCGGTAGTCCATCGCTACAAACGACGGATTTATTCCGTCGCTAAACCACCGTCGCCAATTTACAGTATTTTGGTAGTGCGTCTACGTCAAGACTCGAGATGAGGCATTCACCTCAGATACAGTTGTGGCAGGTATATTACATTTCCATAATGTGCCTGCTCATGTACTATTTGATTCCGATGCTACACATAGTTTCATATCGGCTAATTTTGCCACCGAGCACAAATTTTTCGTGACACCTCTAGGACTTAACCTTAGCGTTAACATCCCGTCGGGCACGCAACTACTTACACACACCAGATATAGAGACGGAATCATCTGTATTGGAGGTAAATAGGTGTATCTTGATGCGATAGTTCTAGATATTAAGGACTACGACATCATATTGGAAAAGGATTGGCTCGGTGCTTACAACGCCACCATCGACTACGTAGAAAAAAAGGTCACCTTTCGCATACCTAGGATGGTCGAATTCTACTATTCTTGAGGTGAAGCATTGTCGACCTGCATGATGATTTCGACGATATATGTTCGAAGGATGCTGCATTCTGGATATGAATGTTATTTTGCAGCCATTTGAGACATGCGACAGAATGGTGCAAATGCGGGTCAGACTGAAGTTGTGGCAGAATTCCTAAATGTATTTTTGGACGAGCTATCCGACATGCACCTGATCGAGAGATCGATTTCACCATCGATATATTCCCCGACACCTGACCAATCTCTAAAACTCCGTACAGAATGGCCCCTGTAGTGCTAAAGGTACTCAAAGTACAGTTGTAAGAGCTACTCGCGAGGGATCCATATGGCCTAGCGTCTTACCATGGGGAGCACCTACGATATTTGTATAGAAGAAGGATGGCTCAATGCATCTTTGCATCAACTATCGAAAGATGAACAAGGCCATCGTCCGAAACAAATATTCACTGCCCTGCATAGACAAAATGTTCGATCAGATACAAGGTGCTTCAGTGTTTTCAAAAATTGATTTTCACTCGAGTTACCATCAACTCAAGATCAAGCTGGTTGATGTGTCGAAGTTAGCCTTCCGCACTCGATACGGCCATTATGAGTTCCTACTAATGTAGTTCGGCCTAACGAACGCTCCTGCTACTTTCATGGATTTAATGAATCAGGTGTTTCGACCCTTCCTCGACAAGTTCATGGTAGTATTCATCGACGATATACTCGTCCACTCGAAGGACAAGCGGCAACACGCTGAGCATCTACGGACCGTGCTTCAGACCCTTCAGGAAAATTAGTTGTATGTGAAGCAGTACAAGTGTGAATTCTGGCTAAGAAGCGTGTCGTTCCTTGGGCACATAATTTTTGCTGAACGTATTGTCGTCGATCCGAAGAAAGTTGAAGCTGTTGTTGATTGGAAGCGGTCTACGTCAGTCGACGAGATTCGAAGCTTCTTTGGCTTGGCGGGATACTACAGACGATTCGTGAAGGACTTTGCGAAGATTGCAGTGCCATTGACTCGCCGTACACAAAAGGGAGTCGTGTTTGAGTGGTCGGACGACTGCGAAGTTTCTTTCCAAGAAATAAAGCAGTGACTCGTTTCGGCCCCTATACTCGCTCTTCCGGATATGGTAGAGGTTTTCAAATCTTCAGCGATGCTTCAGGCCAGGGCTGGGGATGTTTTCTCATGCAGCGAGATAAGGTGATATCTTTCACCTCGAGACAATTGAAGCCGCGTGAGAAGAACTATCCTATGCATGACTTAGAGCTAGCGACGATTGTGTTTGCGTTGAAACGGTAGCGACACTACCTTTATGGTATGGCATACAGGATTTATACAGATCATAAGAGCCTCAAGTATCTCGTCACTTAGAAGGAACTAAACTTGCAGCAAATGCGTTGGCTTGAACTAAACAATGATTACAACTTGACTATTGACTATATGTCGGGCGAAAGAATTATTATGGCAGACGCTCTGAGTGGGAAGTATATTGTCTCGCTATCCATCGATAACAGATTACTATAGGACCTAGAAGAGATGGGCATTGACCTCCGAGTTTGATTCAGGGATGTGCAGTTGGCGCCGTTGCAGCTATAGCCGAGCTTACGGGAAAAGATTAAGATCGCTCAGAAGGACGATCCGTACCTGAAGAAGATACGGACGCTAATAATAACAGGTATGACGATCGACTTTGTAGAAGATAAAAATTGCGTGCTTCGATTGAAGGGTAGGCTATGCATTCCGAATAATTCAGAACTTAGAAAGAAGATATTGACGGAAGCGCACTATACGAAGTACTCCTTGCATCCAGGCAACACCAATATGTAAAAAGACCTCTGTACAACCTTCTGGTGGCATGGAATGAAGAGAGATGTGGCACTCTTCGTATCATAATGCATGGCCTGTCAGCAGGTGAAAGCTGAGCATCAGAGGCCAGGTGATAGATACAAAACGTAGCGATTCTAGAATAGAAGAGGAGCAAGTGTGCATGGATTTTATTGTGGGTCTTCTAAATATGCCGTGGGAAAATGATGCCACCAAGGTCAATATCGATCGACTAAACAAGTCAGCACATTTTATTGCCATCAAAGTTACTTGGAGTATTGATCACCTGGCTCAGATTTATCTTGACGAGATAGTGCGACTATACGAAGATCCCGTATCCACCATCTATGATCGGGATGGACGATTTCTATCGTACTTCTGGATTATCCTTCAATCGGCTTTGGTTACTAAGTTAAACTTTAGCTCGACTTACTATCCCAGACTGACGGTCAAACAGAGTGTATGAAACAGATTCTCAAAGACATGCTACGGCTCTATGGAATTGACTTCAAGTCGAGCTGGGATCCATCTACCTCTGGCCAAATTTGCATATAATAATAGCTATCAATCCATCATTCAGATGGCGCCATATGAAGCCTTGTACGGATGGAAGTATAGATCACCCATTTGCTGGAATGAAGTCGGTAAACATCAGATTATCGACCCGGAGCTGGTGGAACAGACCATGCAGAAAGTTCGACTCATTTGGAAAAGATTAAAGACTGCACAGAGTCATCAGAAAAGCTACGCGGACATCCATCGTTGACCCTTCGAGTTTCTAGAAGGTGATCACGTATTTCTTAAAGTGATGCCCATAAAAGGAGTTACTAGGTTTGGTGCAAAGGGAAAGCTGATTCTGAGATTTGTTCGGCCTTTCGAAATACTCAAGCAAGTTACCCCAGTGGGCTACCAAATTGACCTGCCGCCAACGCTAACGGATGTGCATAATGTCTTCCACGTCTCTCAGTTGCGGAAGCTCGTACACAATCCAATCCACGTGGTAGATTTTGGTCAGCTGTAGTTAAAGGCCGACTTATTGTACGTTGAAGTGCCGGTTCAAATCTTGGAACATAAGGATAAGTTGCTTCGAAATCGAGCGATCCCTCTCGTCTGCATACTCTGGCAAAATCATTCGATCGAGGAATCGACCTGGGAGCTTGAATCAGAGATGAAGAAGAAATTTTCTTCATTGTTCACTTAGAGGTAGTTTTATTCTTAAGTTTCGAGGACAAAACTTTTTCTTAGTTGTTTATGGTGTAGTGCCCCGTACCTGCATCGTGCCTTATTTCCATCCATGAGGTACGCGAGAAAGGAACACTATCGCTACCGATTCAGTCAGAACCAATAGGTCGGGATCGATTGAATCGGTTGAATGAGAACGATTGAATTAAGATCATTTTCTCGTTATGGAAAGGCTTCTTCGGAATCAAATCCCATATTCAGCTAGTTGCACCTTGAGGATAGACTCTGCAGTTGAGTCGGGAAAGACCTCCCGTTGCTCTGCTTTTCATGTCGCACTTGCTCTTTTGTCTTTGTTTTTTGAATGCATTTTCGTGAATATTTTTATAGTTTTTATGGCTTGCATTTTTGAACTTCGCATTCATATCGAACTCCTTGAATGGGGTAGTGTTCTGACCAGTTGCTTGTGCGATTTCAGGTGATCGTACAGGCAACATCTAGCGCAATCAACCAGTCTCTCGCCTAAAAAAATTTTTAGGTGAGTAAATGACCCTTCTCCCCTCGATCTTTTTTCTCCAATGAATTGTCGATAAAAAATATGCTATGCTAGATGTAAATGCAACGACACAAAGGCTCATTCAAATAAACTGTTGCACGACATCTCACATATACGGGCTATAGAATTGCTTATTAAATAACTGTTACATTCTTGCTTAATACCATGCTATATAGAACTGTGCTAAGAAAAGATTAAATCAATTAAATGAATGTCGCAACGATACCATAAAACATGCCTTGAATAACTTAGCATGGTCGTGGACAACTTGTGCACAAGGGCGATTGTTTCTTCGGACACACTACACCAAAAGAGGGATTTGCCAACATAATTTTTTTTTGATTACTAACAGTTTTTTACTGTTACTAATTACTAACGGTAAAAAACTGTTAGCAATATCAAAAATCGTTGGTATAAATAAGATAAACTAAAATTTAATATAAATAATACATAATATTAAGGTTACAACATCTTATAACCGTTGGTAAACCTAATAAAAAAACAAAACCATCCAGTATGCCTTTCACGTGATTGAAATTAAGTGTTAGGGCGGAAACACTTTTTTATTCCCCCTAATTTTTTTTCCCATGTGCTCTAAAGAACTCTTCTGCTGGTGCTTTCTCAAGAGTTCTCCTCTCTTCTCTGTCTCGACGACAAAGGCTACTCGCTGGAATGGTGATCTCTCTCTCTCTCTCTCTCTCTCTCTCTCTCTCTCTTTTCTTTTATTTCTCAATACATAATATCATTCTCTGCTTCCTTATTTTCTTTCTTTCTCAATAGTCGTTAGGAAATGCCTATTCTGGTGTAGTGACAGTATTCGGGGGCCACGGGACCGATCTGGCCTAGGAAGAAACACGGATAGCTATGCTGGATGCATGCCATGGTAGGCAGTGGCTTTCAACGGGACTCGCTACCTGCGCTGAAGGACCTCTGTCTAACCAAGCTATATAACCATGATGGCTTGTCAAGCCAGTGATATTCAAAAATGCACTCCATTGTATTTTATCAATATTAATATGATAGGGAAAAACATGGTAAGTTTTATACTACAACGACACGCTCTGTCGTGGGTAAGATCTATCGAATTTATGCTATTGTGCCTTCTAAATGCTTTCATGAATTGATTAGGAAGGCTAAAAAGTTCACCAAATATATGCATGCTTGTTCACTAAATTTCTTGAACCAAATGAGAGTACGAATATAATTAGCCACCCACCAGTATACATGTAATGTACTGACCCTCGCTCTCCATAGGTGCCCTGAACTAGGATAACGTGCCAAGGAACTGAAGGCGACGGTTCTCCGTTTTGAAAGCCTTGTTAGCGCGAAGGCAAATTCTGTAACAATTTGAAGACTCTGATCAAGACTGCTCCATGTCGCATCAACTCTCGCCGATTTAAGCTCCAAGAGAGTTATTTTTGTTGCTTTATATAAAAGGATATAAATGTATGGAATGATTGTCTCATCGAAGTCAGTTTGTAAGCCCACGTGGCCTCTTTTGTAATCAAGTTTGTAAAAGTTTATTATCAAGGAAAGATAATTTCCTTCTATATCAATGTGTTCAATTTCTTTGCGTACTGGATTTGAATGTTGTGTTTCAGATAACCTTGTGACTATGCCTTGTGCGATCGCAACTTAGGCTCACATGGCATCACACCCGGGGGATGACTATCGATTCTTCGGAATCGGGGCGTGACAGTTAGCACCCATTCGCAAGCATGAATGGGTCAATGACACTTGGCACGTGTGCATTACCCAAAGATCTCGTCCTATTAGAGTAGAGGAGCTCCCTACGCCATGATTTGGCATGTGAAGACTCACGTTATAGAAACAAAGTATTTTGGAGGTGTAGGGATGACCCTATGCCAGAACTTGGTATGATGTAGTACTTTGGCGTGGGCGAGACTCCATGTGGCATTACAATAATATGGGTTGTCAACTCAGTTTTTGAAGTGCCTTAGCTTCTAGTGGCATAGGTGGGGCTACACCCATGCCTGTTGTTCAGCATCTCCTCGATTCCTGAGCTGCCAACATCGAAGCACGCATGCACTCTACCTGATACTTTCCCTTTGGAAGTTGAACTCAGTGTCAGAGGGCATTAAATGCACCCTAGCTGGAGTTAAAGTTCAACTATTTAGAGAGTGGAGTCATCAAATGGTGTAGTTGCTCTTAGGGTGTATGCAGTCCAGGGGTGTAGCCACTCCACGGATGTAGTAGCCTTCCTCATATTTAATTTGGTCAACTTTTTCTTTCAATGTTGCCGCTGCATGGGGATCAGGGCTCAAAGTGCTGACTAAAACAATTCTTGAAGTGGCAAGTTCATTGCCATAATTAGAAAATTCATCACATTAAAGTCATGTTCATTTCTATTAATACGAGATTCATTACATTAATCTCAGGGCTTTGATTGACTGTCATGTAGCGTAGGCATAGAGCTACGCTACTACCTACAAATAGGAGCCTTTTTGAGAAGTCTTTGCTTATTTTCTCTTGGCACTCCTCCTTCATTCTGACCTCGACTTAGCCTTGGGTGGCTGTGAGTCTTGTCTTTGGCACATAAGTCGATAGTTGGTTGTGGATCTCCTCGTTCAAAGAAGTCAAGTTCGTAACGAAGAATTCCTTCAGAGTTTTGAGATGCATTTGATCTTTTTGTATGAGAGTTCGAATCTAAAAAAACATCTTGAAGGTCTTCGAGGGCCAAATTGAATACAGAATTTGGTGTCACCATGTCCCAATTGTCGTTATGCTGGAAGAGCCATAGGATGGTAGATGCACATGTACGTTGACGATGAAGTGATTCGCTCGTTGACAAGGAAGTGATTCGCTCGCGACGAAGAAGAGATGCGCCTATGCTAAGACATCAGAGTGATAGCCATAGTAGATTTTCCCTGTAATAAAAAAGTCATGTAATAGATTTTCATATTTTAATAAAAATTCTCTTTTCACGCGCATTTATTTACTGTCTTTGTATGATGTGCTAACTTTTTTTGTGTCTTCGGCGCAAACTATTTTGTGGCATAAGAATTTTGGCCTTTGTGGTGCATAAAATTCTATGCTTCTACAGTAACCTAACCTAGATCTCCACCTCCCCATCTCTGCCCTAACAACCTCTAGCCACCCGTTACCATGCTGCCTCCTACCACCACAAACCACCGCACTACTCCGTCTAATACCCCACCCACCATCGCAACCACCACATGATCTCACCCATAGGTCAGGTCTACTAACCAGACCTCCGCTGCCTTTCTGACCTCGTCGTCACCACTCTATCGACCGGACCTAGCCAACTACGGCCAGATCCAGCCATCTCTGGTTACATCTTGAGCATAGAGTCGTGGTCCCGCCCTTGCCGCTCCGTTAGAGCCTCGACGCTGATGTCCTGGACTCTGCCACCTCGACTGTTCTCCTACACCGTCTCCAGCAACCAACCGAGGTGAGAATCCCTTCTCCCCTTCTCTGCTCTTCTTCTTCTTCCTCAGCTTCTTTCCATTTCTTTTCTCTGTGGAATTATGTGAGCAGCCATTACTTTTTCTCTCCAGAGAGAAAAAGATAGGGTTTAAAACCCTAACCCTTCTTGGACTGGGCTATATAGTCCAGTTGTCGGTTGGTTCTTTCTATTCTTTGGGAATTTATGTTAATTGTAATCTCTAATGGATTGGGCTCAGCCCGTTCATTTGGTTAAAAACTCATATATTTTCATCTATTGTAGCTAGGCTGGGCCAGCCCAGTAGCCGTTGTTGATTTGTATAGTAATTAAATTGTTGGGCCAAAAACTATTTTACTCAAATGTAAACAGTATTTATTGATTAATATTAAGTAGATATATGTGTATACGTTATTGTATATATGTATAATATTATGTATAAGTATTATTAGTATAAATATATTATTTGCATGTATAGTATATTTGGAGTTATAATATTCTAGTAATCTTATTGTCAATATTTTACCTAAAGCAATTTTATCAAATAATGTTTAATACACTATCTAAATATTTTGGATAAGTTAAACTAAACATTATAAATATTTTTCTATAAATAGATTATAGATATTAGGTTGTGACTTTTATATCTATTATCGTGTTAATTGCATTCTAATCATTCGTTTGCTAATTTGTGATCTTACTCGATCTCTTAAATCAATTATCGGCTTCATGGGCTTTTTGGGTATATTTGGACTTTGGATTCGATCTTGGACATCTATTGGACATATTGATCTTCGACGACTCATTTGGATTATTATTCTGGACTGTAGATTGTAATAGTTTCTGTGTCGACACGTTCGTGTCACGTACGTCGACTTCAAACACCCAAGGTATGTACTTACAGTGATCACTTTTGTTTCTTAATAGTTACTCTATTCATGATTTAGGTACGCATTTTATGATTATTGACACGACTAGCTCAAGAGATTAGTGTTATAGATTCTATTACAATATTATCCTATTCTTGTTCCTGAGTTTATCCTATACATGTTTCCTGTTAAGATGAATCAATAATTACTAGTTGGGCACGAAATACCTTAGTATATATGTAATCAAAGCCCATATTCCTTTTCCTTGTACCCTGTCGATAGCTAATCATATACGATACGTATGATTAGCCGGACCAAGTAGATCGCAGTCCAATCACATATAGAATGTGGTATTTCAAACACACTTTGTGTAGATATGACTTGTGTATTTCATATTGTTCGTGTCTCATACTTTGATTTCCTGCTTGGACTATCTTTTCTATTTACATACTTGTCAGTATATGTTTACCATATTTACTTCTATCTCACATATGCTACTTCATGCTATACAGTTTCTATCATGTTATGAATAGTAGATTACATATTATACTTGCTCCAATCTTGACTGGATAAATATTTTTAGGCGAAGATTTAGAGAACCGATACTTACTCTGGCACACCTAAAGCATGTCATGGCTTAGCTGAGGATGCAGGAGATGATATAGCCGATATGCCACTGGAGGATGCTTAGCTTAGCTTAGTCTTTATTTTATGTCTTTTAGATTTTTGTTATCAGAACATTTGTTGAGTTGAACTATTTTTGAGGATTACTGTACTTCACTATCAGATTTATACTCTGTGGACTTATCTTTCTATATCGACCTGTTAGTATTTGTGATTGGGATAGAATCTGGATATCATGTTATGATGATTAGACTGGATATACTTGAGGAATTGACAGCTTAATACTGTCGACTCTGCGGCGTAGGATGGACGTGCTTCCACGTATTCGTGCCCGAATTTTCTGGTGCGGGTCATGACACTTATGTACATGTCATTTTATAAATTGTGCTAAAGAACTGCTAAATTATGATCTTATAAATTCTAAGATGAACAATTACCTACAGTTACGTTTCAAGCCATTGAAAGAACCTAAAACGCAAAAATGTGGTTCTTGACTATAAAGTCATAAAAGAACTTTACAGATCTCTTGACGGAGAGTCTTTTTACTCTTGACAAAGTTTTATCTAGGAAATTAATCCTAGTATCATCGAGGGGGATAAGGTTAAGCCCACAAGAAGTCACCAGCAGTGGCAACCCAACCGAGTTTGACTGGAGATCCTAAGAAGTCGGTTCAATAGTAAAAACAAGCTGGACTTAGGTGACTATTATAGAACACTGACCTTTGAGATTAAATTCTCTTAAACTAATGACCAAGAGGCTGCATGATGTTGTACATGGATACCCCATCCCCATGGTGATAGTGTTCTGATGTGATTTGGTTAGGATGAGTTTAAACACTCTTAATGGATCCAAGTATAGTTATGCAAGGTTGACTCCAATCACAAACCCTTTAAGGACTTACCTATATGAGAGGTCATGAAGGTCACGACTATGAGACAGGGTGATCCCAGGCAACTTCCATGAATAAGGAAAAAGTGCACATGGTCAATCAAAAAGTACTTCCCTGATAAACCCAAGAACCTCTAGCGTACTATATGTACTATTTTCTGAATATGGTTCAAGAAGTCTGATTCAAGGCATAGTTCGTCAAGTACTTCTTCAGATAAAAATAATAGTCACTAAGTGAGACTTGTCACCCCCAATTTTCAAGAACAGTGGTATTTTGGTCATTTTTCATTTTTGAATATTTTTTTGAAATTTATTTTAATATTTATGATATTATTTTGGGATTATTTGAGTCGGATTCGAATTTCAACTCAATCTGACTTGTATCGGGGACCCGGGATAGCTTTGACTCTAGTGGGACCCACCTATTAGTTAGCAACGGCCCACCAATCCCACTAGTTAGGCTAGAGAGATTAGGCTAATTCCCCAAGGTTAGTTTAGTCTAATTAGAGACTCATCCTTGACTCTTTTAACCCCCAAACCCTAACCTAACTTAAGTTGAACCAATGTAACTTAGAGAGGGGTGTTTTAGACATTGTAGATAAGAGGGAGAGAGACATTCTTGGCCGGCCACTAAGGGAGGGGTGTGTCACCATCTCCTTTTGTTCTTAGCCTCCATTTTCTTCTTCTTGAGTTCTACCCAAACTTGAGAAGAGACTCCATTGATTTCACCATCAAATCAATACATTTCTCCACCCAATCTTCTTCTTTTTCTCTACTCCATGAAGAGAGGGTGCTAGCCAAGTTTGGAAGGATTTGGCTTTGGTTCGTGTCCATTTGGAGGTTTCTACGTGTCAGTGTCGTATCGGGAGGAGTTTCCTTAGATTCGATCAACCGGGAGGTATAATCTCTTCTCTATTCCATTCCTACATGCATTTAGGATTAATTCGAGCCCATAGGAATGACTCCCATGGTTGTGTCTCCATTTGTGTCCATTTCGTGTCCATTTGGAGGTCATAGGAGTGTTCTTTGTTGTGTTTTATGTCCATGTGGGAAACCCCCAATTTTGGACACATCATGTGTTTGTGGTTTTGATTGAATAATTTATTCCTATTTTAATCACAGATTTTTGTGTCATGAGATATATTCTTGTGTGTCCATATGTATATATTTTTGTGTCTATATGTATATCTTCATTTGTGTGTGTGTATCATATATATATATATATATATATATATATATATATATATATATATATATATATATATATATATATATATATATATATATATATATATATATATATATTTGAGAGTGTCTCTATGTATATATATGTGTGTGTGTGGTTATACATATGTATATATATATATATATATATATATATATATACATATATATATATATATATATATATATATATATATATATATATATGTATGCGTGTGTGTGTGGATATGTATATATATGTGTGTGTGTGTGTGGTTATACAAATATATATATATATATATATATATATATATATATATATATATATATATATATATATATATATATATATATATATATTTTTTATATATATATATATTTATATATATATATATATATATATATATATATATATAAAAATATAGATATATATATATATATATATACATATATATAGGTGTGTGTGTGTGGAGAATTTTGATATATAGAGAGTGAGATAGAGAGGTGTGGTATATAATATATATATATATATATATATATATATATATATATATATATATATATATATATTTATATATATATATATATATAAATATATATATATAAGAAAAAAAAAATATATATATATATATATATATACATATATATAGGTGTGTGTGTGTGTGGAGAATTTTGATATATAGAGAGTGAGACAGAGAGGAGTGGAGAGTGGGCACGGAGAGGTAGCTGTTGTCTTCTTGGACAGCAGCAGAACACATCAACAGTAGCAGTAGCAGGGAACTTGTTGCCCTGCTTTAGTTTCAAGTTTATACCATCAGTCGTTCCCCTCATTCAGTTTTCATTTCAGTCCCATGTCAGCCAATTAAACCTCATCCCAGTCCCCATTCACACAAGTCCATTTCAAATTCAGCCAAATTATTCCCTAAACAGTCCATATCAGCCCATAACCCCATTTCACATTCAATTGAGTCCTAATCAGTTTCTTACATTCAGTTAAAAACATCCATTTCATTCTTTCAAACATTCAATCCATTAATCTATCCATTCGTTTATACATTTCAGCCATATTCATTTATCCATTTATTCCACATCAAATTTTAGTCCACCATATTAAGTGTAGCCCTGCTCATGGCATACAGTAGTAGCAGCTGTAGCTGCTGTCCTCTTGGACAGCAGCAGCATCAGTTGAGGACAACATCAGTAGCTGCATCCTCCTGCAGTAGGCTGCAAGGAGGAGCCCTCCTATTTCATTCTACATTCATTCCCTCCTATTCAATTCACCATTCTTAAATCCATTCAGCCCTTCACCCCATATACAAATTCAGTCCCCCTCCTCATTCTTCTATTTATTTCACCAATTTTTTCATCCAGTTCAGTCATCAATTCATCATCCTTTAAGCATTCAATTCATACCCTCATTCATACATTCATATGCCCATTCATTAATCCATTATTCATTCACCCTTTCGTTCAATATCAGCCTCTTCATTCAACCATCCCTTTCATTCATCCACCCAATCATATCTATTCCATCCATCCATTCACCAATCCATTCATTCATAGACTCATCATAGCCACCCCTATTCCAGCCGTCTATCTGTCCATACATGCCTCAGTCATCACATGTTCATCCATACAAATTCAGTCGCCACCTCATTTATATTCCAGTCCATTTCATCTCTATTTCACCCCACTTGACCACTATATACCCCCTATATAACCCCCATGTAGGTGACATGTTAGTGAATGTTTTTAGTGATGTTAGTAGAGTTAATTTATTCGATAAGGTAAGTTAGAATGTGAGTAGGTATTGGTTCATGTTAAGGGTTTCCATATTAGAGGGTAAGATATAGATGAGAGGGTTGGTATTTGAGTAATATGATTATATATATATAGTGTTATAGATTTGGTTATGGGCTAGTATTAGATTAGGAGATTGAGTTATCTTATGATACCAAGGAGGTATCATAGGATATATGATATTTACCCTAGGAGAAGGGCATGGTATTAGGATACCTTTAAGATACGATGTTAGAGTATCAAGATACCATGGCATGGTATCGGGATACGAGGGCATGGTATTAAGATACCATGTTGGGGTAGAAAAGTGCCTAGGAACTAAGGTAGGGGCTTGGTAGTGGGTTTACCTTGGTGAGGGTAATACGGTAAGTTAAGGTAATGGGGTAATTGTAAGATATGAGATTTATAGTTTAAGATATAGTTAGAAATAGTTTCCCTTGGTTGGTAATAGTCAGGATTAGTGCTCTTAGACTAGTTTCGACCTCAGTTGACCGTTTTGACCAAAAGTCAACGAAAGTCAACCGAAAGTCAAATTTAGCCTAAAAGTGACTAGAACTTGACCGGACTCAACCATAGTTGACCAGTTGACTGAAAGTCAACAGTTAGTCAACATTAGACTAGTTTGACTTAGGGTTGACCTAGAGTTGACCAGAGTTGACCAGTTGACCAAAAGTCAACTGTAAGTCAACCTTTGACCCAGATTGACCTAGTTTGACTTGGATTGACTTCCTGTGACCTTGTTTGTCCTTGATTGTCCTTGTATGACCTAGTTTGGCTCTGTATGACCTAGTTTTGCTTGGTGTAACTTAGTTTGACCTAGTTTTGACTTAGACTTACATATCATGACTAGATTAGCTTTTCTTTCATTATTAAACCCTGTTTGACTTATAGTATCTCATCTTTAGGTCTGTGATTACTCTGAGCGTCTATTTATCTAATCAACTCAGGACCACAGGCGAGTTTATTCACTGATAGTTTTTATTGTCTTTATATTTGCTATATTCGATTCAGTTGTAGTGTCTTACTCGATTTCCAGTCACAATAGTTTACGGACTAGTATATGTTGGAACATGTCATGAGACGTTATTCCTATAATTTCTTGCTATATTGGTACATTTCCTATCTTATTATACTTATATAGATACGGATTCCTAAGGGGACTTGCTACCCTCTTATGGAATCCCGTGTCATGACGTGTCATGTCCACATCCATTATACTATTCGGGGGTGCAGAATTATTAGGGGCTGTGTGATCAAAGCCTTCTGTCACTATATTTTTGTGCTTGTGCCACTCTCACCTCATGTAGGGTGTAGCGAGATCTTATTCTTGTGCTCGTTATCCAAGTTGGCCGGCATGACCCTTTCTAAATTTTCTTGTGATTGTCGGGCCAAGTGGATAGCCTGTCCTGTAACATTTTCCAAGCCGATCACATAACGTTCTAATAATTCAAGGCATATTTTATATTTATTTATCATAGGAGGCTAAGTTCTGTTCGGAAGAAGGGTTACAACCCCGGTCCTTCTTTGGTTTAAGGGTTGTAACTCGGCTTCTGAATAGTTCCCAAGTCATCCTATATATATATTGTCGTCCTATTCAGTACTCACATCCTGTTATATATTTGTAGTTGATTTTGTCCTGTGTTTCACATGTTCTACTTGCTCTTATGCTATTCTTTGATTGGAGTGTAACGCCCCAGTCCCAAAATACTTAGGACCAAGTACGCAACATGCTAGCTGCACATATACGAAGAATACTCCAATATATGAAATTCTCGTATACGTACATAAGCTGTATATATATAATAAAATCACAGGCCAGAATATAAGTATCTAATCTCATTACAGCTCAACACAGAAGAAACGAGAGTCCAATAAATAATGCATCAAAAGATAGCCGGGTGGACATACCTGTAAGACCCAGTTTTCTAAAATTGGGGTATTTTTGAAAATTTATTATTTTTATTATTTATTAATGGTGATTTAGTCATGTTATGAATTTTGGTGATTTTTAGTTAGATTAAAATTATTTTCTAAGTCATGGCTTATGACTTTGTGATTTTACTAGTGTAACCCTAGTGTAAACCCTAGAGATTTCATAACCTAGAAACTAACCATGATCATGTGAGCCTAGCCATAGGTTTAGAACATCAAATTAGGGCTTTTTAGCCTAAAGGGTATTTTGGTAATTTTCTAGGATTTATTAGGAATTATTTGGATTTATGTGTTTTTATTATTATTTAATTATTTGATTAGTGTCATGTTAGTCCCTAACCTAGTTTACCCTAACCTAGAGATTAGTCACTAACCTAGGAGGCTAATGTTAGATGTTAACCTATGTGTAAATATCTAGGTTTGATAATATCTAGATATTTTATTTTTAGATATTTTAGAACCTAGAAATATCTATCTACCTAGTCAAAGCCTTAGGGGCTAAGTTAGCAAGGTGGAGGGGACCCTAAATATCTACCCTACCCCCCTTGGCAGCCCACACTTTGATATAAACCCCTTGGATTAATTCATGAACAATTTACATGAAATTAAATCCACAAAAATTCCCATTCCTTCAACCCTTCACAACTTGAGCTATTTTGATCCAAATTCACTCTAGTCTCTTGCATTGGGACCCTACAACATCTAGGGTGCTAAGGGGAACTAGCAATCAAGGATTTGGAGGCATTGGACATCATCAAGTGGAAGAACACACACCCCCCCCATTTTCCTTGATTTTCATTGGATTGCACAAATAGGTATTTTCTCACAAACTTAGTTAAATTCCTGTTTTTCCTTCGTAAATACATTCATATAGGACTCACTACTGTGGGTAAAGTTTGGTAGGAAATAGGCTTGGTTTGGTGTCCGTATCGGACACGTGTCTGTGTCTTAATTGCAGTGTTTGGTGAAATGCCACTTAGGATTAAACTTTGTTATTTTGTAAAACAAATTTCATAATCTTGTAGCCCTAGACTTATAGTTTACACCCACACTTGACTGAACACGACACGGTGTCTTTTTCGTGTCAAAAATCGACTTGGACACGCTGCCATGATATCTCACTGTGCACACTTTAATGTCCTGCTACTCGACACTTAGCACGGACACTGTGGGACACGTGGACATGTGAAAATTGACACAGAGGAGGTGGCAACCTCTGACATGCCCCCCCCTCGAGTTTTAGACACGTTGGTGTCGTGTCGAGAGAGCACGGACACGTGCACTGGTCGTGCACTGTCAGTGCACACACGCACAGAGCCAACGTTGAGCGTGTCGTGTCGCATGGATACGACACTTGGGTGTCTCGTGATGACACCATCGTGTAGCCCTTCATGTGGCGTACACGAGGACATGAGCACGAGATGCGTCGTGTCCTGTGTCGTGAGCACGAGACGTATGCATCTCTGCACGACGCGGTCTGAAACGCGCGTATCAGTCGTGTTTTCACGACTGATACGGTCTTCGTACCGTGTCCTGGATCAACGTGGACACGGTGCAGGGTGTTGGACACGTGCACAACCCCTAGGTGAACATTCGTGCACGAGCACGAGACAGAGAGTGTGTGTGTCGTGTCCTAGGGTGATTTGCACGCGTGCACGATACTGTGTGTGTGCGTGTGTATCAGAGTTTACCCGAGTCGTGTTTTTGAATGTTTGGACACGTGAATCCGTGTCGTGGTGTCGTGTCAGGCACCTAGGACACTAGTGTATCTTCGGGGTGTCAGTTACCAACCATTAGTGTCGAGCCATAGCTCGGTTTTAGGTGTGATATTGGGTTTACCTAGTTCGAGTGCACAGTGCACTTATTTCCTGATTTTGGGATTAATCCCAGTTTTTTAGAAATGAAATTCAAAACCTATTTTGATATGATTAATGCATGTATATATGTATTTTCAGTGTATAAATATGTAGTATATATGTATGTGTATGTGTAGGTGAGGTTTGAGGGTATTTGGTTGTGTATTTTTGTAGTTTTGTATGTATATACAGACATATGTATATATGTTCCTGTGTGTGTGTGTGTTGGGTCTGGAATTGTGGTTCCAGAATCTGGAACCCCTCCCCCTGCTGTACAGCAGTATCACTCTCTCTCTCTATCTAATTCTCTCTCTCACTCTATGTCTCTCTCTCTCACTTTCTCTCTAATATATATATGTAATATATATATATAGTTTCTTCCCTCTCTATATGTAAGTTTTATATATATATATATATATATATATATATATATATATATATATATATATATATATGTATATATATATATATGATATATATATATATTTGTATTAGTTCCCATGAAGTATCATTATATATATATATATGTGGGTGATGGTATGATATATAGTATTTTACGTATTGGGATATATGTAGTAGATTGATGTGTATAACTATATATATAGATATATATATATATATGTACTTGTGTAGAGATGGAAACCTGTATGACTAGCCCATGGCCTAGGTTACTAGCCCATGGTCTTGGGACTAACTCAATTTGACCTAAAGGCCCAAAAACCCAACTAGTTAACCCTTGTTGACTAAGGGTTGACCAAAGTCAACCTTAGGTCAAAGTTGACCTAGTTAACCTAGAATTGACTAGGATTGACCAAAAATGACTGGTTTAACTAGTTGACTAGTAAGACATTGTTTGACTAGGTAATTGACCATTGTTGACCAAAGTCAACTATAGGTCAAACCTTGACCAAATTGACCTAAAATGACTTGGATGAACATAGAAGGACTATTTGACTTGAGTTTGACTAAACTAGATGATTAGGTTAACCATATAGATTATGAGGGTAATCCTATATAGATGAAGATATGTATGGGGTTAAGTTAGATACCTAGAGTCGAGTCATGACTTGAGTTGGAGAATAGGATTAGCTTGATTACAGGATTAAGGTTGGTATTGTACTATATATATTTCATGTGAAATACTTTATTGTAGTATAGTATCTTAGGTATCCTAAGACAGGTTAGCCTATGTTTGGTTTTGAGTTAGCCTTATAGGGTTTGACTGGATGTTGACCATTAGTCAAGATTAACCTAATTGTCTTATTGACTAGTCTGTGATTAACCAAAACCTTAGTTAGTCTAAGATTGACCTAGACTTTGACCATGTTGACTAGTATTGACTAATCTGACCATTATTGACTAAGCCCTAGATAACTTGACTAGTTTGGCTAGAATATTTGACCAAGGGTTGACTTTAACCTAGATTAGACTTGTTTAACCTTGTTTGACCTTGTATGACTTAGTTTAACTTCTTGTAACCTAGTATGACTTAATTTGACTTAGTTTGACTGTAGTGTTGACCAAGTTTGACTTTGACCTAGATTGGCTTAGAATTCATATAGATTGCATCGTAGATTTTATTTACCTTCATTTTGGACATGTCATAACTGTATTGCTCTATTTTAGGACATTGTGACCCTGGTACAGACATCTGATATTACACTACTCTTTCCAGAGTAACAGGCGAGTACATTCTCTGATAACTCTCTCATTTATTTGTCGATTACTGTATTTCAGTTCTAGTTAGTTCTATGTGATTCTCTGTATCAACACGTATGGATATTTATGGATTCATGTATGCGACACATACCTTACTTACTGATCTCTATTACTGGAATCACTGGAATCATTCCGGAATCATTTCTGGAATCATCATTTGGCCGGACTCATCTCGATTTTTGTGTCTTGTACTAGATTCACTTGCTGGATGGGGAAATATTAAGTAAGACATGTAGACATACCCCAAATCCGGAATCTCCTACTGGAATCTACCGGAAGCATAGCCATCTCTTGCCCGATCAGTGAGAGATGTGCCTGATACCTACAGCCGTTTGCATGTCGACCTCGGTATTTTAAAACACACTGTTAGATCATAGTTGGACTCACCCTGGTTTCATTGATCACTGTTGGACTCATCTTGTACTGGAAATTATCTGGTATCAGATTATATGGACTGGACTCACACTGGGATTATATTAGACTTATATCGTACTGTCTGGACTCACACATGATATTCTAGTTCAGTTAGCTTTTATTACAGTCTTCATTGCCATGATTCTTCTCTTGTTTTAGTTACCTTTCTTTTCTTGTATCTTACTGTTTCTCTATGCCATCATTACCTGTATAAAACTGCCATGCTCATCAATAAAACTGTCTATAACTGCTTTATAGTTCTTTGTCATTTACTTGGGTTTTTTTTTGATGAGTTGTGCTCGTTCCCGTCCTGATTGGACCTGTTGAAAATATTACAGATGATAATCCTGAGGACACATGCCCTGCTTACCATGGACCTGGCGAGGGATTAGCTACCTTTGGTCCCGACTCTCAGGAGTGATTCAGGAGATTAGCTAGTAGACTACTTTAGCTTTCATGTTTTGACTTGTTGTATTAAAGTTAAGATACTGAGTCTGTATTAAGTTGGTTTGAGATATTGGTGTATTATTTTAGTAGTTAGTTGTTGTTGTCTTTAATTCCTTAGGTATAACTTCTATGTTATCTTTTCGTGTTTAGACTGTGTTGAGTAGATCATACCCTTTACTTACCCTCCATTCGGAGCTGATATCTGGACAAGTACTTTTTATATTCACTGTATGAGATTAGTTAGCAACCTAGGACAGCTTACTACCGCCGACACTGCGACGTAGGCTGGACGTACCCACTTCTCGTGCCCCTATACTGGGTGCGAGTCGTGACACGTTTTTAGTGGTGCCCCCATGCAGGTCTGTCGACTAAATTGTTTGGTTACGTTATTGTACCAAGCATGCCTGCAATTAGGAACTTAAGGTAATTAGACAACATTAGGAATGACGCTTAGAACACCTAGAGGAATACTAGGATTGCAACATAGGAAATACATCACATGCTTGCTATTATAATTAGATTTTCTTGTATATGATTGTTTTGCTTTAAAGAGTCCTTATAAGTCTTTTTATTGTAATTAGATGGTGCTTACTCGTTCATCCCGGTATGTCTCACCTGAGAAAGGCACACTCCTCATCCAGTCAGCTGACCAGTTGACTGATACACCTCCACCTCCACCTACCACATTCCTCCACTCCACAGATCCACAAACCCAGATACCACAACCACCTTCCACATCACAGGCCCAGCAGGACCCAATACTTCCACCACCCCCTATCACTATACCTACCCAGGCTTCCGTCACACTCGACGGAAACCAACTGCTCATTCTGATCCAGGGGTTCCTAGCAACCCATCAGGAGCAGACTACCCTACTCCGCCAGAGCATGGAGCATTCTGAGGGACGTACCGTGGTCCCACCACCTGTAGAGCCGCGGCAGAAAGCAGGGACGATCAAGGACTTCATGGGTCTGAATCCCAAGAAGTTCTTAGGGACTGAGGGCATAGTAGTAGCAGATGACTGGTTAGACTCGGTAGAGAGGAAGCTCATTGGAGTTAGGATGCCGGATGACCTCCAGGTCGAGGCAGCTGGATTTTTGCTGATAGACTTGGCAGGAGTTTGGTTCCGGAATGAGCCGTTATTCGCGAGAGGAAGAGCCACCTGGGACCAGTTCAAGACCCAGTTCAAGAAGAAATTCTTCTCAACCACTGCTAGAGTAGCCATGGGGCTACGATTCCAGAACATCCAGCAGGGGAACCGTTCTGTTGACGAGTATGCGGCAGAGTTTAGTCGCCTGAGCCGTTTCGCTCCTAGCCTAGTTGCTGACCCTGAGGAGATGACGCGTAGGTTTTGCCGTGGTCTAGTTCCAGACATTGGCATTCTTATAGTGGCGAACGGTATGACTGACTACTACCAGAGTTTAGAGTTAGCCCGGAGTATCGAGGAGCGTCTTCTATCTTGCAAGAGGCCGACTTCTGTACACATTGAGGGACCCTCCAAGCGTCAGGCTTTCCAGCAGAAAGTGTCGACGCTACACCAGCAGACATATCATCCTCCCACACCACATCATTTGACCCCACCAGTTAGAGCCCCGGGACCCCGACAGCATCAGTATCGGGGTCAGGACCCGAAGACGATCAGTTGTTCATACTGCAGGAAGCAGGGACACATTAGGGAGCAGTGTAGGAAGAGGCTGAAGGTTTGCTATACCTGTGGGTCTGATACTCACCAGAAGATGGATTGTCCTATTGCACCTCCTTATATGGGGGCTAGGCCACCTATAGGTCAGCACCAGAGGGGTGGAGCTTTTGCGATGACGGTCGAGAAGACCAACGCTGTAGGTGACGGGTTAGCAGGTTTGTCTTTTCTGTCCTTCCTTTCCCATCTTGTTGTATGATTCCATTAGTACCTGTCAGGATATGCTTGTGATGTGCTAGATAGTGTAGTTACCCTGTTCGAGACTGTGGAATCACGACCAGTAGGACTATGATTGCATGTTATCTTTTGACTCTGATTGACTGGGGGTTTGACCTAGAAGGAGTACGACTATCTTAATTTCGAGGACGAAATTTCTCTAAGGAGGGTAGACTTGTAAGACCCAGTTTTCTGAAATTGGGGTATTTTTGAAAATTTATTATTTTTATTATTTATTAATGGTGATTTAGTCATGTTATGAATTTTGGTAATTTTTAGTTAGATTAAAATTATTTTCTAAGTCATGGCTTATGACTTTGTGATTTTACTAGTGTAACCCTAGTGTAAACCCTAGAGATTTCATAACCTAGAAACTAACCATGATCATGTGAGCCTAGCCACAGGTTTAGAACATCAAATTAGGACTTTTTAGCCTAAAGGGTATTTTGGTAATTTTCTAGGATTTATTAGGAATTATTTGGATTTATGTGTTTTTATTATTATTTAATTATTTGATTAGTGTCATGTTAGTCCCTAACCTAGTTTACCCTAACCTAGAGATTAGTCACTAACCTAGGAGGCTAATGTTAGATGTTAACCTATGTGTAAATATCTAGGTTTGATAATATCTAGATATTTTATTTTTAGATATTTTAGAACCTAGAAATATCTATCTACCTAGTCAAAGCCTTAGGGGCTAAGTTAGCAAGGTGGAGGGGACCCTAAATATCTACCCTACCCCCCCTTGGCAGCCCACACTTTGATATAAACCCCTTGGATTAATTCATGAACAATTTACATGAAATTAAATCCACAAAAATTCCCATTCCTTCAACCCTTCACAACTTGAGCTATTTTGATCCAAATTCACTCTAGTCTCTTGCAATGGGACCCTACAACATCTAGGGTGCTAAGGGGAACTAGCAATCAAGGATTTGGAGGCATTGGACATCATCAAGTGGAAGAACACACCCCCCATTTTCCTTGATTTTCATTGGATTGCACAAATAGGTATTTTCTCACAAACTTAGTTAAATTCCTGTTTTTCCTTCATAAATGCATTCATGTAGGACTAACACTACTGTGGGTAAAGTTTGGTAGGAAATAGGCTTGGTTTGATGTCCGTATCGGACACGTGTCTGTGTCTTAATTGCAGTGTTTGGTGAAATGCCACTTAGGATTAAACTTTGTTATTTTGTAAAACAAATTTCATAATCTTGTAGCCCTAGACTTATAGTTTACACCCACACTTGACTGAACACGACACGATGTCTTTTTCGTGTCAAAAATCGACTTGGACACGCTGCCAGGATATCTCACTGTGCACACTTTAATGTCCTACTACTCGACACTTAGCACGGACACTGTGGGACACGTGGACACGTAAAAATTGACACATAGGAGGGGGCAACCTCTGACATGCCCTCCCTCGAGTTTTAGACATGTTGGTGTCGTGTCGAGAGAGCACGGACACGTGCACTGGTCGTGCACTGTCAGTGCACACACGCACAGAGCCAACTTTGAGCATGTCGTGTCGCATGGACACGACACTTGGGTGTCTCGTGATGACACCATCGTGTAGCCCTTCATGTGGCGTACACGAGGACACGAGCACGAGATGCGTCGTGTCCTGTGTCGCGAGCACGAGACGTGTGCATCTCTGCACGACGCGGTCTGAAACGCGCGTATCAGTCGTGTTTTCACGACTGATACGGTCTTCGTACCGTGTCCTGGATCAACGTGGACACGGTGCAGGGTGTTGGACACGTGCACAACCCCTAGGTGAACATTCGTGCACGAGCACGAGACACGAGAGTGTGTGTGTCGTGTCCTAGGGTGATTTGCACGCGTGCACGATACTGTGTGTGTGCGTGTGTATCAGAGTTTACCCGAGTCGTGTTTTTGAATGTTTGGACACGTGAATCCGTGTCGTGGTGTCGTGTCAGGCACCTAGGACACTAGTGTATCTACGGGGTGTCAGTTACCAACCATTAGTGTCGAGCCATAGCTCGGTTTTAGGTGTGATATTGGGTTTACCTAGTTCGAGTGCACAGTGCACTTATTTCCTGATTTTGGGATTAATCCCAGTTTTTCAGAAATGAAATTCAAACCTATTTTGATATGATTAATGCATGTATATATGTATTTTCAGTGTATAAATATGTAGTATATATGTATGTGTGTGTGTAGGTGAGGTTTGAGGGTATTTGGTTGTGTATTTTTGTAGTTTTGTATGTATATACAAATATATGTATATATTTTCCTGTGTGTGTGTGTGTTGGGTCTGGAATTGTGGTTCCAGAATCTGGAACCCCCCTGCTGTACAGCAGTATCACTCTCTCTCTCTATCTAATTCTCTCTCTCACTCTATGTCTCTCTCTCTCACTTTCTCTCTCTATATATATGTAATATATATATATAGTTTCTTCCCTCTCTATATGTAAGTTTTATATATATATATATGTATATATATATATATGATATATATATATATTTGTATTAGTTCCCATGAAGTATTATTATATATATATATATATATGTGGGTGATGGTATGATATATAGTATTTTACGTATTGGGATATAGGTAGTAGATAGATGTGTATAACTATATATATATATATATATATATATATATATATATATATATATATATATATATATATATATATATATATATGTACTTGTGTAGAGATGGAAACCTGTATGACTAGCCCATGGCCTAGGTTACTAGCCCATGGTCTTGGGACTAACTCAATTTGACCTAAAGGCCCAAAAACCCAACTAGTTAACCCTTGTTGACTAAGGGTTGACCAAAGTCAACCTTAGGTCAAAGTTGACCTAGTTAACCTAGAATTGACTAGGATTGACCAAAAATGACTAGTTTAACTAGTTGACTAGTAAGACATAGTTTGACTAGGTAATTGACCATTGTTGACCAAAGTCAACTATAGGTCAAACCTTGACCAAATTGACCTAAAATGACTTGGATAAACATAGAAGGACTATTTGACTTGAGTTTGACTAAACTAGATGATTAGGTTAACCATATAGATTATGAGGGTAATCCTATATAGATGAAGATATGTATGGGGTTAAGTTAGATACCTAGAGTCGAGTCATGACTTGAGTTGGAGAATAGGATTAGCTTGATTACAGGATTAAGGTTGGTATTGTACTATATATATTTCATGTGAAATACTTTATTGTAGTATAGTATCTTAGGTATCCTAAGACAGGTTAGCCTATGTTTGGTTTTGAGTTAGCCTTATAGGGTTTGACTAGATGTTGACCATTAGTCAAGATTAACCTAATTGTCTTATTGACTAGTCTGTGATTAACCAAAACCTTAGTTAGTCTAAGATTGACCTAGACTTTGACCATGTTGACTAGTATTGACTAATCTGACCATTATTGACTAAGCCCTAGATAACTTGACTAGTTTGGCTAGAATATTTGACCAAGGGTTGACTTTAACATAGATTAGACTTGTTTAACCTTGTTTGACCTTGTATGACTTAGTTTAACTTCTTGTAACCTAGTATGACTTAATTTGACTTAGTTTGACTGTAGTGTTGACCAAGTTTGACTTTGACCTAGATTGGCTTAGAATTCATATAGATTGCATCGTAGATTTTATTTACCTTCATTTTGGACATGTCATAACTGTATTGCTCTATTTTAGGACATTGTGACCCTGGTACAGACATCTGATATTACACTACTCTTTCCAGAGTAACAGGCGAGTACATTCTCTGATAACTCTCTCATTTATTTGTCGATTACTGTATTTCAGTTCTAGTTAGTTCTATGTGATTCTCTATATCAACACGTATGGATATTTCTGGATTCATGTATGCGACACATACCTTACTTACTGATCTCTATTACTGGAATCACTGGAATCATTCCGGAATCATTTTTGGAATCATCATTTGGCCGGACTCATCTCGATTTTTGTGTCTTGTACTGGATTCACTTGCTGGGCGGGAAAATATTGAATAAGACATGTAGACATACCCCAAATCTGGAATCTCCTACTGGAATCTACCGGAAGCATAGCCATCTCTTGCCCGATCAGTGAGAGATGTGCCTGATACCTACACCCGTTTGCATGTCGACCTCGGTATTTTAAAACACACTGTTAGATCATAGTTGGACTCACCCTGGTTTCATTGATCACTGTTGGACTCATCTTGTACTGGAAATTATCTGGTATCAGATTATATGGACTGGACTCACACTGGGATTATATTAGACTTATATCGTACTGTCTGGACTCACACATGATATTCTAGTTCAGTTAGCTTTTATTACAGTCTTCATTGCCATGATTCTTCTCTTGTTTTAGTTACCTTTCTTTTCTTGTATCTTACTGTTTCTCTATGCCATCATTACCTGTATAAAACTGCCATGCTCATCAATAAAACTGTCTATAACTGCTTTATAGTTCTTTGTCATTTACTTGGGTTTTTCTTGATGAGTTGTGCTCGTTCCCGTCCTGATTGGACCTGTTGAAAATATTACAGATGATAATCCTGAGGACACATGCCCTGCTTACCATGGACCTAGCGAGGGATTAGCTACCTTTGGTCCCGACTCTCAGGAGTGATTCAGGAGATTAGCTAGTAGACTACTTTAGCTTTCATGTTTTGACTTGTTGTATTAAAGTTAAGATATTGAGTCTGTATTAAGTTGGTTTGAGATATTGGTGTATTATTTTAGTAGTTAGTTGTTGTTGTCTTTAATTCCTTAGGTATAACTTCTATGTTATCTTTTCGTGTTTAGACTGTGTTGAGTAGATCATACCCTTTACTTGCCCTCCATTCGGAGCTGATATCTGGACAAGTACTTTTTATATTCACTGCATGAGATTAGTTAGCAACCTAGGACAGCTTACTACCGCCGACACTGCGGCGTAGGCTGGACGTACCCACTTCTCGTGCCCCTATACTGGGTGCGGGTCGTGACAATACCCACTCCAAAATCGTAATTTTGGGTCAAAACGATGTCCGACGTTGGACTCGCTTTACTCCGAAACGCGTGCCAAAGTCTATGGTCTCTAAAGTCGTCAAACTACATGTCTACGGATTCAGTTTGTGAAGAGTAACTCAACGGTATATCCAGTTTTGGATTCCGATGAGCCGCGTACAAAATCGCCCGTTTGAGTGGGTCGCGGGCCCGCCAAAAAAAGGGGTTCCGATCGACCTTCTCAGAATCGAACCAAACTTGGCACACAGGACCAAAATTTTGATTCGAACCTGTAAACCACCAAAATTTTCACTAATATTTTTTATATTTATTTTGGTAGTGATTATTATTTTTGGTATTGTACGACGAGTACGAATACGTGATACAAAATATTTAATCAATTACTAAATTTATTTTATTATGAGCTTTCAATAAATATAGCGGAATAAATATTTCTTCTACATACTTATATTTGATTCATTTTATGTGACATACCAAACCTTTGCCAAAATTTATGTCTTATTATCATATAAAAATTTATTTTATACAAATATGGATATTAATTTTGAAAATAATATTTATGTAAATATTCTTTCATATGCGAGTACATGAAATTAATTCCATGTGTAATTTATTTTTCGAAAATGAATTGTATTTAATTTATTTATTTTCAAAAGGCGTATCAAACATTTAAATATTTTTAGATTTTCAAAATTATTTATTAATTATTTTATTATTATTTCTAAAAGTATATTTTGAAATTTGCGTCATTTAATGTTTAACTATTATGGAAATTTAAATTGGATTTATCTTATTCGATTTTAAACTAAAGAGGGGATTTATTTTGATTTAAGCTGGATTTCGATTTGATTGGTTTAAATTTATTTAAGTTAATAATGGATTTATCTAACGAGGATTTAACCTAATCCTAATCTTTATCCAACTGGGAATTCCCACCTCCTATATAAGGAGAGGTACTCATCCATAAAATTTAACCATCATCTCCAAATCTCCACAAGGTGTTGTGCATCGTGTCCGTGTTTCCCGTCCAATTCTTATTCCATTTTTTACAAATACATTATCCATCTCTCCGTGTCGACAGACTCGACACAATCAAATACCTATCCCTAAACCTATCCTAAACCTGTCGTAAGAACCCCGATTCATCCAATCCACCACTACCACCTTCGCTACCGCCACCGCCACCGCCAACCGCGGCTGCGGAAATCCGACCCCCTGACTCCACCACCGCCAACACCATCACCATCGTTACCATCCCGACACTTCCAGCCATCAACACAACCCGACCAGCCCTGACCAAACCCCGGCCGAACACACGTACCACTGCCACTACCATCGGCCGGAACACCCCAAAAACCACCATCATCACCACCACCCGCCACTATTGTCCTAGCCACCTTTCTGACCGCTGCCACAACGAAAACTCGACCCCGACAACCCCCCAAAGACTAATGAAACACCACCATCACAGCCACCTACCTCTGCGTGCGCCGCCGCAAGCTCCGATTCGCCGACCGTGACGGACCTCGATCCGTTGTCTTCCTCGAGCAGAGCGGCCACCGCTCTGGTTATCGCTCCGGCCGTAGAAAGTCCCCCATCACCCAACCGTCGATGCGCGCGTCCGCATTCCTCCGCCCCGCTGCAGCTCTCCCGGCGAAGTCCTCCTCTTCTGCCGCTTCTTGTGTCTCCCCGACCGCACGGAAACTCCGTCGCCGCCTGGCCTTTCCGTAGCTCCAGATCCGGACTACCGCCTACGCGGCTAGCAGATCCGGTCATCTGTAGACCAGGGCAGCACCGCCGCGGCAGAGCTGAGCGCTGCCGCCTCCATGTAAACCATCGCCCTAACCTACATCTTAGGCGCCCTCCTCCGCCTTGATTTCTTTTGCGGTAAGATCAGCCGCCGCACGGGTCCGCCGTGCTCCTCCTCGAAGATCCTGACACCCTCCGACCTCTTTTCCTCGATCCTGTGACTCCGCCATCCAGTCCACCGCGCTCGGCCCGGCCATCAGTCTCCGCCGCCACCGGAGCGGCGAGCTCTGCGATGCCATCCTCTGCGCTCCTACCAATTCTTCTGCGCCCAGCCTCTTCGTCCGCCGAACCCAGCCCCGCCATGGCCGAGCTCCCCTCTTCCTTTCTCGCCACTACTTCCTGGACTCCCTCTCTCCCATGCTCCAAAATTGCTTTCTCTCTCTACTTTCTCTTTCCTCTCCTTGAACGGAGGAGCAGCACAGCAAATGCTGCATTCATTTGTGTTTTTTTTGTTGTTGATTGTTTCTTTCTTTACTCTTCATTTTTTTGTGTTGTTGTTTTCTTTTCTTTCTTTTCTTTTTTCATCTGTTGTATTATTATTATTATTATTATTATTATTATTCAAGATATTTGTATGAATGTATGTGTTTATGTAGGTACCTTAATAAATTAATCTTTTGTAAAAATATTTATACTACTCAGTTTACTATTATGTTGTTATTAGTACTACTTTATTTTTATTAATTTTGTATAATTATTATTTTGGTTGCTAATGGCAATAGATACATTAAAATTTGGTTGATATTTTAATATATATTCCTAAATAATTTGGGTAGCAAAAATAGCATTAGAATTTCAAATTTAGGATTTGGCTTTTACATAGATTATTGTAGTATTTTTTGATCATTTCATATATATTTTACTTAAATTTTATTATGAGTGTTAGCCCTAAAATAATTTATTAGGATTTCCAAACCTATTATGTTCATCAAAGTATTATCTAAAAACGATATTTTAAATAGTTATAAATATTTCTCAATTTTTGAATAGTCCATAAAAGTATAGATTTTATCAAGATTTTATTTTACAAAATACGTTTCTTAGCCTCAAATAAATTAACTAATTTTATTATTTTGTTTCCTTATAATATTTTTGATTTATAGAGATATAGGTTTCAATCTAAAATATTATTTTGACAAAATTTACAGTTTTGCCTTAAAATAACATTTGATTTTTCGGGTATATGGTTGAAAGCATATTTTGACTAATAATTTATATTTCAAACATTATACAATATTTTCTAAAATTACATATATTATTTGACTTCCTTCGATTTTCTACATCTCATGATTTAAGCCATTATTCCTATTCCACGCCAATTTTGTACTACTTCCTGTCGACCCTGACCAATTGGACTATTCTGGACCCGATGGAACTGCCTGTGTCGTCAACAGAGGCTACTATGCATAGTTTTAACACCAAAGTCAATCTTGTGTCACCTTTATTATACCACACCCGGCAGCTCACTAGGCGTCGCAACAGGCAAGTATACCTTGCTAATTTCCTGTCATATTATTTATTTTCAACATTATTTACTTTGTTTCATATTGTTAGTTTCCTTTGTTATATACTGCGCGTCCAAGCCATACTTGGGTGCAAGATACTTTATTAGTCGTAACTTTATTTTATGCATGTTAACTTAGTGTTAGCGAACTACCTTCTTGTTGGGAGATATCCTTATATCTCCCTTGGCCATGACACACACACTACACGGTTGGAGACATGTTGCTAGGGGCACGACTTATGGACTGGCCCTCTCTAAAGTTGTGTGACGGATAGATGATCGTAACTGCTATGACTAAGGTTTTAGAGACTCAAGCAGTTACAAAACTGGACGAGCCATGGACATGACTTGGTCAGAGTGGGGAACATTGGGGGAGGACAGTCGCTAGTGCGTATGGGAATCCAAACAGGTAAACCACAATCTTCGGATGGAACTGTGGCGATTTATTTGAAGATGCCCTCTGACATTTTTGTAAACCCCCATATTTTTAATTGATTTTTATGAATTAATTAATGTTTTATACATTTTAATAATTATGAAATTATTGCTGCTAGCTTATTATTATATGTGTGCATGTTAGTATTACTATTAAGTAGGAATATAAATTCTAGGATTTTTAGATATTAATTATAAATTTTTTTGGAATTTTTACTAGCCTAAAATATATGTATATTTATAGTTTGATATATATATATCTATATAAATATATATATATATATATATATATATATATATATATATATATATATATATATATATATATATATATATATATATAAATATATTTTTTTTTTTTTTATATAGATATATATATATATATATCTATATAAATATATATATATATATATATATATATATATATATATATATATATAAATATATATATATATATATATTATTATTATTTTTTTTTATTTTTATTTTTTTAGGAACGGAGAATTTTATTGAAGTAATAGGCGCAAAATGCCGAAGCCTATACAAGTAAGCGCGCTAGCGCGACAAAAGGACAGAAAAGCAAAAACGTGAGAGAACTCACGAAGACTAAGAAATGGAAAAAGTGGGGGAAGGGGGCCTAAGCCAGAGCCTCCCAGAAGGAGTGGGGTGCGTGGGAGCAGCGCCTCCTCGCTTTGAGGCATTGTCTGACGACTTCTTTAGCCAATTGATGTAGGGGGAGTTGCCGACCTTCGTATCTAGCTTTGTTCCTGTTCTTTCAAAGCACCCAAAGCCCTGCGGCTGCTACGATCTGGTGGCCGTGGGAGCGGCTCCAGTAGGCCAGGAGATCGTATAAGCCCCCGGAAGGTTGGTTCATATATATATATATATATATATATATAATGGTATCAAAAAAAGAAGAGCAAAGCAATGGCTGGGCTCGGCCACACCTAGCTGAGGGGGGGGGGGGGCGGGCCAGCCTCAGCTTTCAAACCCATATAGTAAGAAAAAAAAAGTAATTAAAGGAGGGGACCAGCCACGTGGGCCGATCCACCTCACCCAACCCCCTCCAAATAACATTGATAGCAGCAGCTGCTATCGTGATATCAAACCGAGCTTAACTCAGTAATATCAACCCGAGCCCAATTCGTAAACCTAGCTATATTAGGATCGATCGGCAGCATATATATATTGCTTCATGAAGTTAAAACCCTAGCAGCCATCCCAGAGAGTTTGTCTAGCCTGAGCGACCCACCCCCGCGCCATCTCGGCCGTCGACAACCGCTCGGAGTCGACAGTAATCAGAGAATACTCTGATTTCAAAAAACTCAGGAACCCATCTTCCAATTTTGATTTCTTTAAATCTGTTCGACAAAAATTCGATATATCAAATGCTGTGCGTAGTAGACATAACCCTTTTCAAAACCCTTCTGATAGAATCGAGCGAAACCCCCTATATCTCCCGGTCTTTCGAACCAAACTTTCTGAAAAACTGTCGAAACAGAACAGTTTCAGGACAGTCCCAAACCCATATTTTGAAGCCAGAATCTTGGCGATTTTTCGACTATTTTGTAAAGCAAATTGAACACGTGTGAAGACAACATAACCACGATTGAAATGCAACTTGTAGATCTATATTTCGATTTCTGTGCGAGAAATAAATCAGTGTTGAACTTGAGAGAAAAATTGTTTTCAAAATAGTAGATTTTAGAAAATTTTCTCCGATACGACGTACGCCCCGACAAACTGGGCAACGTGGTCATGTTCTATACACATCAAAAGGCGCGTATGGACGTTACCGACATGTGGGAACTGACGGAACTCAGTTTCGTCGCGTGAGCACGACGAAATCAACGCGTATCCGTCGAGATACCCCGTATCGACGTTTTGCAAACTTGCCCATAACTTCGTGTACAGTCATCGACTCAAGACGAAACTTGCACTAATAGGTCCAGATCGAAATTATGGTCCTGCATGCCAAGTTTGGTTCGATTCTGAGAAGGTTGAATCGGAACCCATTTTTGGCGGGCCCGCGACCCACTCAAACGGGCGAATTTGTACACGGCTCCTCGGAATCCAAAACTGGACATAACATTGAGTTCCTCTCCTCAAACTAAAGCCGTAGACATGTAGTTTGATGACTTTAGAGACCATAGACTCTGGCACGTATTTCGGTGCAAAGCGGGTCCAACGACGGATATCGTTTTGACCCAAAATTATGATTTTGCCCCTGTTCCAGAATTTGACTTTTGGACAGGCATTTCCTAGGTATATCCTCTTCACCGATATCATTTTTGATGTTTGTTTCAGCATTCGGAGTCATCTGTGATTTGTGAGTTTTGGTGCTGACACTTGCAACTCTTGGATTTGCCCTTCTCGCACCGCAGGCAAGATACCTTGCCATCTTACTCTGTGATTATTATATTCTTATTTTCAGTTCTTATTTTCAACATTTTATTTTGTAATATTTAAACTGTGCGTCCAAGTCACACTTGGGTGCAAGCGACTCTATCGGTCGTTTTTCTTGCTTTATTTATTCTCTTGCATTGACTTAGCTTATTGACCACCCATTAATGTTGAGGTATTGGTATATCTCATATGGCCTTGACACTTGTTGTATCACGTGATGTGAGTCACATGTAGGACACGTTTTTGCGTAGTTGGCTGGCCACCGATACGTATGGAGCGTGCGACGGATAGGAGTAACTACCAATAGTATTGCATGTTAGAAGAGTTGGTGGTTGCTAGAGGTAATATCAGTCATGGAGATGATGATACTAGAAATTGGGTGGGGAGAACAATACCTGACGTATGGGCTTTTTTACACTTCCATGATTACCTGTGCGCTCCTCCGGAGACGCATGCTCCAGGCGCCCTCTGACGTTTCCCAGAGCGTTATGGACGTAGCCCCTTGCACATGGTGCCCTCTGACGCTTCCCGAGCATTATGGACGTAGGCCCCTGGTACCCTCTATGGGAACTATGTCGATCCCATTTACAGCCAGGGCTCATGCATCGAAGGATTGTATCTCAACTGCATATTCACAGTAGAATGGTCATGAACCCGATTGCATGCATACCTTTTTTCTTATTATATTATCACAGTTTATATGGCATGGTGTTTTCTTGTATCTTGCTATGTCCCGTGAGGACCTGGTTATCTCTCCAGGTTTAGACGATTTTCCACAAGAGTACGGAGCGGCATTGGAGCTATCCTACATTGATGATGAGGCAGTCCCTTATAACTTCTAGTCTATTTCTTATCTGAGACAGTTGTAGACATTATTTTATATCTCTTTTCTTTCTATTTTACGGAGGTCGGACTCCGATCTTGTTAGACTATTTTTTATAGCTGTTTGGAGTGAGTATGTTCATCTGGCTATCTTTTGATACTCTTATTTATTTATATGGACTTCATTATCTTCTGTGTTGAGCTGTGATGAGATTAGATATGTTATTCTGGCCTGTGATTATTTTATTTACAGCTTATGTGCATATATGAGGATTCCATATATTGGAGGATTCTTCGTATATGTGCAGCTGGCATGTTCACGTACTTGGTCCTACGTACTTTGGGACTGGGGTGTTACATGTTTTTGTGGTGGCCCATGCAGGTCAGATTTAATATTGTTGGGTTACATGACTGTGCCCAACAAACCTGCATATAGGAATATGAATATCTCATCCAGAACTACTATTATCCCTTGACTTCCAATCTTTTTGAAACTTCCTTGATTATTTGATTTATCCCATATCTAATCTTTCCTAATATCAACTTATCTTCCTCGTGCCAACAGTATGAATCTACGAAGTGGACGCACTTCTGCTTTGGCCCTCACATCTGGTGAAGAGGCTACTTCGGAGGGACAGAATCCTCCCATGACTCCAGCGACACCTTACCAGCTAAGACTGTCGCAGCCTACTACGACACCGACGACGGAGCACCCAGAGATCGCAGCACCCCCAGGCAGCCAGGCTGGACAGACTACTACCATGCCCTCGGGAGGGAATGTACCACTGCCTCCTCCACCACCATTCCCTCAGCAGTTTCCCCCACAGTCGGGACCTCAGATGCCTCCACCACCGACTAATGGGAGCCCTACTACTCAGTTTATGTACGCCATGATGCAGGCTCAGTGGCAGCAGACTGAGCTGATGAGACAGACGATGATGGCAGCCATGGCTAGACCTCCACCACTACCTCCAGTACCAGCACCAGCACCGGCTCTGCATCCTTATGAAGGCTCTATCAAGAATTTTACAGATATGAACCCCAAGGCCTTTAGAGGGACGGAGAAGCCATTAGAGGTGTCACAGTAGCTTATTAGTACTGAGAAGCTACTAAAGGCATCCCAGCTGTCATCTCGAGATTGGATGACAGCAGTGGACCTACTGTTAGAAGATAATGCTCACCACCGGTGAAAGGCAGAAAAGAGACGATTAGGCACTGGGATCACCTGGAAGCAGTTCTATGATGCATTTTATGAGACATTCTTCCCTATTCATGTTCGAGATGGTCTCTATGACCAGTTCCTTCATCTGAAACAAGGGAATATGACAGTTGATGAGTATGACTCGGAGTTCAATCGCCTGAGTCGATTTGGTTCGGGATTGATCCTGACAGAGTTAGAGAAGGCGAGGAGATTTCACCAAGGGCTTGCACCAGAGCTCAAGTCTTATACGACTACCCAGTCTCGAGTCTCTCATTCAGCTGTCTTGGAAGAAGCTCGTGCTCAGGAGATTCTTCGCAAGGAACAGCAGCAGACATCGAGGCGCCATACCCCAACAGTTACACCAGTCCGAGCCACTCAGAGTGGACCAATAAGGAGGACCACATGACAGTTCCAGCAGAGGCCCTCACCTTATCAGAAGCCCGTTTGCCATTACTGCAAAAAACAAGGACATATCCAGAACGACTGCAGGACTTGCCTTAGATTATGCTTGAGATGTGGATCCAATCATCACATGCTCAAGGATTGTCCAGAGCAACATGCAATAGTACAAGCTCGGCAAAATCTGAGGCCCACAGCCACAGCTCTCCCAGCACCACGGCCTATAGTAGGAGCACCTCGTCCACCATTGCCTCCCCAAGGCACACAGTACAACAAGCCCAGAGCTCAGGGCCTGGGACAAAATTATGGGCAGGCATTCTCACTTGCTGTTGAGGATATAGAGACAGAGGTGGAGGTTATAGCAGTTATGGTTCTAGTTGCATCTTTTCCTGCTATTACATTATTTGATACTGGAGCCAAACATTCATTTATAGCCACTAGTTTTGCCATTAGACACAGCATTCCCATCACCCCCTTAGCTAAGAATGTTAAAATCCTCACTGGAGGAGGAGTTGTACCTGTTAGTGGCATTTGTAGACTTTGTCCTGTAGTGATAAATGGTAGAGAGATGATGGCACGACCTCTTTATTCCCTATACCGACATTTGATGTGGTTCTTGGAATGGACTGGTTCAGCCAGAATTTTGCTCTTATCGACTGCCATAGGAGCAGTATTATATTTAGACCACCGAACGAGGCAGAGTTTGAGTTCACCAAAGAAGATGGAGAGAGTTGTGATGCACCCGTATCGGGAACTAATATGATGATGCATGACACCCCACAGCACCCTATTATCACCGAGTTCGAGGATGTATTTCTTGAGGAGTTGCCAGGACTACCACCTGACCGAGATATTGAGTTTTCTATTGAGCTTATTCCCGGAGCCGACCCTATTTCATCCCGAGTATATCGTCTGGCACCCAAGGAGTTGGTGGAGATGAAGACGCAGATTGATGACTTATTAGAGAAGGGATTTATTCGTACCAGTGCGTCACCATGGGGAGCACCCATTCTTTTTGTGCCTAAGAAAGACGGGACAGTGCGCATGTGCATCGACTACAGAGCATTGAATACAGTAACGGTGAAGAACAAGTATCCCTTGCCACGTATAGACGATCTATTCGATCAACTAAGTGGAGCAAAAGTATTCTCCAGGATTGACTTACGATCGAGCTATCACCAATTGAAGGTTCGGAAGGAAGACATTGCAAAGACGGCCTTTCAATCGAGGTATAGACACTACGAGTTCTTGGTCATGCCTTTCGGTTTGACCAATGCTTCCGCAGTTTTCATGAATTTAATGAACAAGATCTTTCACCAATACTTGGACAAATTTGTAGTAGTCTTTATAGACGATATCTTGATTTACTCCAAGAGCCAAGAGGAGCATGAGCAGCATCTACGGCTAGTTTTGGGAACATTGAGGAACGAGAGACTCTTTACGAAGCTTAGCAAGTGTGATTTCTTTCTCAAGGAGGTATCATTCCTTGGTCATATTGTTACGGGCGATGGTATATCGGTAGACCCAAAGAAGATCACAGCAGTCAAATCATGGCCCGTACCCACATCAGCTTTTGAAGTGAGAAGTTTCCTCGGACTTGCGGGTTACTACCGACGGTTCGTAGAAGATTTCTCTCGAATAGTGGGGCCTATGAATCGATTAACTTACAAGGATCAGGAGTTTGTTTGGACAGACGAGTGTCAAGCCGCTTTTGACGAGTTAAAGAAACGATTGACCACAGCACCGATCTTGACACTACCATCGGGCCCAGGAGGATTTGTGATCTACAGCGACCTATCTGGGAAGGGATTAGGATGTGTATTGATGCAGCATGGTCATGTAGTAGCTTATGCATCGTGACAGTTGAGAGTGCACGAGAAGAATTATCCGATCCACGATCTAGAGCTCGCAGTAGTTATCTTTGCTTTGAAGCTATGGAGACACTACTTGTACGGCGAGAAGATTGATATCTACACTGATCGTAAGAGCCTCAAGTACGTGTTCACACATAAAGAGTTGAATATGCGACAGCGACGTTGGTTGGAGTTGATGAAGGATTATGAGATCGAGCTTCATTATCATCCGGGCAAGGCTAATGTCGTGGCAGACGCATTAAGCCGTAAGCCCATGGCACACTTTTTAACTACACGGAAGGAATTGATTAGAGACTTAGAGCAGCTTGGTATTGAGGTAGTATTGCCCGGAGCAGACGGCGTATTAGCCAACCTTCAAGTGCAATCATCACTGGTAGAGCGCATCAAGGCAGCATTGCCTGATGATGCTAGATTTCGATGGCTGAAAGAGAGGACTGAAGCAGAAGAGCAGACAGGTTTGAGGATCCACTCAGATGGGACATTGTGATGTGGTAATCGTATTTATGTACCCAATGGAGATCTACGGCAGGAGCTGATGGCCGAGGCTCACAGTTCGACTTACTCTATTCATCCCGGAGCGACCAAGATGTATCGTGACTTACGACAGTATTATTGGTGGCATGGAATGAAGCGAGAGATAGCTCGTTTCGTTGCCAAGTGCTTAGTATGTCAACAAGTTAAGGCGGAGCACTAGAGGACGGCCAAATTATTGCAGCCGCTACCCATTCCCGAGTGGAAGTGGGAGCACATTACTATAGATTTCGTCATGAATTTTCCTCGAAGTCCTAGGGGACGTGACGCAGTGTGGGTGATTGTTGATAGACCTACGAAATCAGCATATTTCTTACCTTTTAGAGTGGGCCAGTCGACAGAGGTATTGGCGGAGATGTATATGGAGCAGATTGTGAGATTACATGGTGTGCCTGTTAGTATTGTGTTGAACCGTGACTCGAGATTTACTTTGCATTTTTGGAGGAGCATGCAAGAGAGTTTGGGCACTCGATTGAAGTTTAGCACATCGTATCATCCGCAGACAGACGGCCAGTCAGAGCGTACCATTCATATGCTAGAGGATATGTTGAAAGCGTGTATGCTTGATTTTGCGGTTCGTGGGAGGACCATCTTCATCTTGTTGAGTTTTTCTACAACAATAGCTATCAAGCGAGCATTCAAATGGCTCCGTTTGAAGCATTATATGGTAGGAAGTGTCGGTCTCCTGTTTGTTGGAGCGACATAGGAGAGCGACAGATATTGGGTCCCGAGTTGGTCTTGAGCATAGTGGAGACAGTAAAAAAGATTCAGGACCACTTGCGAGCAGCACAGGATCGTCAGAAGCAGTGGGCCGATAATCGTCGTTGACCCTTGGAGTTCAAAGAGGGCGACCATGTGTTCTTAAAGATATCCCCCACTAGAGGCACGATTCGATTCGGAGGACGAGGCAAGTTGAGTCCAAGGTACATCGGGCCTTTCGATGTCTTGGAACGTGTTGGAGAGGTTGCCTACAGATTGGCATTGCCACCGTCGCTAGAGGGAGTGCATGACGTATTCCATGTATCTCAGTTGAGGAGGTACGTGGTAGACAGCAATCATGTGCTTGATCACTATGAGATCACAGTTGGACCGAGTTTGTCGTATGAAGAGCAACCATTAGGTATCCTCGATCGCCGAGTGAAGGTGTTACGGAATCAATCTATTCCATTGGTTCGCGTGGCATGGAAGCATCACTCGCCAGGGGAGTCTACTTGGGAGCGCGAGGACGACATCCGAAATCGCTACCCGCAGTTGTTTGAAGACGAAGGTATGTCTTGCATTTATATTTTCATACAATGCATTTGATCCCCCGACCTTTGTTTAATTTCGAGGACAAAATTTTCTTTAAGTTGGGTAGGATGTAAACCCCCATATTTTTAATTGATTTTTATGAATTAATTAATATTTTATACATTTTAATAATTATGAAATTATTGCTACTAGCTTAATATTATATGTGTGCATGTTAGTATTACTATTATGTAGGAATATTAATTCTAGGATTTTTAGATATTAATAGTAAAATTATTTTGAAATTTTTACTAGCCTGAAATATATGTATATTTATAGTTTGATATATATATATATATATATATATATATAATGGATTCAAAAAAAAAGAGCAAAGCAATGGCCGGGCTCGGCCACACCCAGCTGAGGGGGGGGGGGAGGGGGGGCGGGCCAGCCTCAGCTTTCAAACCCATGTAGTAAGGAAAAAAAGTAATGAAAGGAGGGGACCAGCTACATGGGCCGGTCCACCTCACCCAACCCCCTCCAAATAACATTGATAGCAGCAGCCGCTATCGTGATATCAAACCGAGCTTAACTCAGTAATATCAACCCGAGCCCTATTCGTAAACCTAGCTATATTAGGATCGATCGGCAGCATATATATATTGCTCCGCGAAGTTAAAACCCTAGCAGCCATCCCAGAGAGTTCGCCTAGCCTGAGCGACCCACCCCCGTGCCATCTCGGCCGTCGACAACCGCTCGGAGTCAACAGTAATCAGAGAATACTCTGATTTCGAAAAACTCAGGTACCTATCTTCCAATTCCGATTTCTTTAAATCTGTTCGACGAAAATTCGATCTATCGAATGCTGTGCGTAGCAGACATAACCCTTTTTAAAACCCTTCTGATAGAATCGAGCGAAACCCCCTATATCTCCCGGTCTTTCGAACCAAACTTCTCGAAAAACTGTCGAAACAGAACAGTTTCAGGGTAGTCCCAAACCCATATTTGGAAGCCAGAATCTTGGCGATTCTTCGACTATTTTGTAAAGCAAATTGAACACATGTGAAGACAACATAACCACGATTGAAATGCAACTTGTAGATCTTTATTTCAATTTCTGTGTGAGAAATAAATCAGTGTTGAACTTGAGAGAAAAACTGTTTTAAACATAGTAGATTTTAGAAAATTTCCTCCGATACGACGTACGCCTCGACAAATCGGGCAACATGGTCATGTGCTATATGCATCGAAAGGCGCGTATGGACGTTACCGACATGTGGGAACTGACGGAACTCAGTTTCGTCATGTGAGCGCGATGAAATCAACGCATATCCGTCGAGATACCCCGTATCGACGTTTTGCAAACTTGCCCATAACTTCGTGTACAGTCGTCGATTAGAGACGAAACTTGCACCAACAGGTCCGGATCAAAATTCTGGTCCTGCATGCCAAGTTTGGTTCGATTCTGAGAAGGTCGAATCAGAACCCATTTTTGGCGGGCCCGTGACCCACTCAAACGGGCGAATTTGTACACGGCTCCTTGGAATCCAAAACTGGACATACCGTTGAGTTCCTCTCCTCAAACTGAAGCCGAAGACATGTAGTTTGACGACTTTAGAGACCATAGACTTTGGCACGCGTTTCGGTACAAAATGGGTCCAACGACGGACATCATTTTGACCCAAAATTACGATTTTGCCCCTGTTCCAGAATTTGACTTTTGGACAGGCATTTTCTAGGTATATCTTCTTCTCCGAGATAATTTTTGATGTTTGTTTCAGCGTTTGGAGTCATCTGTGATTTGTGAGTTTTGGTGCTGATACTTGCTACTCTTGGATTTGCCCTTCTCGCACCGCAGGCAAGATACCTTGCCACCTTACTCTGTGATTATTATATTCTTATTTTCAGATGTTATTTTCAGCATTTTGTTTCATGATATTTAAACTGTGCGTCCAAGTCACACTTGGGTGCAAGCGACTCTATCGGTCGTTTTTCTTGCTTTATTTATTCTTTTGCATTGGCTTAGCTTATTGGCCACCCATTGATGTTCAGGTATTGGTATATCTCATATGGCCTTGACACTTATTGTATCACGGGATGTGAGTCACATATAGGACACGTTTTCGCGTAGTTGGCTGGCCACCGATACGTATGGAGCGTGCGACGGATAGGAGTAACTGCCAATGGTATTGCATGTTAGAAGACTTTGTGGTTACTAGAGGTTCATATCAGTCATGGAGATGATGATACTAGGCAATGGGTGGGGAGAACAATACCTGACGTATGGTCTTCTTTACACTTCCATGATTACCTGTGCGCTCCTCCGGAGACGCAGGCTCCAGGCGCCCTCTGACGTTTCCCAGAGCGTTATGCACGTAGCCCCTTACACTTGGTGCCCTCTGACGCTTCCCAAGCGTTATGGACGTAGGCCCATGGTACCCTCTATGGAAACTATGCCGATCCCATTTACAGCCAGGGCTTATGCGTCGAAGGATTGTATCTCAACTGCATATTCACAGTAGAATGGTCAGGAACCCGATTGAATGTATTCCTTTTCTCTTATTATATTATCACAGTTTATATGGCATGGTGTTTTCTTGTATCTTGCTATGTCCCCTGAGGACCTGGTTATCTCTTCAGGTTTAGACGATTTTCCACAGGAGTACGGAGCGGCATTAGAGCTATCCTACATTGATGATGAGGCAGTGCCTTATGACTTCTAGTCTATTTCTTATCTGAGACAGTTGTAGACATTATTTTACATCTCTTTTCTTTCTATTTTGTGGAGGTCGGACTCCGATCTTGTGAGACTATTTTTCATAGCTGTTTGGAGTGAGTATGTTCACCCGGCCATCTTTTGATACTCTTATTTATTTATTTGGACTTCATTATCTTCTGTGTTGAGCTGTGATGAGATTAGATATGTTATTCTGGCCTGTGATTATTTTATTTACAGCTAATGTACATATATGAGGATTCCATATATTGGAGGGTTCTTCGTATATGTGCAGCTGGCATGTTCACGTACTTGGTCCTACGTATTTTGGGACTGGGGCGTTACAATTTTGGACGTTACGGACGGATACAGATGACTGGATGCCAGTTACGTACACATAGCCTAAAATCCCACCCATGCGCATAAAAGTTGTCCTCTAAATTGCACATTAGGCGGTTAGAATCTCCTTTGTATATTTGTGTCTAGGATAGTCTTTTATATATTATTTTATTATTCTGACAGTTCATATTAGCATGTTCTTCTTGTATCTTGCTACGTCCGTCTGAGGACCTGGTTATTCCCCATGTGCGTGCTTTCATGATTCACTGCAGGTGTTCTAGCCAAGGCCGTGCTTCTCTCCATTCCTTCGAAGACGATTGCGCTTGGTTCGTCTTACCATTTTACGGATCATTTCTTGTACATTTCTTTTATTGAGATAGTTGGTAGTGGACTTTGTCTCCGCCAAACGATTATATCATAAATATTCAAGTTGGTTTTTATATTATTATTCTTTTCATTGTGGATGAGATTTAGTTTGTCTTGGATTACTGCATTTTACAACTTATGTATGCATACAAGACCCCTGTACTTCGTATGTGTATAGCTGGCATATCTACGTTCCTAGTCCTACGTATTTTGGGACTGGGGTGTTACATGTTTTGAGGTGGCCCTTGCAGGTCAAGATAAAATGTTTGGTTACTTTACCGTACCAAGCAAGCCTGCGTATAGGATTAGAGTCTAGGATCTCATCCACATACTTGACCGCCTTCTCGCTTGATTCCTCGAGTTGCATCTTGCTTGATCCCTTCTATCGTGATTCGTTCCCTTCTTTCGTGCTTGATAGAGATTAATAAGGTAACCCATACTAGGTGAACATGACCCATTGTTCTATCACCCTACTAGTCTAACTCTTGTAAGTTGGGTAGAATGCCTCATGACCTAGCATTGCCTTCATCTTTATGACTCAATATAGTAGCTACTAGGTGGATTACCTAGACTATAAATCTTTAAGGACCGTACCTTATCGGTCGACCAGAGCCTTAGACAAGGAGACAATAGGTCGACTTTATAGGCACCAAACAAGACTTAGATTATTAAGGAGTTCGAACTAATTCTAGTCTCTTTCAATAATAATCTCACGTGCCTATATTTTACCATCTTGACTAAATATTGCTATTATAGCCTAGTTTTGCAAGTTTAACCGTTATCAAACTTGTTCAAGACACATGCTATTGAGCGCGCGCTCACTAACATGTTGTCTAGTCAGAACCGGTGCATGATGGTCTGATCAACCGAATGCACTTTGGTTCACTTTCATCTATCGTTCTACGTGGATGGAGACATTGCTAAACTTGTTCTCTAAAGTCCCATCCGCGACAGCCTTGGCAATTTTTTTTGAATTACTCACTCGCCTTTGAACCACATATTGGTATTCGAAAACAACTTCTTTGGACTCATATTGGTTCTCATCTTTCACTTATTTAGACGAAGACTCGTACCTAATAGATAGACCTAAAGTATCACCTTTAATTATCCCACAATCTATTGCTAAGATAATTAACCATTGACCAACCAATGTGACTATATCCTCGTCTTGAACTACCCGTCGATTTCGTATCTATTATCACAATCTTCTATTTATTCATTAAAACTTGAAATCGATTCCAATAGTTCTCGTATTCGTACCCTCAACCTTGACGGCTATTATGCAGTCTTCTTACTAGAACCATACCTCCAAGTCTCAAATTATTTTATCATAACCTACTCAATTCCTTACAACCCCTCAATTCATGCTTATTCGTGAACCTAAATCGTTATTTCTTTGTTAACTAGCAACCCTCATTAAATAACTAATTCATAAATTTTTATGGGTTATCTAAATCATGATTTTCTAATGACATGTTTGCGTCGAATGTCGTTTCCTTGCCACGTCTAATGATTTGATCATGTCGATATACCCTAGTACCTTCTCAACCCCCTAATCATTCTTAATTTTGAGGACGAAGTTCTTCTAAGTTGGGTAGGATGTAACCCTCCTAAATTTTCACTAATATTTTTTCATATTTATTTTGGTAGTGATTATTATTTTTGGTATTGTACGACGAGTACAAATGCGTGATACGAAATATGTAATGAATTACTAAATTTGTTTTATTATGAGCTTTCAATAAATATAGCTGAATAAATATTTCTTCTACATACTTATATTTTATTCATTTTATGTAACATACCAAACCTTTGCCAAAATTTATGTTTATTTTCTTATAAAAATTTATTTTATACAAATATGTATGTTAATTTTGAAAATAATATTTATGTAAATATTCTTTCATATGCGAGTATATGAAATTAATTCCATGTGTAATTTATTTTTTGAAAACAAATTGTATTTATTTTATTTATTTTCAAAAGGCGTATCAGACATATAAATATTTTTTGATTTTCAAAATTATTTATTAATTATTTTATTATTATTTCTAAAAGTATATTTTGAAATTTGCTTCATTTAATGTTTAACTATTATGGCAATTTAAATTGGATTTATCTTATTCGATTTTAAACTAAAAAGGGGATTTATTTGGATTTAAGTTGGATTTGGATTTGATTGGTTTAAATTTATTTAAGTTAATAATGGATTTATCTAACGGGGATTTAACCTAATCCTAATCTTTATCCAACTGGGAATTCCCACCTCCTATGTAAGGAGAGGTACTCATCCATAAAATTTTACCATCATCTCAAAATATTTCTCCACAAGGTGTTGTGCATCGTGTCCGTGTTTTCCGTCCAATTATTATTCCATTTTTACAAATACATTATGCATCTCTCTGTGTCGACAGACCCGACACAATCAAATACATATCCCTAAACCTATCCTAAACCTATCGTCAGAACCCCGACTCATCCAAACCACCACCACCACCTTCGCTATCGTAAACGCCACCGCCAACCGCGACTGCGAAAACCCGACCCCCTGACTCCACCACCACCAACACCATCACCATTGTCACCATCCCGACACTTCCAGCCATCAACACAACCCGACCAGCCCTGACCAAACCTCGGCCGAACACACGCACCACTGCCACGACCATCGGCCGGAACCCCCCAAAAACTACCATCATCACCACTACCCGCCACCATTGTCCTAGCCACCTTTCCGACCGCTGCCACAACGAAAACCCGACCCCGGCAAACCCCCAAAAACCAAAAAAACACCACCATCACAGCCACCTACCTCCGCGTGCGCCGCTGCAAGCCTCGATTCATCGACCGCGGCTGACCTCGATCCGTTGTCTTCCTCGAGCAGAGCTGCCACCGCTCTAGCGAGCGCTCCGGCCGTGCCCAGTCCCCCATCACCCAACCGCCAACGTACGCGTCCGCCTTCCTCCGCCCCGCTGCAGCTCTTCCAACGAATTCCTCCTCTTCCACCGTCGCTTGCGTCTCCCCGAACGCGCAGAAACTTCGCCGCCGCCTGGCCTTCCCGCAGCTCCAGATCCGGACTTCCGCCTACGCGGCCAGCAGATCCGGTCATCTGTGGACCGGGGCAGCACTGTCGCGGCAGAGCTGAGCGCTGCCGCTTCCATGTAAACCGCCGCCCTAACCTCCATCTCAGGCTCCCTCCTCCGCCTTTATTTCATTCGCGGCCAGATCAGCCGTCGCACGGGTCCGCCGTGCTCCTCTCCGAAGATCCTGAAACCCTCCGACCTCTTTTCCTCGATCTTGTGACTCCGCCACCCAGTCCACCGCGCCCGGCCCGGCCATCAGTCTCCGCCGCCACCAAAGCGGCGAGCTCTGCTATGGCTAGCCTCCGCGCTCCCACCAATGCCTCTGCGCCCAGCCTCTTCGTCCGTCGAACCCAGCCCCGCCATGGCCGAGCTCCCCTCTTCCTCTCTCGCCACTACTTCCCGGACTACCTCTCTCCCACGCTCCCAAATTGCTTTCTCTCTCTCTCTCTACTTTCTCTTTCCTCTCCTTGAACGAAGGAGCAGCACAGCAAATGCTGCATTCATTTGTGTGTTTTGTTGTTGTTGATTGTTTCTTTCTTTACTCTTTGTTTTTTTGTTGTTGTTTTCTTTTTTTTCTTTTTTTTATCTGTTGTTGTTGTATTATTATTATTATTATTATTATTATTGTTATAATTATTCAAGATATTTGTATGAATGTATGTGTTTATGTAGGTACCTTAATAAATTGATCTTTTGTAAAAATATATATATACTACTCAGTTTACTATTATGTTGTTATTAGTACTACTTTATTTTTATTAATTTTGTATAATTATTATTTTGGTTGCTAATGGCAATAGATACATTAAAATTTGGTTGATATTTTAATATATATTCCTAAATTATTTGGGTAGCAAAACTATAGCATTGGAATTTCAAATTTATGATTTAGCTTTTACATAGATTATTGTAGTATTTTTAGACCATTTTATATATATTTTACTTAAATTTAATTGTGAGTGTTAGCCCTAAAATAATTTATTAGGATTTCCAAACCTATTATGTTCTTCAAAGTATTATCTAAAAACGATATTTTAAATAGTCATAAATATTTCTCAATTTTTGAATAGTCAATAAAAGTATAGATTTTATCAAGGTTTTATTTTACAAAATACGTTTCTTAGCCTCAAATAAATTAACTAATTTTATTATTTTGTTTCCTTATAATATTTTTGATTTATAGAGATATAGGTTTCAAACTAAAATACTTTTGACAAAACTTACAGTTTTGCCTTAAAATAACTTTCGATTTTTCGGGTATATGGTTGAAAGCATATTTTGACTAATAATTTATATTTCAAATATTATAAAATATTTTCTAAAATTACATATATTATTTGACTTCCTTCGATTTTCTCCATCTCATGATTTAAGCCATTATTCCTATTCCTCGCAAATTTTGTACTACTTCCTGTCGACCCTGACCAATTGGACTATTCTGGACCCGATGGAACCGCCTGTGTCGTCAACAGAGGCTACTATGCATAGTTATAACACCGAAGTAAATCTTGTGTCACCTTTATTATACCACACCAGGCTGCTCACCAGGCGTCGTAACATGCAAGTATACCTTGCTAATTTACTGTCATATTATTTATTTTCAGCATTATTTACTTTGTTTCATATTATTAGTTTCCTTTTTTATAAACTGCGCGTCCAAGCCATACTTGGGTGCAAGCGACTTTATTAGTCGTTACTTTATTTTATGTATGTTAACTTAGTGTTAGCAGACTACCTTCTTGTTGGGGGATATCCTTATATCTCCCTTGGCCATGACACACACACTACACGGTTGGAGACATTTTGCTAGGGGTACGACTTATGGACTGGCCCTATCTAAAGTCGTGTGACGGATAGATGATCGTAACTGCAATGACTAGGGTTTTAGAGACTCAAGCAGTTACAAAACTGGACGAGCAATGGACATGACTTGGTCAGTATGGGGAACATTGGGGGAGGACAGTCGCTAGTACGTATGGGATTCTAAACAGGTAAACCACAGTCTCTGGATGGAACTGTGGCAATTTATTTGCACATGCCCTCTGACGTTTTGGACGTTACGGACGAATACAAATGACTGGATGCGAGTTACGTTCACATAGCCTAAAATCCCACCCATGCGCATGAAAGTTGTCCTCTAAATTGCACATTAGGCGGTTAGAATCTCCTTTGCATATTTGTGTCTAGGATAGTCTTTTATATATTATTTTATTATTCTGACAGTTCATATTAGCATGTTCTTCCTGTATCTTGCTACGTCCGTCTGAGGACCTGATTATTCTCTAGGTGTGTGCTTTCATGATTCACTGAAGGTGTTCTAGCCAAGGCTGTCCTTCTCTCCATTCCTTCGATGACGATTGCGCTTGGTTCGTCTTGCCATTTTATGGATCATTCTTGTACATTTCTTTCATTGAGATAGTTGGTAGTGGACTTTGTCTCCGCCCAACAATTATATCATAAATATTCAATTTGATTTTTATATTATTATTCTTTTCATTGTGGATGAGATTTAGTTTGTCTTGGATTACTGTATTTTACAACTTATGTATACATACAAGACCCATGTACTTCGTATGTATACAGCTGGCATGTCTACGTTCCATGTCCTACGTATTTTGGGACTGGGACGTTACAGAACCTGTTGGTGCAAGTTTCGTCTCGATCCGACGACTGTACACGAAGTTAGGGTCAAGTTTGCAAATTGGCGATACGGGAGTATCTTGACTGTACACGAAGCTAGGGTGAAGTTTGCAAATTGGCGATACGGGGGTATCTTGACGGATAATTTCGTCGCGCACACGCGATGAAACTGAGTTCCGTCAGTTCCCACACGTCTGAAACGTCCATACACGCCTTTCGATGCGTATAACACGCGACCATGTCGCCCGGTTCGTCGGGCGCACGTCGTATCGAGAAAATTTCTAAATTTTATATATTAAAATAGTTTTTCCTCCAACTTCAACATCAATTTACTTTTTACACGTTAATCGAAACGACGATCTAGAAGATGTGTTGCGATCTGCGTTATGTTGTTTTCTACTGTTTTTGATTAGTTTCTACAAATCTTTAATGCACAGCAAGAAAATTGGCTGATAAGTTGTCATTTAAAATTGAATTTAACAGTCCAGAAAATTAGATTTTTTGCTAACTTCGGTTCAATTTTTCGTACCAGCTAGATGGTTATGTCGAAATCCATCTGGAGGATATCGAAGAGGGTCAAGTCTACTTTCTAGAAAATCTTACGGATCGAAAATAGGTGCTACGAGTAAAAAGTTACGTCATTGGAAATTAAGGTACCTTGAGTGGAAAAACTGCTCCGTAGATGACGAGGGGCTGACATTCGATGCTCCGTTCGTCGCACACACAACTCCGTCGCTGGTGAAACAAACTCGTTGGCGAAGAGGGTATGTTCTGCCGTAATTTTTATTTTGGAAGTCTATGGTTTTGAGGTTCGTGGAGGAAGTTATATATAAAACAAATTGGTTGAAAAACCTAATACTACTATTATTACTAATAAGTAATTGGGCTTTTGCCCACGGGTTGGTGCGGAAATAAGCGCTGCTACTTGTAGCTAGGGGAGAGGAGGGGCCCGTCCACTTATGTGGATGGGTGGTTTTTATTATTTTTTTCTTTTTTTTTTCTTTTCTTTTCTTATTCTTTTCCTTTTTCATTTCCCTTCTCATTTATTTTTTTCTTTTTCATTTCTTTTTCATTTCTTTTTATTTATTAGAAATTCTTTTCTTTTTTCTTTTTTGAAATTCTTTTTTTAACCTATTTTCTATTTTCCTATTATTACTCTATTTAAATATCTAAATTCTATTTTATTTATTATTTCTAATTAAAAACTCTTTTCAATAATTCAATAATTAGATATATTTATATGCATATATATTCCCACATATATGCATATATAAATATATACACCTTAGTAAATTAACACATACACACATACATATATACATATATATAAATATATCATATAAACTTACACCCATACTATGCACTACACTCATAATATTATTCATACATGTATTTTAGCAAAAATTTTACGAAATTAATATTAAATAAATTAATAAATTAGGGGGTTTACATCCTACCCAACTTAAAGAAATTTCGACCTCGAAATTAAAACTATGGTAAGGGGGTCTAATGCAAATGCAAAATTTTTAAGGGGCTAACGCATGAAGGTCGTCCCTTGGTTTTCGAACAAATGAGGGTAGTTGTACAAGGAACCTTATTGGCTTAATTTCTATAGGATAAGTGTTCTTGGTTCAAGGCTCTACACCACTTATAAAGTTGGCTATCCGTGATAAACGTCGTTACGAGCCTTCTGAGAGGGGCTAAAAGGTGCAGGGGTTTCATATTGAATGAATCCATGTCGAATTTAAACTATATTGGTGGGGCAATATCTCGTAAGATCAACTTATACCATCTCTGCTAGGCTATGGTAGTCTAGAACAAGTCCTAACTCGAGAGGTTGGGCTAGTTCTGAATCGGATTGGTTAGTTAGGTGTCGTAAGTCAAAAAATATGCCTCCCATGGCTTTGTCTACAAGTGGCAGATAGGGTCTCAATTGAGTATCACACTAGGGCAGGTGCATATTGGGCTTCGAGTAGATCACAACCATATATCGGGTCCAAAGTTTTGAGTTGAGTTTTGTTCTCAGATTGAAGCCGAAAGGTTCATCGGTATTATGGTATGGTTTATAATTAGCCCTTTTGTTTCTCAAAAATCGTATCACAAAAATAGAGTAAAAGGGGATGTGTTTTAGTGGGACATGATATGTCTACATGAAGGTGGACTCGTATAGGTCTTGCAGATGGAATTTGTTGGAAGGTAGCAACTGGTCTTGTGCTCCGAATCTAAATGCCACGATCGAGGACCCAAAAATGTTCTAAATAGAAAGTGGGAGTTCATGAGGCACTAATTATCGTTCTAACAGAAACTACTTATTCTAATCAATAGGCAATCCTAGTACATTCTAAATTCTACTGGGGCTCTACGATCTATATCCTACAGTAATTCATTTCTAGAAGTTAACAAAGACACCGCTCTATGGTTTAGTGGAGTTAGGTTCGAGTTGGAAGGTCATACCTCAATTTGTGGAAGAATATTACACGATGTACTAGAATACGAGATGTGATAGATATGAGTCAAGTTTTGAAGACCGTACTTTGATTCCAACAGATGTCAATGATTGTATGAATATACCTTTTCTGCCTATAGATGGTATGATGAACTGAGGAGGATATTACAGGTCTATCTTCCCTCAATACGAGCATTTGACTTTCCAAAATCTGTAAAGACAAAAACAATAAGTGTTCCAGGAAGAGAGGATCGAATACGAATATGGGATTTTAGAGGCGTTCCTAATAGAGTTGTCAAGGCAGTTGCGGATGAGATCCTAGATCCATCTATATCTCATTACACGTAGGATAAGCAAATAAAAGCGAACCAACTGTACGAAGGTTGGTCAGACCATCATACACTGATTCTGTTTAGACAATATGTTAGTGGACGTCCCCAATATACACATGTCGTGAACAAGCTCGATAAGGAGAAGCTTGCAAAATCTTGGCTATAATAGCGGTGTTTAGTCAGACTAGTCCAAATATTAGTACGCGGGATTTATGATTGAATAAAAACACGAGTAGTTCGAGGTTTAAGAATCTAAGCCGTGTCCAGTGTTCGTGCTTATACAATCGTCCTACTGTCTGATTTTCTCTGGCCTTGGCTAAACTTATGATGCATGGATATGATAACAGGGAATATGAAAATTAAAAATCATACCTGCTATGACTTCTCCTTCTGTTTCCACATTCTCCACTACTAACAAGAAGCATGCCCGTAATTCTGGCCGGGGTCCTGAACTCTAGTCCTATCGTACTGCTCTGGCTGGGGTGGTAATGGTGGGTGAGGAGCTCCAATTGTTGGTGCTATAAGCCCAGACACCTGTTGTCCTGGTCGGGGTGCTGGGAGTATAGGAGTTGTCGGCCTCAGGGTCTGTCGAGCATATACTATCGCCTGCTGCTCTGGGCAATCCTTGACCATATGATGGCTGGATCCACACCTCAAGCACCATCCATGATGGATCCGACAGTCTCTCTGGACATGTCCTTTCTTCCCACAGTAATGGCAAACGGGCTTCTGATATGGTGTAGGCCTCTGCTCGTACTATCCTGTGGGCCTTCTAATAGGTCCATCATGTGTAGCTCTAGCCAGTACGACTGCTAGTGTATGGAGTCTCGATGTCTGTTGCTGCTCCTTGCGAAGAATCTCCTGGGAACGAGCTTCTTCCAAGATAGTTGAATAGGAGACTCGAGACTGGGTAGTCGTATAAGACGAGCTCTGGTGCAAGCCCTTGGTGAAATCTTATCGCCTTCTCTAACTCTGTCAGAATCAATCCCGCACCAAATCTACTCAGGCGATTGAACTCTGAGTCATACTCATCAACTGTCATATTCCCTTGCTTCAAATAAAAAAACTGATCGTAGAGACCATCTCGAACATGAATAGGGAAGAACCACTCATAAAATGCATGATAGAACTACTTCTAGGTGATCCCAGTGCCTAGTCGTCTATCTTCCGTCTTCTACCAGTGGTGAGCATTATCTTCTAACAGTAGGTCCACTGCTGTCATCCAATCTCGAGCTGGCAACTGGGATGCCTTCAGTAGTTTCTCTGTACTAATAAGCCAGTGTGACACTTCTAGTGGCTTCTCCGTTCCTCTAAAGGCCTTGGGGTTCATATCCATGAAATTCTTGATAGAGCCTTCATAAGGATACAGAGCCGGTGCTAGTACTGGTACTGGAGGTGGTGGTGGAGGTCTAGCTAATGATGCCATCATTGTCTGTCTCATCAGCTTAATCTGCTGCTACTGAGCCTGCATTATGGCGTACATAAATAGGGAAGTAGGGCTCCCATCAGTCGGTGTTGGAGGCATCTGAGGTCCCGACTGTGGTAGAAACTGCTGAGGGAATGGTGGTGGTGGAGGCAGTGGTACATTCCCTTTCGATGGCATGGTAGTGGTCTGTCCATCCTGCTGACTAGGGGTGCTTGTGTCTCATGGCGTACCGTCATCGGAGTCGTAGTAGGCAACGACTGTCCTGGCTGGTACGAAGTCACCGGGGTCATCGGAGGATTCTGTTCCTCTTGGGTGGCCGCATCACCAGAGGTGATGGCCAAGGTGGAAGTGTGTCCGCTTCATAGATTCATACTGTTGGCACGAGGAAGAATAGGACGATATTAGGAAAAGTTAGATATGAGGTAATTCAAGTAATCAAAGGCATTTGAAAACATTGGAAGTCAAGGGAAGTAGTAGTTCTGGATGAGATACTATTCCTATTCCTATATGCAGGCTTGTTGGGCACAGTCAGATAACCCTACAATATTTTCGTAGACCTGCATGGGCCACCACAAAAACATGTAACGCCCCAGTTCCAAAATACTTAGGACCAAGTACGCAACATGCCAGCTGCACATATACAAAGAATACTCCAATATATGAAATTCTCGTATACGTACATAAGCTGTATATATATAATAAAATTATAGACCAGAATATAAGTATCTAATCTAATCACAGCTCAACACAGAAGAAACGAGTCCAATAAATAATACATCAAAAGATAGCTGGGTGGACATACGTACTCCAGACAACTATAAAAAATAGTCACAAAGATCGGAGTCCAACCTTCGCAAAATAGAAAGTAAATGAAAGAACATAAGATATCCACTACATAGTCTCAATAATCCTCTATAATAAGAATAGAGCTAAATGTCAAAGGGAAATGCCTCGTCGCCCACAAAAGATGGATCCAATGTCGTTCCGTACTCCTGTGAGAAATCGTCTAATCATGGAGAGATAACCAGGTCCTCAAAGGGACGTAACAAGATACAAGAAAACACCATGCCATATAAACTGTGATATATAATAGAAAATAAGAGATGCATGCAATAGGCTACCTAACCGTACTATAGTGAATATGCAATAAAGAACAATCTTTCATATATGGGCACTCAGGCTGTATAGCAGTGGCATCGTCCCTCTCATCGGGAATCAGTACAAGCCGTCCGTAACGTTCGGTGAACGTCAGAGGGAATCAGTAAGAAAACGTACATAACGTTCCATGAACGTCAGAGGGAATCAGTACAATAGGGTGAACCTGCGTCTCCAACGGAGCTTCAGTATGTAAATGTGGCCCATACATCAAGGAACAAGTCTTCCCTTCCATTGCCTAATGGAGTCACATCTATGACTCATATGAACCTCTAGTAACTGCCAAGTCCACTAGCATGCAATTCTATTGGCAGTTACTCCTAACCGTCGTATGCCTCAAACGTATCGGTGGCCAGCCGACTACGCGAGTACGTGTCCTATATGTGACTCAAAATACGTGGTAAAGTATGTGTCAAGGCCGCATGAGATATACCCATACCTCATTATCCAATGGGTGGTCACTAAGCTAAGTTAATACAAAATAATTTAAAAGTAATTAGAACGAACGATATAGTCGCTTGCACCCAAGTGTGACTTGGACGCACAACAATATAGAACAAATATATAAAACTAAAAATAAATAACTGAAAATAAAGTAAATTAATCAAAGAGTAAGGTGGCAAGGTATCTTGCCTGATGGTACAAAGTGGCAAGTCAAGAAAATCACAGTATCAGCCAAAAAACGTCACAATCTCCAAACAACTCTGAATGCTGAAATAAACATCAAAAACGTACTCGGTGTATAAGATATACCTAGGAAACACCTGTCCAAAAGTCTAATTCTGGAACAGGGGCAAAATCGTAATTTTGGGTCAAAACAATATTTGCCGTTGGACTCGCTTTGTACCGAAATGCGTGCTAATATCTATGGTCTCTAAAGTTGTCAAACTACATGTCTACGAATTAACTTTAAGGAGAGGAACTCAACGGTATGTCCAGTTTTGGATTCCGATGAGCCGCGTACAAAATCGCCCGTTTGAGTGGGTCGCAGGCCCGCCAAAAAAGGGGTTCCGATCGACCTTCTCAAAATCAAACCAAACTTGGCATACAGGACCAGAAGTTTGATTCGAACCTGTTGGCCCAAGTTTCGTCTTGATATGATGATTGCACACGAAGTTAGGGTCAAGTTTGCAAATTGGCGATACGGAGGTATCTTGACGGATACGGACTGATTTCGTCGCGCACACACGACGAAACTGAGTTCCGTCAGTTCTCACACGTCAGCAACGTCCATACGCACCTTTCGATGCATATAATGCGCGTCCACGTCGCCCGGTTCGTCGGGGCGCACGTCGTATTGAAAAAATTTCAAAATTTTATATAAGTTTAAAACAATTTTTCCTCCAACTTCAACATCAATTTACTTTTTACCCGTTAATCGAAACGACGATCCAGAAGATGCGTTGTGATCTTGGTTATGTTGTTTTCTACTATTTTTTGATTAGTTTCTACAAACCTTTAATACACAGTAAGAAAATTGGCCGACAAGTTATCGTTTAGAATTGAATTTAACAGTCTAGGAAAATAAATTTTTTGCTAACTTCGGTTCGATTTTTCGAACAAGCTAGATGGTTAGGTCGAAATCCATCTGGAGGATCTCGAAGAGGGTCCTGTCTACTTTTCAGAAAATCTTACGGATTGAAAATTGGTGCCACGAGTAAAAAGTTACGTCGTCGGAAATTAAGGTACCTTGAGTAGAAAAACTGCTCCGTGGATGACGAGGGGCTGACTTTCGATGCTCCATTCGTCGTGCACACAACTCCGTCGCTGGTGAAACAAACTCGTAGGTAAAGAGGGTATGATCTGCCGTAATTTTCGTTTTGGAAGTCTAGGGTTTTGAGGTTCGTGGAGGAAGTTATATATAAAACAAATTGGTTGAAATACCTAATACTACTATTATTACTAATAAGTAATTGGGCTTTTGCCCACGGGTTGGTGCGGAAACAAGTGCTGCTACTTGCAGCTAGGGGAGAGGAGGGGCCCGCCCACTTATGTGGGTGGGTGGTTTTTATTTTTATTTTTATTCTTTTTCTTTTCTTTTCTTATTCTTTTCCTTTTTCATTTCCCTTCGCATTTCTTTTTCATTTTCATTATTTTTCATTTCTTTTTCTTTTTCATTTATTTTTATTTATTAGAAATTCTTTTTCTTTTTTTGAAATTCTTTTTTTAAACCTATTTTCTATTATTACTATATTTAAATATCTAAATTCTATTTTATTTATTATTTCTAATTAAAAACTCTTTTCAATAATTCAATAATTAGATAAATTTATATGCACATATATTCCCACATATATGTATATATAAATATATACACCTTAGTAAATCAACACATACATATATACATATATACATATATATAAATATATCATATAAACTTACACCCATACTATGCACTACACTCATAATATTATGCATACAAGTATTTTAGCAAAAATTTCACAAAATTAATATTAAATAAATTAATAAATTAGGGGGCTTACATGGAGGCTAGGTTCTGTTCGGGGGAAGGATTACAACCCCGGTCCTTGTTTGGTTTACGGGATTTAACTCGGCTTTTGAATGGCTCCCAAGTCTTCCCATATCTTTGTCTTGTATTTCATTATACTGTCTCTTATAAAATTTGTCAATTCATATGGAACTTCTGTTGGTGTTTGTACTTGCTCATTTTTTTGACAGAATACCGCTGATATATTACAGATGTTTTTTAGGCAGACTACTTGACCAACTATGGGGTCGAGACAGATGGAGACTTAGGCCAGGACTGTGGCCTGATAGTTGAGCCACTCGACTTTGTACTCCCAGAGTAGTTTGCTTAGTTAGGCTTGCCTGGACTGCGATCCAGCTTTTGTTTTAGACTTTAGTAGCATATATTTATGTTTTGTGACCCTGTGATGTTGTTTGTTTCTTTCTAGCTGTGTTGGATGTTGAACTCATTTTCCGTTTTCACATCTATCATATTTCTATTTCGTGCTATCTATCCTAGTTTGTTCTTGTGATTGAGTTATGCCACATTATACCTCCGTACGGAGATGACAGGTATCCTTATATTTTATCTAGTTGTAGTTTTTACAGACGACCTATACAGCATTCTACCGCCGATTCTGCGGCGTAGGCAGGACGTACCTACTTCTCGTGCCCTTACTCTAGGGTGTGGGTCGTGACACATTTTTGTGGTAGCCCATGCAGGTCTGTATCGCAATTAGTGTGATCTTGTAATGGTGCTCAACTTGGAGTACTAATTACGAGCCTGCGACTATGACATAGGATCTAGGATATGATAGGAGTTACTCAATCACATTTTAGGAAAATTCTGATCTTTTGATTAACATGACAACTCTTCTTGTATTGAATTCAATTGTCCTTCCTTGATACTCCTTATCCTGTGCCATATTGACTCCTTGTTTCAATCTATCCTCAGGATGGCGATTATTCGCTCTCAGGCAGCAAGATCTAGTGCTGTTTCGGAGAGGCCCGATCCGGTAGGACCTCCACCTCCGGCTGCGGAAGCTGCAATTGAGGGAGTTGTCACCTCAGTTCCTGTCCTTCAGACGGGAGTAACAACAACGGTTCCAGGAGGTCTTCCACCTCCAGTAGCGGGACCGTCCATAGTCATTCCTGAGACTCTTCCACCGATGCCTTCGCTACAGACTGATATACAGCAGATGATGGCCCTTCTACAGCAGATGTTACAGACCCAAAGGACCTAGGCTGAGGCACAACACTTCTATACAGAGGTGTTACGGCAGAGCATGGAGAACTCCCACCAGCTGGCGATTGCAGCAGTAGAGAGGGTTGTATCGGGTACAGTTCAGGGTATCCCGTTCAGCACCAGGGACAGGACCTGAGGTAGACTACTCCGTACGGCTTCTGCGGAAGACCGGGGTACACCCGGGAGGTTTGCAGGATGAGGTTGGGCGTTTGTCTATACTGTGGGGCGTCCGACCACCAGCTGAAGAATTGCCGCTTTCGTGAAGTCTGAGGAGGCTAGGACAGAGTACAGCAGGCACCAGCACATGCCCACTAACAGTAGGGTCAGGGCCAAAGACAGGCCATGCAGTGTGCTTTCTGCTGAAAGCCGGGGCACACCCGAGAGGTTTGCACGATGAGGCTCGGAGTTTGTTTATTCTGTGGAGCTCCAGATCACCAGATGGAGAACTATGCTGCTCGTGCAGCCAGACGGGCAGCCAGGACAGAGTACAGTAGGCTAGGGAGGCCAGCAGGGGCGAGCTTTTGCCATAACAGTTGAGGATACGCAGACAGTAGCAGGGCAGATTATAGGTTCCAATCTTTTGATCTTATTTCCGTATTTGCCTCCTTATAAACTGTCTTGAAATTCGATTCCATTTGTTCCTTGATCGTTTGATGAAATTTTGTTCTTGTGATATGATTTTCTTCTGAGATAAGTCGTATGGGCTAGGTCACCTCGATTATAAGATTTTAGAATCCTCTAGGGTCATGCTAGCAGGCATAGTGAGGACATATAGTCGAATTATGGACGTATTTCTCGGGTGTGGGAATTTAAGGTTTTCGCTGCCAAGCATGTGGCAATCTAAAAATTTTAAATACCATGATTCTAGAGGTATGTACCTTAGTTAAGGACTCTGTGATTATCGTAGCCTTGCTCACTAGCATGACGAAGTTTCTGAGTATCATGATTCTGGACAGACGCATATGATTATCGAACTACATGATTTTAAGATTTTGTTTGTGGGATGTTTGACCTATGAGGAGCACTACCACCTTAATTTTTGATAATAAATTCTTTTAAGGTGGATAGACTTGTAGCACAGTTTCTAATTGAGAGTAATTTTAAATTTTATAATTTTAGTCATTTAATTATTGTCATTTAATTCATGCTTTGGTAATAATTTTAGTTTCGTGTCCGTGTCGGACATGTAACAGTTTTTATTTGCAAGTGTTGTTGTGCCTTAAGAGATTTTTTATTTTGCTAAAAATTTTTTGGAAGTATATGAGAGGGATTTTTCTGCATCTGTTTTTTTTTTGTGATTGCTTTGTTTTAATTTCGAAGACAAATTTTTTTTAGGTGGATAGATTTGTCACCCCCAATTTTCAAAAATAGGGATATTTTGGTCATTTTTTATTTTTGAATATTTTTTTGAAATTTATTTTATTATTTATGATATTATGTTGGGGTTATTTGAGTCGGGTTCAAATTTCAACTCAATCCGACTTGTATCGGGGACCCGGGGTAGATTTGACTCTAGTGGGACCCACCCATTAGTTAGCCATGGCCCACCAATCCCACTAGTTAGGCTAGAGAGATTAGGCTAATTCCCCAAGGTTAGTTTAGTCTAATTAGAGACTCATCTTTGACTCTTTTAACCCCCAAACCCTAACATAACTTAAGTTGAACCAATGTAACTTAGAGAGGGGTGTTTTAGACATTGTAGATAAGGGGGAGAGAGCCATTCTTGACCGGCCACTAAGGGAGGGGTGTGTCACCATCTCCTTTTGTTCTTAGCCTCCATTTTCTTCTTCTTGAGTTCTTTCCCAAATTTGAGAAGAGACTCCATTGATTTTACCATCAAATCAATCCATTTCTCCACCCAATCTTCTTCTTTTTCTCTACTCAATGAAGAGAGGGTGCTAGCCAAGTTTGGAAGGACTTGGCCTTGGTTCGTGTCCATTTGGAGGTCTCTAAGTGTCGGTATCGTATCGGGAGGAGTTTCCTTAGATTCGATCAACCGGAAGGTATAATCTCTTCTCTATTCTATTCCTACATGCATTTAGGATTAATTCGAGCCCATAGGAATGACCCCCATGGTTGTGTCTCCATTTGTGTCCATTTCGTGTCCATTTGGAGGTCATAGGAGTGTCCTTTGTTGTGTTTTGTGTATATGTGGGAAACCGCCAATTTTGGACACATCATGTTTGTGGTTTTGATTGAATGATTTATACCTATTTTAGTCTCAGATTTTTGTGTCATGAGATATGTTCTTGTGTGTCCATATATATATATTTTTTATGTCTATATGTATATTTTCATTTGTGTGTGCGTGCATCTTATATATATATATATATATATATATATATATATATATATATATATATATATATATTTTATATATATATATATATATTTATTTATTTATATATATATATATATAAAATATATATATATATATATATATATATATATATATATATATATATATATATATATATATATACATATGAGAGTGTCTCATTGTATATATGTGTGTGTGTGGTTATACATATGTACATATATATGTATGTGTGTGTGTGTTGATATGTATATATATGTGTGTGTGTGGTTATACATATGTATATATATATATATGTAGGTGTGTGTGTGTGGAGAATTTTGATATAGAGAGTGAGATAGAGAGTGAGATAAAGAGAAGTGGAGAGTGGGCATGGAGAGGTAGCTGTGGTCTTCTTGGACAGCAGCAGAACACATCAACAGTAGCAGTAGCAGGGCACTTGTTGCCCTGCTTTAGTTTCAAGTTCATACCTTCAGCCTTTCCCCTCATTTAGTTTTATTTTAGTCCCATGTCAGCCAATTAAACCTCATCCCAGTCCCCATTCACCCAAGTCCATTTCAAATTCAGCCAAACCATTCCCCAAACAGTCCATATCAGCCCATAACCCCATTTCACATTCAATTTAGTCCTAATCAGTTTCTTACATTCAGTTAAAAACATCCATTTCATTCTTCCAAACATTCAATCCATTAATCTATCCATTCGTTTATATATTTCAGCCATATTCATTTATCCATTCATTCCACTTCAAATTTTAGTCCACCATATTAAGTGTAGCCCTGCTCATGGGATGCAGCAGAAGCAGCTGTAGTTGCTGTCCTCTTGGACAGCAGCAGCATCAGTTGAGAACAGCAGCAGTAGCTGCATCCTCCTGCAGCAGGCTGCAAGGAGGAGCCCCCCTATTTCATTCTACATTCATTCCCTCATATTCAATTCACCATTCCTAAATCCATTCAGCCCTCACCCCATATACAAATTCAGTCCCCCTCCTAATTCTTCCATTCATTTCACCAATTTTTTCATCCAGTTCAGTCATCAATTCATCATCCTTTTAGCATTCAATTCATACCCTCATTCATACATCCATATGCCCATTCATTAATCCATTATTCATTCACCCTTTCATTCAATATCAGCCTCTTCATTCAACCATCCCTTTCATTCATCCACCCAAACATATCTATTCCATCCATCTATTCACCAATCCATTCATTCATAGACTCATCATAGCCACCCATGTTCCAGCCATCTATCTGTCCATACATGCCTCAGTCATCACATGTTCATCCATACAAATTTAGTCCCCACCTTACTCATATCCCATTCCATTTCATCTCTATTTCACCCCTCTTGACCACTATATACCCCCTATATAACCACCATGTAGGTGACATGTTAGTGAATGTTTTTAGTGATGTTAGTAGAGTTAATTTATACAATAAGGTAAGTTAGAATGTGAGTAGGTAATTGTTCATGTTAAGGATTTCCATATTAGAGGGTAAGATATAGATGAAAGGGTTGGTATTTGAGTAATATGATTATATATATATAGTGTTATAGATTTGGTTATAGGCTAGTATGAGATTAGGAGATTGAGTTATCTTATGATACCAAGGAGGTATCATAGGATATATGATATTTACCCTAGGAGAAGGGCATGGTATTAGGATCCTTTAAGATACGATGTTAGACTATCAAGATACCATGGCATGGTATCGAGATACGAGGGCATGGTATTAGGATACCATGTTGGGGTAGAAAAGTGCCTAGGAACTAAGGTAGGGGCTTGGTAGTGGGTTTACCTTGGTGATGGTAATACGGTAAGTTAAGGTAATGGGGTAATTGTAAGATATGAGATTTATAGTTTAAGATATAATTAGAAATAGTTTTCTTTGGTTGGTAATAGTCAGGATTAGTACTCTTAGACTAGTTTCGACCACGGTTAACCGTTTTGACCAAAAGTCAACGAAAGTCAACCGAAAAATAAATTTAGCCTAAAAGTGACTAGAACTTGACTGGACTCAACCAGAGTTGACCAGTTGACTGAAATTCAACAGTTAGTCAATAATAGACTAGTTTGACCTAGGGTTGACCTAGAGTTGACCAGAGTTGACCAGTTGACCAAAAATTAACTGTAAGTCAACCTTTGACCCAGATTGACCTAGTTTGACTTGGATTAACTTCCCGTGACCTTGTTTGACCTTGGTTGTCCTAGTGTGACCTAGCTTGGCTCAGTATGACCTAGTTTAGCTTGGTGTGACTTAGTTTGACCTATTTTTGACTTAGACTTGCATATCATGACTAGATTAGCTTTCCTTTCATTATTAAACCATGTTTGACTTATAGTATCTCATCTTTAGGTCTGTGATTACTCTGAGCATCTGTTCACCTTATCATCTCAGGACCACAGGCGAGTACATTCACTGATAGTTTTTATTGTCTTGATATCTGCTATATCCGATTCAGTTGTAGTGTCTTACTCGATTTTCAGTCACGATAGTTCACGGACTAGTATATGTTAGATCATGTCATGAGACATTGTTCCTAGATTTTCTTGGTATATTGGTACATTTCCTGTCTTATTCCCTGTACTTATATAGACACCGATTCCTAAGGGGACTTGGTACCCTCTTATGGAATCCCGTGTTATGACGTGTCATGTCCAGATTTATTATACTATTCGGGGGTGGAGAATTATTAGGGGCTATGTGATCAAAGCCTCATGTCACTATATTCTTGTGCTTGTGCCACTCTCACCTCACGTAGGGTATAGTGAGATCTTATTCTTGTGCTCGTTATCCAGGTTGGCCGGCATGACCCTTTCCAGATTTTCTTGTGATTATCGGGCCAAGTGGATAGCCTGTCCTGTAATATTTCCCAAGTCGATGACATAACGCTTTAATAATTCAATGCACATTTTATATTTATTTATCATATGAGGCTAAGTTCTGTTCGGGTGAAGGGTTACATCCCCGGTCCTTGTTTGGTTTAAGGGTTGTAACTCGGCTTCCAAATAGTTTCCAAGTCATTATATATATATATATTGTCGTCCTATTCAGTACTCACATCCTGTTATATATTTCCAGTTGATTTTGTCCTGTATTTCACATGTTCTACATGCTCTTATGCTATACATTGATTGGAGGCTAGGTTCTGTTCGGGAGAAGGGTTATAATTTACAGTACCCACGACTACCGAAAGAGAGAAGGAGAAAGAGAGAGAGAGAGAGATTACCTTTGGGAGAGAGAGAGGAGAGGTCGCCGATCACCACCGCGGGAGAGAGAGGAGAGTGAGGTCGCCGACCACCGCGGGAGAGAGAGAGAGAGAGGAGAGAGAATAAAATTTGGGGGAATGAAAAGTTCCCCCCGTCGTTTTAATTTAAGTCTGGGCCCTTTATTTAGCGACGGACTAGCGACGGATAAAACCCGTCGCTAAGCCGTCGCTCTTTTTGATACTTGTCGACGGAACATCCGTCACTACGTAGTCGAAGAATTGTCCCGCCATTTCTCTCAATAATTCCCGCCAAATAATTGACTGCATGGCGACGGCTACTTATCCGTCGCTATATCTCCGACCCCCTAGCGACGGATGAGCGACCTTTTCTCCCCCTTAAAATAAAATAAAAATTGTATCGGCTTGTCGTCGGTACGCCATAGGTTATTTGCCGCAAATCTGTCGCTAATGCCGACGAAAATTTTCCGTCGCTAATGTGCCGTCGCTAATTTACTATATTTTGGTACTATATCACCAATATAGAGGCTTGGATTAGTCTATTTGATATGTTCAGTCCCTATTGTTTTGTTTCAGTTCCTGTTGATCAGTCCTTTTCTAGTTGCATTAGCTTTTAGGACAGGGCATATAGGATGAGGGAGAAGAGGGTTGCATGAATGTTTGTATCAGTTCACTGATATAAAGTATCAGTGAAACTGATAGTAAGGTAAGGGTGAAGACTAGAGATTTAAGTATTGGTCAGTCCTATATTTGTTCTTCTGTGTATCAGTCATATTGTTTAACATATATATCAGCCATATGACACATTGTACCTATTATTACATGATCATTTGTATCAGTTATTTGATATTAGCCCATATATATATATATACTTATATATATATATATATATATTATATATATATATATATATATTTTTATATATATATATATATATTATATATTATATATATTATATATATTATATATATATATATATATATATATATATATATATATATATATTATATATATAAAAAAAAAAAAAATATATATATATATATATATATATATATATATATATATATGGATGTGGCAGGGGGAATTAGTTATAGTTCAGTCCTTAGTATTTAGTTATATATTTTAGTCCATGATTAGGATTTCAGTTCTCTAGTTATTTAGATATCAATCATTGATATCTAGTATCAGTTAACTGTGAGTAGTAGGGTGACTTAGGTTATTGAAGCAGAAGCAATTGCAAATTACAGTAGCTACCTTGTTTCATTGTAGTCGCTAGTATAAATATTATAAAAGGGGGTATCAGTTATGTAAGAGGGAGTGAAGGAGGCCATATAGGTATTAATATAGAGTAGGGGCCATCTATTTATATAGTATCAGTACTATATGGGTATCATGGTATACTAGTTTAACTGATATAGCATAAAAGCTTAGGGTATGATCCCAATATCCTAGAGTTAGACCAAGTTAACCAAGTTTGACCTAGTTGACCTAGTTGACTTTTTTGACCTAGAAGAAGCCTAGAAGTATATAATTAGTGCATTTAAATATATTGTTTACTCTAGAACACCTTGTAATCCTGTAATTTCATAATAGGTCTTTGTGACGTCAGTTCAGATATCGATACTCAGTCGTTGCTCAGGATATCAGGCAAGTACCTACCTCTCATTATTTTTATCATGATAGTAACTATATTACTTGCTCTAGACTACTTTACTTGGTGTTGACACATTGTTACACAGATTGATACTAAATGGATCTTGTCAGGAGATGTTATCCCTTATCGTGTATTTTATGTTCATATACTTTATCATGTACTCCTTGTATTGGTATTATTCATGTACTCTCATGTGCTCTTACGTACTCTCATGTGCTCACATGTGCTTTATGTGCAAACTAACAATCATGTACGTAACGTGTCATGATTGGATCCATGTGTTTTGATTAGGGTGGGGGAGTAGAATGAAGTTATATGATTATATTCCTTAGTGTAGATCATGTGTATGTTGATTATACCTTCACGTATAATCGACTTACCGTAGAATAATCATGTGCAACATAAACCAATCACATAACTAAATTTTTTCTATATTACTTGTGTTCATTTCAAGTTAACATGTTCTCTGTCTTGTTCATGTACTCAGTTTCCTTATATCTTCATGATGCTATTTCTCTATTTCTCTATATTTCTATTCCATTATATCATGTATATATATTATTCTGTTGCGAGTTATATATTTTCTACCATGCAATGGAACTGCTTTCAGAGTTATATACTTTATTCCAATCCTGACTGAATATATTTTTTAAAGGGTTTGGAAGATTTCTGCACGACCTATTATGGAGCAGGCATTGATGACGATTGTGACCCGGATCATCAGGAGGATCCTGCTAGCTTAGAGAAGACACTAGTAGTGCCTAGTTAGGTAGCTAGAATATTTAACTGTATTTATTTCCAATTATCTTTCTTGAGTTGTATATACATATTACTTCCACTCTTTGAGATGTGTTGAAGACTCTTAGACTTATTTCTATTTGGTTTGTATTACACTGTGAGATCTAATCTATTTCCATATCGTGCTGTTATTCCTCCTTAGCTTTTGTGATTTAGATTATATCTTATGTGATTGTTCTTCGTATGGAGAGTATTATTGACAGTATAATGTTTTATAGTTGGTTGTATGACCTAGGACTGTATTTTATCGTCGACACTGCCACGTAGGCTGAACGTACCCACGGTCTCGTGCCCTTACACCGGGTGCGGGTCATGACACATTTTTAGTGGTGGCCCATGTAGGTCAGATTCTGAGTTTTGTCCCAGTTCTGTAGTAGTACTCAGACTTGGAATTTTACTACAACCTGCAGTAGGATATAGGATATAGGCTAAGGTGTACTCAATCACAACTAGGAAAAATTTTGATCTAATATTTTTCCATCTTTAATCTTTTTGACAATTGTCTTCTTTGTAATAATATTGTCCTTCTTTGATAATATCGCTCCTTGACTTCTTTGTTTGATCTGTCTTCAGGATGCCGTCGAAGACCCGATCACACCGTTCTGTGCCAGAGGCTGCCACCGAGAGGGCTGCCACCGAACGTCCGGTTCAGTAGGCTATTAGGAATGCTCTACTCCTTACTTTTGCTTGCGTGGGAGTATCCTTTGGGGATCCTCCTCCACCCATTCCGAGGACTACCCCAGTCATTCCGAATGTTCTTCAGCCTCCACCACCTCTAGCACCAGTGGATGTCACATAGCTGTTTGTACTTTTCAAATATATGATGGATACTCAGCATCAACAGTCGGACGTCATGAGGCAGGGCATTGAGAATGCTCTCCAGGTGGCAATGGCGGCAGTGGAGAGAGTGGCTCAGGACCAGCTCCAGGGAGGACAGGGAGGTCAGGTTCAGCATCCAAGGCCAGGCACTATTATCGACTTCCAAAGGATGTGGCCGAAGGATTTCTGCGGTATAGAGGCTATTCTGTATGCTGATGACTGGATTGAGCACATTGAAGGGACTTTTTGTCTGGCATAGATTCTGGATTGTCTGTAGATAGAGGCGGTAGGCAGCCAGATGTTTGACCTTGCTTTGACATGGTATCATACCGATCCAAGGGTCGTAGTTGAGGGACAGACTTGGAAAGCTTTCAAGAAGCTTTTCAAGGAGAAGTTTTTTTCTGATGTGGATCTTAGTGCTTTGGAGAGCCAGTTCGAGATCCTCGTCCAGGGGAACATGACAGTGGAGAAGTACGCCAAGGAGTTCTGCAGTCTGGATAGATTTGTGGAGGGGCTGAGTGATACAGCGAAGGTAAGGAAGTTTTTTAAGGGCTTGATCAAGAAGGTCAAGTCATTAACCAAGAGTGACCGCGATACAACTTTTGAGCAGATTTTTGTGGGCACTCTGGCAGCTGAGGATGATTTGGAGCTTAAGTCCAAGAGGGGTAGAGATACTTTTGGAGCGGGTGGCAATACAAGCCCGGCCAAGAGGCCCCATTTCCAATATCATCAGCAAAGTGCGTTCTATCACCAGCAACATCAGGGCCATGGTCGTGCGCCTTTCCAATAGGCATACAACAATAGGCATACAATTAGTAGAGACAGGGTCAGCAGTAGGCACCGAAGCAAGCACAGTAGGTCATCACTTGCCCCCTTCTGTAAGGAGCCAGGGCACGGATGGAATGACTGTAGAAAGGGGTTGGGCAAGTATCTGTTGTATGGTTCATTAGAGCATCAGTTGAGGGACTGTATCTAGGCTTCCGCTCATATGGCTCAGGGTAAAGCCCCAGTCCAGGGAGGAGCTGCTAGAGCACCGACGGGCCATTAAAAAGGACCGCCTCTACAAAATCAGCAGTAGAGGTTTGCACAGCAACATCAGCAGGCCAGGGGAGGCCACCAGGGGCGAGCTTTCGCCATAGCAACTGAGGAGACCGATCCAGTCGGTGATGTGATCGCAGGTTCTGTCCTTCTTAATTTTTTTCCAGCACTTACTTTATTTGATTTTGGGGCTTCCCATAGCTTTATGTCTATAACGTTTGCTATTATACACCATCTTGTAACTGAATCTTTGCCTAGGACATACAGGATCACGACTGGGGTCGTATCTTCCTAGTCAGTGATGTTCGCAAGGGTCGAAGAGTTATCTTGGAAGGCCGAGAGCTAGATGTGTGTTTGCTCGTAATGCCACTTCCGAGTTACGATATTGTATTCGGAATGGATTGGTTGAGTAGACATCATGCTAGCATAGATTGCCATGGAGGCAGAGTGTAGTTCAGATCGCCAAGAGATTCGGAGTTCGAGTTCGACAGAGGAGAGACGGAGCAGAGCGAGGGAGTTTTCTGTAGAGCCTTAGCAGAGGAGCAATATTTGCCACATCCACTGATAGTTGAGTTCTTGGATGTTTTCCAGAAGGAGTTGCCAGGGTTGCCTCCGGACAGAGATGTTGAGTTCTCTGTAGATTTGGTGCCAAGCACAGAGCCGATATCTCAACACGTTTATAGAGTTAACAGCAGTGAGCTGGCAGAATTAAAGAAGTAGGTGGATGAGTTGTAGGACAAAGGCTTCATCAGATCTAGTTCTTCACTGTGTGGTACTTCGGTACTTTTTGTGCCAAAGAAGGATAGGTCGGTACGTATGTGTATCGACTACAGGGTTCTCAACAGCCTCACCATCAAGAATGAATACCCGCTGCCGAGGATCGATGATCTGTTCGATAAGTTAGCGGAGCAAGCGTATTTTCTAAGATTGATCTGAGGTCAGGCTATCACCAGGTGAAGGTGAAGAAAGTGGATATTTCGAAGATAGCATTTCAGAATCAGTATGGCCAGTTTGAGTTCATGGTAATACCGCGTTTTGGGTTGACCAATGCCCCGGCGGTGTTTATGAACCTGATGAACAAGGTGTTCCATCAGTATCTAGACAAGTTTGTGGTGGTATTCATTGATGATATCCTGGTGTATTCGAAGACCCCAAAGGAGCATAAGGAGCTTTTAAGAGTACTTCCAAAGAATCTCAAGAAGGAGAAGCTTCATGGCAAGCTTTTGAAGTATAAGATATTTCTTGATCGGGTTGAGTTCCTGGGTCATGTATTGATCGCAGAGGGGATCACAGTCGACCCAAAGAAGATAACGACATCTGAGGCATGGGCTGCTGTGAGACTCGTCTCACAGTATCGGTATTTATATACGGATACGTATTTTGCAGCGTATTTCATATTTTCATGGTTTCCGGAATACTTTAAATTTTTCCCAAAACTATAGGTTTTCTTCTTGATCGGCATACCGCCGGTATACCGGAGTATACCGACGGCATACCGCCCGGACATGTTTTCTACACTTTAGATATTTTCGGTTTTTGATATTTTCATGAATAGTATTTCGGATATTTTCGTGAATAGTGTTTAGATATTTTCGTGAATAGTGCTTGGATATTTTCGTGAATAGTGTAGATGCACTCTATTATCCAATGGACAATTGGTTTTGTTTGAATGGCCATGATTGACCTAGATTTTCACACGGATCATGATCCAACGGCTAAGATTAATTCCCCCCTTATATATAAACCACTTCACTTTCTCTCTCCTCTCTCTTTTCATTCTCTTCATACTCTCTTCTTTCCTTCTTCCTTTCTCTTCCCTTGGAGCTTGCCAAGAGCTTGACCTCGAGGTCTAGAGTGTGGTTTCGTGCCCCTCTTGGTGGTGGAGTAGAAGATTAGGCTTGGAGCTTAACCTAGGCAAGTACATCTTGCCAAATTCTTGAACAATAGTAATCTATTGTCATTTTTGTTTTCCTTGGTGTTAAATGCTTAGAATTTTCCCTAAACTCATTTTGTTAAATGTGTTTTCCTGATGATTCTCGTATATGTGCATGTTTCCAAAAATTCATTTAAACAAGATTTGATTTTCTGTTAAAATCCAATAGTGACTTAGTAGAAAAACTTGGTATCAAGAGTGATACTAGTGTTACCATCATGGATCTTGGTCACATATATATGTATGAAGTCCTTACCTAGCTAGTATACATGGATTTTGAGTTTGGTGGCAATCGGGACTCGTTTCGGTGTTCCGAGAACCCCTGTTTTGGAGTATTTTGAGATATTGATCTATCAAATCTTTGAATTTGTGAAATCTAATAGTTCCATGTTGTAGGAAATTTAATTCTATGCAATTTTGACTTTTGAAAGTCCGAATTTCGATTTAAAATGAAGATTTTATGGCCGAAACAAGTTTTGGCAATTTTCTAAATTTCGTTGCTGTTTGAAAAACCGGTATACCGCCGGCATGCCGCAGTATACCGCCGGTATGCCGTTTTTGGCACCAGAAACTTACTGTCTTTAGTCCGGTATACCGCCGGTATGCCGCAGTATACCGCCGGTATGCCGTTTTATGCTGTTTTTGTCCGATTTTGCCCGTTTTGGCCCGTTTTTGTCCGCTTTTGATATTTTCTTCGACTGTAATGATTTCTTAACATGATAACATGATCTTTCTCAGTTGAATAATGATTGTACACACTATGTAGACTTGATACTAGCACATGTTCAACCTTTTATGAAATGTACTTAGCCTTCATTATTCTTCTCCACATGCCATGATATGTCTTTGGATAGATTCTTTCTTACAAGCTATGATAATTGTTGCCATGCCTTCTTGCTTACTTGATAGTGACCCGTCGTGGTGCACTCTTGAACATGTCTTTTTCTTGCTTACATGATAGTGGCCTGTTATGGCGCACTCTTGATTCTAGTACATGTCTAGCTCCTTGATAGTGGCTCGTCGTAGCGCACTCTTGTCTTGATATTGTCATGTCTTGTTGTGGCTTGTTGTAGTGCACAATCTTGCTTATCTTGTCCAGTCTTGCATGTCTCATGTCTAGGATGGATTCTGTGGATTGCCACACCTAGAATCCAACAAGAAAAATGTTAAGGACTAAACTACTAGCTTGATTACCTAGATCATTGGAGACTTTCCCGGTTACCTGCTATCCCTTTTGATCTTGGCCCTATATATATATATACTTGGGATTTGGAGCTATCTGTCATGATGAGCACTCTTCCAGCACACCGTCGAGTGGGGCACCTCTTTAGGACACATGTATCTTACTGCAGTGTGTCTGCTATACTTCTTTTCTTTTTGCCCGGATCATTCAGGTAGTAGCAGGCGGGTAACTGGACTTGGATTTCTCAAACTTGCATGTGTTAGTAACTAGGAATGTGACAACCCTAGTTAGCTAAAGTATCAAGCCGTACTCATTGCTTGGCCGTGATTGATGGATGGAGTCCATTCTTGTCTAGTCTAGTCTTGCTTCAGTTTATCTTATTGTAGTACTTAGCCTCCTGTCTTTTCTTACATGCTATTCTTCCTACTACTTGCTCGGCTTTACCAGATGCTCACATGTCCAGTTTATTTACTTGCTATCCTACTTGCATGTTACAGTTTCCTTCTTAAACACTGTGGTACCAATTTAATATTCTAGTCTCGTTTACTGCTTATCTTAGAAATGTTATGAATTGCATGCTGGTTTTAGTTCATAAGTTTGGCTTCCTTTGTGGTACTTGCTATTGGGGTTCTGACCCCACTGGTTTTGCATTGACCAGATCTAGTTGAGGAGCCCGAGGATCTTCCGGACCTTCCTCTCGATGGTGACCACCCGGAGCACCAGGGGACTTGAGTGGGTGTTCTTTCTCTTACCCACTCTCTTCTGTACATATTCTTTTGAGGCGTTTAGCCACCGAGCACGTGTTTAGATCGTGTTTTGGACTTGACATTTGGCCTACGGGCTTAGACATGATGTTATATTTCTAGACTGCAGCTAGAGCTGATAATGTATTACTTAGTCTTGCTAGTTCTCCATTTTGTATTACTAGCTTCATGATCATCTATATATTATAGTTTGGGACGCTTTACTGTCTTATATGCATGATGATCATATTCTTGTACTTTACTTCTTGTCTGAGACTGAGATATCTAGGATTATGTGACCTAGGATTGACTGTTGGTTTGTAGTAGTAACCCCCATCTATACAGCTTATACGTTGTTTCGGAGTACCGGAGTACTTTGGTATACGTAGCTGGCCTTGTCCGTCCCAACTTGCCAGTATTCTGGTTCTGGGGCGTGACATAGGTTTTAGTGGTGGCCCATGCAGGTCTGATTTATCAGATATGTGGGGGTTGCTGGTAGTTATCTCAGTCATAAATTCTTCTCTATTGATATCCTCGATATTACTCTTTACCTCTGATTTTTGTCCTGATATCTGCTTTGATCGTTGATCTTTCCTGTTCCCTCGACCTAATCCTTGTGTCCTTAAACATTCAGGGGCACCGTTCCTGGTCCTTCTGATCGGCCTGTTCGGGCTTTGCCGATGGCAGATCAGCATCCCTTAGTTTCGCCAGTTCAGGAGGAGCATCCTCAGCATTCGGGAGCAGAGTCTAGAGTTGACCGAAGGGTAGAGTCGCCAGTTCCTCCTGTTCAGCCAGCAGTACCAGTTCAGCCAGAGCAGCCAGAGGGTGTTGTTCATGCACTGGTGGATGTTCTGAGAGATTTCATGGCGTCGCACCAGCGTCAGAGTGATGTTCTCACCCATTCTGTCCAGACGGCTTTGGACAGAGGTGGTGCTCAGGTCTACAATTCTGCGAGCAGCTTCAGGTGTCTTCATCTCCCGTACTTCTATGGTACAGAGGATGCTATTGCGTCTGATGCGTGGCTTCAGGATACTGAGGCCATTATGGAGGCAGCAGGCATTCCGGCTATGGAGCGTGTGGCAGTTGTCAGGTTGCAGCTCTTGGATTTGGCCCGCGACTGGTGGGCGGCTCAGGAGGTATCTCTCAGAGCACCAGTAGCCTGGGCCGATTTTAGCGAGAGGTTTCAGACTCGCTATTTTGATGCGGTGTCGCGTTATGATCTGCAGCAGAGGTTCATTGGCTTGCGGCAGATGAGCAGGACCGTCGACGGCTATGCGTCAGAGTTTAGCCGGCTCAGTCGGTTTGCCCCTTCTTTAGTGGCGACCGAGTTGGACCGGGCGAGGAGGTTCCAGCAGGGGCTTCATCTGGAGATCATACTGGCAGTTGAGCAGCATGAGTTCCAGACTTTTGATGCAGTGATGAGGGCAGCGAGGAGGCATGAGTACACCTCGCAGAGGATCGTTGATAGAGTCGGAGGTCAGAAGAGGCCTCACATTCAGAGGGGATCTTCTTCCCAGTCGTCAGCACCAGCTCCAGCAGTCCGAGCCTTGACGATTGGATCTCCGAGGGGACCGGTTCCGGCGGCTTCCTTTCAGCAGTCGTCTCAGCCGCGTCCTCAGCAGCAGAGGCAGTCTTCTTCAGTTGCTTGTTCCCATTGCGGGAAGGGAGGACATGTCTTATCAGAGTGCCGTAGGGCACAGGGCTTGTGCCTAGCTTGTGGAGCACCGGACCACAGGATAGGGGCTTGTCCCAGGAGGAGTTCGGCTGGATCAGCATCCTTCCAGCCAGCAGTTCAGCAGTTTAGAGCACCAGCGCCGGTTCAGCAGCAGCAGGCCCAGAGGACATTACCGACGCAGTCTCAGCAGTTCCAGCAGAGGCCTCAGCAGTATGCTCAGGCTCAGGCTCAGAGGCAGAGGGGTCCAGCGACCAGAGTTCAGGGTCAGGCTTTCACGCTTTCTATGGAGGAGGCGCTAGCAGCAGGGGAGGTGGTCGCAGGTACCATTCTTGTTCACTCTCATTCAGCTTCAGCTTTATTTGATTCTGGTGCTTCGCATTCGTTTATATCTGCACGATTTGCGACACATATTGGTGTAGAGCCAGAATCTTTACCTGTAAGGATGAATATACTTACTGGTAACGGTCTAGTAGGAGTAGACCGAGTCTATGCCTCGTGTAGAGTCATAGTATGTGGGAGAGAGTTTCCCGCTAGGCTGATAGAGTTTCCTATGGGCGATTATAATGTCGTCCTAGGTATGGATTGGTTGAGTGCTCGACACGCTTCGATAGATTGCCATGCCGGCAAGGTTATCTTTCGTGTTCCGAATGAGGAGGAGTTCTCATTCTCTAGAGGCGAGGTGGAGTCTTCACCAGCGGTCATGTGGATGGCAGTAGCCGAGGAGGTTCAGTTGCCCAGAGTAGTTTGCGAGTTTTCCGATGTGTTTCCCGAGGAGCTTCCGGGTATGCCTCCAGTTCGGGAGATTGAATATTATATTGATTTGGTTCCGGGAGCAGAGCCAGTGTCAGCGAGAGTCTACAGGATGTCTCCTTCAGAGTTGTTGGTGTTGTATCAGTCTATTGAGGAGCTTAGGACCAAGGGATTCATTCGTCCTAGTGGATCGCCTTGGGGAGCTCCAGCCCTTCTTGTGAAGAAGAAGGATGGTTCATCGCGTATGGTCATTGACTATCGTCAGCTTAACGCGGTGACCGTGAAGAACAAGTATCCCTTGCCCAGGATAGATGACTTGTTCGACCAGCTTAGTGGAGCGGCTGTGTTTTCGAAGATCGATTTGCGGTCTGGGTACCATCAGATCAGAGTCAGAGAGCAGGATATACCCAAGACGGCGTTTAGATCTCGATATGGCCATTGGGAGTTCCTTGTTATGCCTTTCGGAGCGACCAATGCGCCAGCGATTTTCATGGATCTCATGAATCGCATCTTCATGCCCTACTTAGACCAGTTTGTGATAGTGTTTATTGATGATATCTTGGTCTATAGTCGGACTGAGGCAGAGCACGAGCAGCATCTTCGCGTGGTTCTTCAGATTCTTCGGGACCATCAGCTTTACGCGAAGTTCAGCAAGTGCGATTTTTGGCTCGATCGAGTCTCTTTCTTGGGTCACATTATTGCCGGAGGTGGTGTTGAGGTGGACCCCAAGAAGGTTGAGGCTATCGAGAGTTGGCCAGTACCTCGTACAGCTTCAGATGTACGCAGCTTTCTGGGATTAGCAGGCTACTACAGACGGTTTGTGGCAGACTTTGCTAGGATCTCCGCACCCTTGACACGGCTGACGTGTAAGGATGTGTGCTTTGAGTGGTCAGATGCTTGTCAGGTTTCTTTTGAGAAACTCAAGCAGAGTTTGATTTCAGCTCCTATTCTGACATTACCCGTCGGACCAGGTGGGTTCACGGTGTATTGTGATGCGTCAGGCCGGGGACTTGGTTGTGTTCTTATGCAGCACGGTCGAGTGATAGCTTATGCGTCTCGGCAGCTACGGGACCATGAGAAGATCTATCCGACGTACGATCTTGAGTTGGCCGTAGTTGTGTTTGCCCGCAAGCTCTGGAGGCATTATCTGTATGGTGATCGAGTGGAGATTTTCACTGACCATAAGAGCTTGAGGTATGTGTTCACCCAGAGGGATCTGAACATGCGGCAGAGGCGGTGGCTTGAGTTACTGAAGGATTATGATGTTGATCTTCAGTATCATTCCGGGAAGGCAAACGTCGTTGCAGACGCTTTGAGCAGGAGACCCGGGGTCTATTTCTTGACGGAGCAGCGTCATATTCTGGAGGATCTTCAGGAGATGGGCATTGAGGTAGTACTACCTGGCGAGGCAGCTATGATGGCAGGCTTGCAGGTTCAGTCTACCATTGTGGATAGGATCAGAGCAGCTCAGTCAGGGGATGCCAGGCTTCAGCAGCTCAGAGCAGAGTGTGTGGCAGGGCGCAGAGCAGAGTTGTGCATCCATGAGGATGGGACACTCCGATTTGGGAGTCGTCTTTGTGTGCCGAGTGGAGATATTCGACAGGAGATTATGTCGGAGGTCCACAGTTCTCAGTACTCTGTTCATCCTGGAGGGACGAAGATGTACCGAGATATTCGTCAGTATTTCTGGTGGAATGGTATGAAGAGGGAGATAGCTCGGTTTGTCTCTCGATGCTTAGTTTGCCAGCAGGTCAAGGCTGAGCACCAGAGACCGGCCGGACTTCTTCAGTCTTTATCGATTCCGGAGTGGAAGTGGGACCATATTACCATGGACTTCGTGACTGGTCTTCCTAGAACCCCGACTGGTAGAGATGCCATTTGGGTTATAGTGGATCGACTCACGAAGGTTGCCCACTTCCTACCTTTCAGGGTTGGTCAGTCTACAGAGCAGTTGGCCGACTTGTACATGAGGCAGATTGTCAGATTGCATGGGGTGCCAGTTAGCATAGTCTCAGATCGGGATTCCAGATTCACTTCTCATTTCTGGCAGAGTCTTCAGCAGAGTCTGGGTACCCGTTTGAGTTTCAGTTCAGCATACCATCCTCAGACAGATGGTCAGTCGGAGCGTACGATCCAGACCTTGGAGGATATGCTTCGATCATGCATTCTTGACTTCAGTGGTTCTTGGGAGGATCACTTGCATTTGGTGGAGTTCTCTTACAACAATAGCTTCCAGGCGAGCATTCAGATGGCTCCTTTCGAAGCTTTGTATGGTAGGAGATGTAGGTCACCTCTAGCTTGGGATGACATTGGAGAGAGGCAGCTGCTTGGACCAGAGATGATTGCTCAGTCAGTTGGAGTAGTCAGGCAGGTCAGAGAGCATCTCAGAGTAGCTCAGGATCGACAGCGTCATTGGGCAGATCAGCATCGACGCCATCTTGAGTTCTCTGTCGGCGATCACGTATTTCTTCGGATTTCGCCTACCCGTGGTGTCATCAGGTTTGGCGTACGGGGAAAGCTTAGTCCTAGATTTATTGGGCCGTTCGATATTCTCGAGCGAGTAGGAGATGTATCTTATCGCCTTGCTCTTCCACCGTCGTTGCGTGAGGTACATGACGTGTTTCACGCATCTCAGCTACGTCGATATGTTCCGGATCCGAGCCATATCCTAGATCATTCCGAGCTGGTCGTTGGTACCGACCTATCGTATGAGGAGAGGCCCATATCCATTTTGGACCGGAGGGAGAAGATTCTCAAGAACCGGACTATCCGATTAGTTCGTGTTTCCTGGGATCATCACTCACCGGGCGAGTCGACTTGGGAGCGCGAGGATGATATCCGAGCTCGTTACCCGTATCTGTTTGGCTCGTGAGGTATACTTATTTCGTATATCTATGTTCTACCTTTTAGTATGATTGTAGGAATACATGATGTTGTTGCTTACGTATGTTTAAATTGCTTTCACATTCTTGTACATTACTCTAGCTGGATTTCATGTTTATGAGTTTTCCATCTTGATCCTGATAGCCTGTTTTCTTGGATTTCTTGCTTGCTTTTGATTACCTTTAGGAAATTCCGAGGACGGAATTTTTCTAAGGAGGGGAGAGTTGTGAGACTCGTCTCACAGTATCGGTATTTATATACGGATACGTATTTTGCAGCATATTTCATATTTTCATGGTTTCCGGAATACTTTAAATTTTTCCCAAAACTATAGGTTTTCTTCTTGATCGGCATACCGCCGGTATACCGGAGTATACCGACGGCATACCGCCCGGACATGTTTTCTACACTTTAGATATTTTCGGTTTTTGATATTTCATGAATAGTATTTCGGATATTTTCGTGAATAGTGTTTAGATATTTTTGTGAATAGTGCTTGGATATTTTCGTGAATAGTGTAGATGCACTCTATTATCCAATGGACAATTGGTTTTGTTTGAATGGCCATGATTGACCTAGATTTTCACACGGATCATGATCCAACGGCTAAGATTAATTCCCCCCTTATATATAAACCACTTCACTTTCTCTCTCCTCTCTCTTTTCATTCTCTTCACACTCTCTTCTTTCCTTCTTCCTTTCTCTTCCCTTGGAGCTTGCCAAGAGCTTGACCTCGAGGTCTAGAGTGTGGTTTCGTGCCCCTCTTGGTGGTGGAGTAGAAGATTAGGCTTGGAGCTTAACCTAGGCAAGTACATCTTGCCAAATTCTTGAACAATAGTAATCTATTGTCATTTTTGTTTTCCTTGGTGTTAAATGCTTAGAATTTTCCCTAAACTCATTTTGTTAAATGTGTTTTCCTGATGATTCTCGTATATGTGCATGTTTCCAAAAATTCATTTAAACAAGATTTGATTTTCTGTTAAAATCCAATAGTGACTTAGTAGAAAAACTTGGTATCAAGAGTGATACTAGTGTTACCATCATGGATCTTGGTCACATATATATGTATGAAGTCCTTACCTAGCTAGTATACATGGATTTTGAGTTTGGTGGCAATCGGGACTCGTTTCGGTGTTCCGAAAACCCCTATTTTGGAGTATTTTGAGATATTGATCTATCAAATCTTTGAATTTGTGAAATCTAATAGTTCCATGTTGTAGGAAATTTAATTCTATGCAATTTTGACTTTTGAAAGTCCGAATTTCGATTTAAAATGAAGATTTTATGGCCGAAACAAGTTTTGGCAATTTTCTGAATTTCGTTGCTGTTTGAAAAACCGGTATACCGCCGGCATGCCGCAGTATACCGCCGGTATGCCGTTTTTGGCACCAGAAACTTACTGTCTTTAGTCCGGTATACCGCCGGTATGCCGCAGTATACCGCCGGTATGCCGTTTTATGCTGTTTTTGTCCGATTTTGCCCGTTTTGGCCCGTTTTTGTCCGCTTTTGATATTTTCTTCGACTGTAATGATTTCTTAACATGATAACATGATCTTTCTCAGTTGAATAATGATTGTACACACTATGTAGACTTGATACTAGCACATGTTCAACCTTTTATGAAATGTACTTAGCCTTCATTATTCTTCTCCACATGCCATGATATGTCTTTGGATAGATTCTTTCTTACAAGCTATGATAATTGTTGCCATGCCTTCTTGCTTACTTGATAGTGACCCGTCGTGGTGCACTCTTGAACATGTCTTTTTCTTGCTTACATGATAGTGGCCTGTTATGGCGCACTCTTGATTCTAGTACATGTCTAGCTCCTTGATAGTGGCTCGTCGTAGCGCACTCTTGTCTTGATATTGTCATGTCTTGTTGTGGCTTGTTGTAGTGCACAATCTTGCTTATCTTGTCCAGTCTTGCATGTCTCATGTCTAGGATGGATTCTGTGGATTGCCACACCTAGAATCCAACAAGAAAAATGTTAAGGACTAAACTACTAGCTTGATTACCTAGATCATTGGAGACTTTCCCGGTTACCTGCTATCCCTTTTGATCTTGGCCCTATATATATATACTTGGGATTTGGAGCTATCTGTCATGATGAGCACTCTTCCAGCACACCGTCGAGTGGGGCACCTCTTTAGGACACATGTATCTTACTGCAGTGTGTCTGCTATACTTCTTTTCTTTTTGCCCGGATCATTCAGGTAGTAGCAGGCGGGTAACTGGACTTGGATTTCTCAAACTTGCATGTGTTAGTAACTAGGAATGTGACAACCCTAGTTAGCTAAAGTATCAAGCCGTACTCATTGCTTGGCCGTGATTGATGGATGGAGTCCATTCTTGTCTAGTCTAGTCTTGCTTCAGTTTATCTTATTGTAGTACTTAGCCTCCTGTCTTTTCTTACATGCTATTCTTCCTACTACTTGCTCGGCTTTACCAGATGCTCACATGTCCAGTTTATTTACTTGCTATCCTACTTGCATGTTACAGTTTCCTTCTTAAACACTGTGGTACCAATTTAATATTCTAGTCTCGTTTACTGCTTATCTTAGAAATGTTATGAATTGCATGCTGGTTTTAGTTCATAAGTTTGGCTTCCTTTGTGGTACTTGCTATTGGGGTTCTGACCCCACTGGTTTTGCATTGACCAGATCTAGTTGAGGAGCCCGAGGATCTTCCGGACCTTCCTCTCGATGGTGACCACCCGGAGCACCAGGGGACTTGAGTGGGTGTTCTTTCTCTTACCCACTCTCTTCTGTACATATTCTTTTGAGGCGTTTAGCCACCGAGCACGTGTTTAGATCGTGTTTTGGACTTGACATTTGGCCTACGGGCTTAGACATGATGTTATATTTCTAGACTGCAGCTAGAGCTGATAATGTATTACTTAGTCTTGCTAGTTCTCCATTTTGTATTACTAGCTTCATGATCATCTATATATTATAGTTTGGGACGCTTTACTGTCTTATATGCATGATGATCATATTCTTGTACTTTACTTCTTGTCTGAGACTGAGATATCTAGGATTATGTGACCTAGGATTGACTGTTGGTTTGTAGTAGTAACCCCCATCTATACAGCTTATACGTTGTTTCGGAGTACCGGAGTACTTTGGTATACGTAGCTGGCCTTGTCCGTCCCAACTTGCCAGTATTCTGGTTCTGGGGCGTGACATAGGTTTTAGTGGTGGCCCATGCAGGTCTGATTTATCAGATATGTGGGGGTTGCTGGTAGTTATCTCAGTCATAAATTCTTCTCTATTGATATCCTCGATATTACTCTTTACCTCTGATTTTTGTCCTGATATCTGCTTTGATCGTTGATCTTTCCTGTTCCCTCGACCTAATCCTTGTGTCCTTAAACTTTCAGGGGCACCGTTCCTGGTCCTTCTGATCGGCCTGTTCGGGCTTTGCCGATGGCAGATCAGCATCCCTTAGTTTCGCCAGTTCAGGAGGAGCATCCTCAGCATTCGGGAGCAGAGTCTAGAGTTGACCGAAGGGTAGAGTCGCCAGTTCCTCCTGTTCAGCCAGCAGTACCAGTTCAGCCAGAGCAGCCAGAGGGTGTTGTTCATGCACTGGTGGATGTTCTGAGAGATTTCATGGCGTCGCACCAGCGTCAGAGTGATGTTCTCACCCATTCTGTCCAGACGGCTTTGGACAGAGGTGGTGCTCAGGTCTACAATTCTGCGAGCAGCTTCATGCGTCTTCATCTCCCGTACTTCTATGGTACAGAGGATGCTATTGCGTCTGATGCGTGGCTTCAGGATACTGAGGCCATTATGGAGGCAGCAGGCATTCCGGCTATGGAGCGTGTGGCAGTTGTCAGGTTGCAGCTCTTGGATTTGGCCCGCGACTGGTGGGCGGCTCAGGAGGTATCTCTCAGAGCACCAGTAGCCTGGGCCGATTTTAGCGAGAGGTTTCAGACTCGCTATTTTGATGCGGTGTCGCGTTATGATCTGCAGCAGAGGTTCATTGGCTTGCGGCAGATGAGCAGGACCGTCGACGGCTATGCGTCAGAGTTTAGCCGGCTCAGTCGGTTTGCCCCTTCTTTAGTGGCGACCGAGTTGGACCGGGCGAGGAGGTTCCAGCAGGGGCTTCATCTGGAGATCATACTGGCAGTTGAGCAGCATGAGTTCCAGACTTTTGATGCAGTGATGAGGGCAGCGAGGAGGCATGAGTACACCTCGCAGAGGATCGTTGATAGAGTCGGAGGTCAGAAGAGGCCTCACATTCAGAGGGGATCTTCTTCCCAGTCGTCAGCACCAGCTCCAGCAGTCCGAGCCTTGACGATTGGATCTCCGAGGGGACCGGTTCCGGCGGCTTCCTTTCAGCAGTCGTCTCAGCCGCGTCCTCAGCAGCAGAGGCAGTCTTCTTCAGTTGCTTGTTCCCATTGCGGGAAGGGAGGACATGTCTTATCAGAGTGCCGTAGGGCACAGGGCTTGTGCCTAGCTTGTGGAGCACCGGACCACAGGATAGGGGCTTGTCCCAGGAGGAGTTCGGCTGGATCAGCATCCTTCCAGCCAGCAGTTCAGCAGTTTAGAGCACCAGCGCCGGTTCAGCAGCAGCAGGCCCAGAGGCCATTACCGACGCAGTCTCAGCAGTTCCAGCAGAGGCCTCAGCAGTATGCTCAGGCTCAGGCTCAGAGGCAGAGGGGTCCAGCGACCAGAGTTCAGGGTCAGGCTTTCACGCTTTCTATGGAGGAGGCGCTAGCAGCAGGGGAGGTGGTCGCAGGTACCATTCTTGTTCACTCTCATTCAGCTTCAGCTTTATTTGATTCTGGTGCTTCGCATTCGTTTATATCTGCACGATTTGCGACACATATTGGTGTAGAGCCAGAATCTTTACCTGTAAGGATGAATATACTTACTGGTAACGGTCTAGTAGGAGTAGACCGAGTCTATGCCTCGTGTAGAGTCATAGTATGTGGGAGAGAGTTTCCCGCTAGGCTGATAGAGTTTCCTATGGGCGATTATGATGTCGTCCTAGGTATGGATTGGTTGAGTGCTCGACACGCTTCGATAGATTGCCATGCCGGCAAGGTTATCTTTCGTGTTCCGAATGAGGAGGAGTTCTCATTCTCTAGAGGCGAGGTGGAGTCTTCACCAGCGGTCATGTGGATGGCAGTAGCCGAGGAGGTTCAGTTGCCCAGAGTAGTTTGCGAGTTTTTCGATGTGTTTCCCGAGGAGCTTCCGGGTATGCCTCCAGTTCGGGAGATTGAGTATTATATTGATTTGGTTCCGGGAGCAGAGCCAGTGTCAGCGAGAGTCTACAGGATGTCTCCTTCAGAGTTGTTGGTGTTGTATCAGTCTATTGAGGAGCTTAGGACCAAGGGATTCATTCGTCCTAGTGGATCGCCTTGGGGAGCTCCAGCCCTTCTTGTGAAGAAGAAGGATGGTTCATCGCGTATGGTCATTGACTATCGTCAGCTTAACGCGGTGACCGTGAAGAACAAGTATCCCTTGCCCAGGATAGATGACTTGTTCGACCAGCTTAGTGGAGCGGCTGTGTTTTCGAAGATCGATTTACGGTCTGGGTACCATCAGATCAGAGTCAGAGAGCAGGATATACCCAAGACGGCGTTTAGATCTCGATATGGCCATTGGGAGTTCCTTGTTATGCCTTTCGGAGCGACCAATACGCCAGCGATTTTCATGGATCTCATGAATCGCATCTTCATGCCCTACTTAGACCAGTTTGTGATAGTGTTTATTGATGATATCTTGGTCTATAGTCGGACTGAGGCAGAGCACGAGCAGCATCTTCGCGTGGTTCTTCAGATTCTTCGGGACCATCAGCTTTACGCGAAGTTCAGCAAGTGCGATTTTTGGCTCGATCGAGTCTCTTTCTTGGGTCACATTATTGCCGGAGGTGGTGTTGAGGTGGACCCCAAGAAGGTTGAGGCTATCGAGAGTTGGCCAGTACCTCGTACAGCTTCAGATGTACGCAGCTTTCTGGGATTAGCAGGCTACTACAGACGGTTTGTGGCAGACTTTGCTAGGATCTCCGCACCCTTGACACGGCTGACGTGTAAGGATGTGTGCTTTGAGTGGTCAGATGCTTGTCAGGTTTCTTTTGAGAAACTCAAGCAGAGTTTGATTTCAGCTCCTATTCTGACATTACCCGTCGGACCAGGTGGGTTCACGGTGTATTGTGATGCGTCAGGCCGGGGACTTGGTTGTGTTCTTATGCAGCACGGTCGAGTGATAGCTTATGCGTCTCGGCAGCTACGGGACCATGAGAAGATCTATCCGACGTACGATCTTGAGTTGGCCGTAGTTGTGTTTGCCCGTAAGCTCTGGAGGCATTATCTGTATGGTGATCGAGTGGAGATTTTCACTGACCATAAGAGCTTGAGGTATGTGTTCACCCAGAGGGATCTGAACATGCGGCAGAGGCGGTGGCTTGAGTTACTGAAGGATTATGATGTTGATCTTCAGTATCATCCCGGGAAGGCAAACGTCGTTGCAGACGCTTTGAGCAGGAGACCCGGGGTCTATTTCTTGACGGAGCAGCGTCATATTCTGGAGGATCTTCAGGAGATGGGCATTGAGGTAGTACTACCTGGCGAGGCAGCTATGATGGCAGGCTTGCAGGTTCAGTCTACCATTGTGGATAGGATCAGAGCAGCTCAGTCAGGGGATGCCAGGCTTCAGCAGCTCAGAGCAGAGTGTGTGGCAGGGCGCAGAGCAGAGTTGTGCATCCATGAGGATGGGACACTCCGATTTGGGAGTCGTCTTTGTGTGCCGAGTGGAGATATTCGACAGGAGATTATGTCGGAGGTCCACAGTTCTCAGTACTCTGTTCATCCTGGAGGGACGAAGATGTACCGAGATATTCGTCAGTATTTCTGGTGGAATGGTATGAAGAGGGAGATAGCTCGGTTTGTCTCTCGATGCTTAGTTTGCCAGCAGGTCAAGGCTGAGCACCAGAGACCGGCCGGACTTCTTCAGTCTTTATCGATTCCGGAGTGGAAGTGGGACCATATTACCATGGACTTCGTGACTGGTCTTCCTAGAACCCCGACTGGTAGAGATGCCATTTGGGTTATAGTGGATCGACTCACGAAGGTTGCCCACTTCCTACCTTTCAGGGTTGGTCAGTCTACAGAGCAGTTGGCCGACTTGTACATGAGGCAGATTGTCAGATTGCATGGGGTGCCAGTTAGCATAGTCTCAGATCGGGATTCCAGATTCACTTCTCATTTCTGGCAGAGTCTTCAGCAGAGTCTGGGTACCCGTTTGAGTTTCAGTTCAGCATACCATCCTCAGACAGATGGTCAGTCGGAGCGTACGATCCAGACCTTGGAGGATATGCTTCGATCATGCATTCTTGACTTCAGTGGTTCTTGGGAGGATCACTTGCATTTGGTGGAGTTCTCTTACAACAATAGCTTCCAGGCGAGCATTCAGATGGCTCCTTTCGAAGCTTTGTATGGTAGGAGATGTAGGTCACCTCTAGCTTGGGATGACATTGGAGAGAGGCAGCTGCTTGGACCAGAGATGATTGCTCAGTCAGTTGGAGTAGTCAGGCAGGTCAGAGAGCATCTCAGAGTAGCTCAGGATCGACAGCGTCATTGGGCAGATCAGCATCGACGCCATCTTGAGTTCTCTGTCGGCGATCACGTATTTCTTCGGATTTCGCCTACCCGTGGTGTCATCAGGTTTGGCGTACGGGGAAAGCTTAGTCCTAGATTTATTGGGCCGTTCGATATTCTCGAGCGAGTAGGAGATGTATCTTATCGCCTTGCTCTTCCACCGTCGTTGCGTGAGGTACATGACGTGTTTCACGTATCTCAGCTACGTCGATATGTTCCGGATCCGAGCCATATCCTAGATCATTCCGAGCTGGTCGTTGGTACCGACCTATCGTATGAGGAGAGGCCCATATCCATTTTGGACCGGAGGGAGAAGATTCTCAAGAACCGGACTATCCGATTAGTTCGTGTTTCCTGGGATCATCACTCACCGGGCGAGTCGACTTGGGAGCGCGAGGATGATATCCGAGCTCGTTACCCGTATCTGTTTGGCTCGTGAGGTATACTTATTTCGTATATCTATGTTCTACCTTTTAGTATGATTGTAGGAATACATGATGTTGTTGCTTACGTATGTTTAAATTGCTTTCACATTCTTGTACCTTACTCTAGCTGGATTTCATGTTTTATGAGTTTTCCATCTTGATCCTGATAGCCTGTTTTCTTGGATTTCTTGCTTGCTTTTGATTACCTTTAGGAAATTCCGAGGACGGAATTTTTCTAAGGAGGGGAGAGTTGTGAGACTCGTCTCACAGTATCGGTATTTATATACGGATACGTATTTTGCAGCATATTTCATATTTTCATGGTTTCCGGAATACTTTAAATTTTTCCCAAAACTATAGGTTTTCTTCTTGATCGGCATACCGCCGGTATACCGGAGTATACCGACGGCATACCGCCCGGACATGTTTTCTACACTTTAGATATTTTCGGTTTTTGATATTTTCATGAATAGTATTTCGAATATTTTCGTGAATAGTGTTTAGATATTTTTGTGAATAGTGCTTGGATATTTTCGTGAATAGTGTAGATGCACTCTATTATCCAATGGACAATTGGTTTTGTTTGAATGGCCATGATTGACCTAGATTTTCACACGGATCATGATCCAACGGCTAAGATTAATTCCCCCCTTATATATAAACCACTTCACTTTCTCTCTCCTCTCTCTTTTCATTCTCTTCACACTCTCTTCTTTCCTTCTTCCTTTCTCTTCCCTTGGAGCTTGCCAAGAGCTTGACCTCGAGGTCTAGAGTGTGGTTTCGTGCCCCTCTTGGTGGTGGAGTAGAAGATTAGGCTTGGAGCTTAACCTAGGCAAGTACATCTTGCCAAATTCTTGAACAATAGTAATCTATTGTCATTTTTGTTTTCCTTGGTGTTAAATGCTTAGAATTTTCCCTAAACTCATTTTGTTAAATGTGTTTTCCTGATGATTCTCGTATATGTGCATGTTTCCAAAAATTCATTTAAACAAGATTTGATTTTCTGTTAAAATCCAATAGTGACTTAGTAGAAAAACTTGGTATCAAGAGTGATACTAGTGTTACCATCATGGATCTTGGTCACATATATATGTATGAAGTCCTTACCTAGCAAGTATACATGGATTTGAGTTTGGTGGCAATCGGGACTCGTTTCGGTGTTCCGAGAACCCCTGTTTTGGAGTATTTTGAGATATTGATCTATCAAATCTTTGAATTTGTGAAATCTAATAGTTCCATGTTGTAGGAAATTCAATTCTATGCAATTTTGACTTTTGAAAGTCCGAATTTCGATTTAAAATGAAGATTTTATGGCCGAAACAAGTTTTGGCAATTTTCTGAATTTCGTTGCTGTTTGAAAAACCGGTATACCGCCGGCATGCCGCAGTATACCGCCGGTATGCCGTTTTTGGCACCAGAAACTTACTGTCTTTAGTCCGGTATACCGCCGGTATGCCGCAGTATACCGCCGGTATGCCGTTTTATGCTGTTTTTGTCCGATTTTGCCCGTTTTGGCCCGTTTATGTCCGCTTTTGATATTTTCTTCGACTGTAATGATTTCTTAACATGATAACATGATCTTTCTCAGTTGAATAATGATTGTACACACTATGTAGACTTGATACTAGCACATGTTCAACCTTTTATGAAATGTACTTAGCCTTCATTATTCTTCTCCACATGCCATGATATGTCTTTGGATAGATTCTTTCTTACAAGCTATGATAATTGTTGCCATGCCTTCTTGCTTACTTGATAGTGACCCGTCGTGGTGCACTCTTGAACATGTCTTTTTCTTGCTTACATGATAGTGGCCTGTTATGGCGCACTCTTGATTCTAGTACATGTCTAGCTCCTTGATAGTGGCTCGTCGTAGCGCACTCTTGTCTTGATATTGTCATGTCTTGTTGTGGCTTGTTGTAGTGCACAATCTTGCTTATCTTGTCCAGTCTTGCATGTCTCATGTCTAGGATGGATTCTGCGGATTGCCACACCTAGAATCCAACAAGAAAAATGTTAAGGACTAAACTACTAGCTTGATTACCTAGATCATTGGAGACTTTCCCGGTTACCTGCTATCCCTTTTGATCTTGGCCCTATATATATATATACTTGGGATTTGGAGCTATCTGTCATGATGAGCACTCTTCCAGCACACCGTCGAGTGGGGCACCTCTTTAGGACACATGTATCTTACTGCAGTGTGTCTGCTATACTTCTTTTCTTTTTGCCCGGATCATTCAGGTAGTAGCAGGCGGGTAACTGGACTTGGATTTCTCAAACTTGCATGTGTTAGTAACTAGGAATGTGACAACCCTAGTTAGCTAAAGTATCAAGCCGTACTCATTGCTTGGCCGTGATTGATGGATGGAGTCCATTCTTGTCTAGTCTAGTCTTGCTTCAGTTTATCTTATTGTAGTACTTAGCCTCCTGTCTTTTCTTACATGCTATTCTTCCTACTACATGCTCGGCTTTACCAGATGCTCACATGTCCAGTTTATTTACTTGCTATCCTACTTGCATGTTACAGTTTCCTTCTTAAACACTGTGGTACCAATTTAATATTCTAGTCTCGTTTACTGCTTATCTTAGAAATGTTATGAATTGCATGCTGGTTTTAGTTCATAAGTTTGGCTTCCTTTGTGGTACTTGCTATTGGGGTTCTGACCCCACTGGTTTTACATTGACCAGATCTAGTTGAGGAGCCCGAGGATCTTCCGGACCTTCCTCTCGATGGTGACCACCCGGAGCACCAGGGGACTTGAGTGGGTGTTCTTTCTCTTACCCACTCTCTTCTGTACATATTCTTTTGAGGTGTTTAGCCACCGAGCACGTGTTTAGCTCGTGTTTTGGATTTGACATTTGGCCTACGGGCTTAGACATGATGTTATATTTCTAGACTGCAGCTAGAGCTGATCATGTATTACTTAGTCTTGCTAGTTCTCCATTTTGTATTACTAGCTTCATGATCATCTATATATTATAGTTTGGGACGCTTTACTGTCTTATATGCATGATGATCATATTCTTGTACTTTACTTCTTGTCTGAGACTGAGATATCTAGGATTATGTGACCTAGGATTGACTGTTGGTTTGTAGTAGTAACCCCCATCTATACAGCTTATACGTTGTTTCGGAGTACCGGAGTACTTTGGTATACGTAGCTGGCCTTGTCCGTCCCAACTTGCCAGTATTCTGGTTCTGGGGCGTGACAGCTGCTCTGAGTTCAATTGTAGAGATCAGGTGTTTTCTGGGAATGGCAGGCTACTACAGAAGGTTTGTACAGGATTTTTCTCGGATTACAGAGCCGTTGACTAGGCTGACCCGGAAAGAAATAGAGTTTGTCTGGACAGAGGAGTGTCATATCGCCTTTGACGAGTTGAAAAAGAGGTTGATGACAGCTCCAGCGTTGACGTTGCCATCAGGGACAGGTTGTTTCACTATCTATAGTGACGACTCAGGGAATGGTCTGGGTTGTGTCTTGCAGCAGAATGGGAAGGTGATTGCCTATACTTTTAGGAAATTACATCCACGTGAGAAGAACTATCCTACCCTCGACTTGGAGTTAGCAGCAGTCGTCTTCGCTCTTAAGTTATGGAAACACTATCTATATGGAGAGCGTGTGGAGATCATTATAGATCACAAAAAGTGTGAAGTATGTGTTTACCCAAAAAAATTGAACATGAGGCAGAGGAGATGGTTGAAGTTGATGAAGGACTTCGATATCTCGTTACAGTACCATCCAGGAAAGGCAAACGTAGTTGCCGTTACCTTGAGCAAGTATCCGGTAGCTATGTGCTTGACGACAGACCGATATTTGCTGGCAGATCTTGAGAGCTTGGGATCAAGGTGATAGTATCGGGAGTTGAGATAAAGATGTGGGGACTAAATTTAGTCAAACATGATGGATAGAATCAAGTCGACTTAGTTCGAAGATGTATCTCTGAGCAGTATCAGACAGCAGGTTCGGATAAGACTTCTAGACAAGTTTGTTATTGCAGAGGATGGAGCATTAAGACACGGTTCCAGAATGTGTGTTCCTAGCAGAGAGCTTCGAAAGCAGGTGACGAAGGAGGTGTATCGCTCTCAGTATTCTATGCATTCAGATGCCAACAAGATGTATAAAGATCTAAGAGAGCATGTTTGTGTAGGAACGAAGTCGTAAAGAAGAATACTCTAGAGGGGGGTGAATAGAGTAGGCAGCAGAATATTGCTAATTAAAAACTTGTTAGTAGTAAGATCACAGAATTAAATCAATAATCATAAAACAATAACTGTAAAAGAAATAAGATCAGAAGGCAAACGCAAATATAGCGATATATACTGGTTTTTCTCTTGTAAGGACTAGTCCAGTCGGAAGAACACTAGCTTCGAGTTGAATCCACTATTGAAAAATCTTGCAAGTTTTTATATGAAGTCCTTGCAACTTCTACAGACGTGAGCTTTGATACGAAGAACTCGACCAACTTCAATTTTGAAGAGTCTTTCTTCAATCAAGCCTCGGATTATAATTTCTCTGAAATCTTTTAGACCGCACCATACTGACAAATTGACTAGAGAATTGTAACTGGCTTGGGATTTGAAAATGAAAGCTTTTTAGAACTCTTTGGAATAGAAACGTAAGCATAGAAGAGAAGAGATGAAAGTGAATGAGTCATTGAAACGATCAGAATGCTTCTCTACTTATAGTTTTTCTAAAGGCAGAACTCTGGCAGAATTCGGGTAGAATTCAGACAGAACTCTATGAGAAAATCTCGTAAAAATCTGCAACTGAAGGGAGGCCAAGTTTTCAAACGTTCAAAAATCAAACGGTCACTAACTGAACTCTGGCCGAACTCGGGCCGATTTCTGTCAGGGTTGGTTAGGGTTTTTTCAAAAATGATTTTTGGGATTTTTGAAATCCTTCAGAAGCTTTTGTAAATAAGGGATGTTTTTCAAAACATAGGTCATTTTTTGAAAACAATTTTGGATAGCCTACTTGTCTGTACGACTCGGTATACAACGTATTTCTAGACTCAATAAAAGTAAAAAAATACATTGCATAAAGAAATATAGACTTGAGTGGCAAACACAGGTTCGGTCTTGAATTGAGTAGATATCTGATCTTGATCAGTGTCCAAAACGTCTTGAGTAAACATCTGAGTAGTTCCGTATATCGAGACAGAGTTTGATCAATTATTAAATCAGGTTTGAGCATGACCAATGGGCCAATAATCTCCTCCATTTTGATAATTGACAAACATTGACTGATATAACATCTTAGGTATCTTTGATACGACAAAAAATGAATTTCGGTATGAAAAAAAAATTTGTTCATGTAATCTTACAAGGAGAAGATGATAGATCTTTATTTCTCCCCCGTTGTCACTTAGCAAAATAATTGCAAAAGAGAAAGCTCCACCGCAATATATGCATAAGTAACAATCAGTGAAGAAACACAATAAAAAGCTATATGAAATATTTATCAAATGCAGTTAAAAGTATTCACAGGCATGGTATAAAAAAATTTCACAGGCAGTTGGTATCGAAGCATAATAAAGAGTGATATAACAAGATATGCTAAATAGAACTAAACTGATATAAATCTCTAAAGTAGAGAATAGAAAATGATGTTTAACAGACAAACATCACAGAAAAATGTCACCAAAAGTTCTAAAACTAGCACAAATAAAAGTACTGTTAGCTTGGAATGTCGGAGCATTTCCAAGTAAATAAAGATAATAAACAGTCGCAATAGCACGACAAACTAGACAAAATGTCTAAATCATATCTCATCCTCATCATCATCATCCTCAGCAGTAGTCCCAGCACGACCACCATGTCCAGAAGGACCAGCTCCAGATGTGCCAACTCCGGAGGTGTGTGGAGTAGCACCCGAACCACGGTACCAATCATAAGCATTCTCTGCCTGGAACAGAGGGTGTACCGCCTCATCCTCAATGCGGTAACCAGATACGGCATGGTCCTTAGGAAGAGAAATGGCAGAATGACCCGTCTGAGCAAATCGGAGATCGACAAACGAGTTGGCAATGGCTTGGAACCGAGTCACGTCACAGAACTCATGTTCCCTGGAAGTATCAACAAAGAAAGTCTGTATATCTGAAAGATGCTGATGGATACCCTCAAAAGTTATAGGGTAGGTATGATGAGGAACCGGGGCCATAGGAGCAAGAGCATGAGGTGCAGGAGCAGCGGAAGTGCTGTAACAAAAAAAGCTAAAGATTCTTGGGCTCAGGGTCCAAAGCGCAAGTGGATAAATTGATATCAAAATGCTGTAAGATACGAGGGATAAACATCGCATAGGAGAGATTGTGGTCTCTTCCGTGACATCTTCCCATCATTTAGATGATAGTCTTAGGGTCAGAAAAAGGAATCCCCCTAAGAATGTGATAGAGGACAGATAGCTCAAGTGTAGTGACATCAACTTTCAAAGTGGATTTCGAAAGAATAGTGGAATAGATGATGTGATGTAACTCGTAGTTAAACAAGTTCAAGTTATTGGCCTTGAACTTTCCAGGACGAGCACGTACTGGCGTACAAAGCTCATTATTGAAACTAATAAGAGTCGTGCCCTCCAAAAAGTTGAAGTCGGTGATGTCATCGAACGGGGCACATTTGTTTGGAATACCGAGGATTTCTGCTCGCAACACATCATCGAACTCGATATCGATCTCGCCAACACGAGTTCTTTCGGTAAAAGTGTATAACACGAAGTTACAATAAAATAGTCGAAGGGCATTAGTAGCTATAGGGAATTTTTGGGTAACAAGACGATGTAACCCAAATACCTCAAACAAAGTACGATGATCTGGAAACACAGTCCATTTTATCGAAGCGCCGTTGCATATTGTACGCATGGCAAAGTCAGCATAGCATAGCAATGCTTGGTCATGAGTTTTAAAGTAAAACTCATCTGACACGCTGTCACCCGATTGGACCGAAGAAAAGAGAGAATTCGTATTCGGATCGGAAGATGATGCCTCTTCACTGGCATTAGTCTTCTTCCTCTTGAAAGGATTGAATCCCTTAGACATTCTTACCCAAAACTAGATAACCCTACGAAATTGAAAGTGGAGGAAAGATGGTGTTATACCTTCTGAGATTCATGTATGTTGTAGAGGAATAAATTCTCCGCATTAATCCAAAGTTTGGATTGATTTCTCTACATGGATTGGAAGAAAGAATATGGAGAAGAACTAGGATTTGGGGGACCTTCGGACGGCTGTTGCAGCTGTTTTGATGAAGTTTGGAAGAGATGAAGAGGAGGGGGCCTCGGGTTCTGACTTAAAAGTATATAACACCGACAGAACTCTGGCCGAATTCGGACCGAACTCGGGCTGAAGTCACCTAGGGTTCTCCTGGGTTTTTAAATGAAAAGCTTGTGGGCCACATCCTTTTCATCAACTCATTTCAAATATTTAATTCTAAGTTTAGTAATTTTAAACTTTAAATAATATAATTAATATTATTTTATAAATTAAATTTTGCTACTAAGCGTCTACTTCAGATTAGCTGTAGGAGTACTGTCCCAGCTAACGTGCGTTCACCGGTGAACAATTAAGTACCGCTTCGCTTCAACCGTAGCCGTGGTGACAGACAGACTCTTTGTAGGCTTGTCTCAAAAATAGTTATTGAGTATTGAAAAATTAATTAATAAAACCAAATTAATTACTATTATGGACATCTAAAATTCTTAATTCTTGACGTAAATAATTGAAACGATCTTCCGCTAGAGGTTTTGTGAAAATGTCAGTCAAATGATTATGTTTGTCTATGTATATAAGGTCTATATCTCCATTTTGTTGATGATCTCTAAGAAAATGATGTCGATATGCTTAGTACGAGAATGACACTACTAGATTCTTAGTCAAATTAATAGGACTAGTGTTATCACAGAAAATGGGCATGTGTGTGAAGTGTAAGCCAAAGTCTTTTAAAGTGTGCCTTATCTACAAAATTTGTGTACAACAACGTCCCGCGGCGATATACTCAGCTTCGGTTGTCGATAATGCGACAGAATTTTGCTTCTTGCCAAACCGATACTAGGACTTTTCCTAGGAAATGACATGTGCTGCTGGTACTTTTTCTATTTACTTTGCATCCAGCAAAATCAGCATCAGAATAACCGATTAGGTCAAACGACGTGGTTTTAGGATACCATAAGCCGACAAAAGAAGTGCCTCTAAGGTATCAGAAGATACGCTTAACTGCGCACAGATGTGATTCTTTAGGATTAGCTTGAAAACGTGCACACAAATAAACACTAAATACAATATCAGGTCGACTAGCATTTAAGTACAGTAAGCTATTGATCATACCTCGATACTTACGTATGTCAACGGGTTTGCCTTGTTTATCAATATCAAGCTTGGTTGAAGGCGCCATTGGAGTGCTAAGTGGTTTGACTGCTTCCAGGTCGAACTTCTTTAATAAATCGTTTGTGTACTTTGCTTGATTTATGAGCGTCCTATTGTTGGTTTGTTTGATTTGCAGTCGGAGAAAGAATTTTAGTTCTTCCATCATGCTCATCTCAAACTCATTCTGCATACACTTTGAAAATTCTTGACAAAGAGATTCATTAGTGGATCCAAAAATAATATCATCTACATAGATTTGAATCAAAAGAAGATTGCTATTCAAAGATTTTGTAAACAGAGTAGTATCAACCTTTTCCTTTGAAAAACCGTTGTCAAGTAGAAAAGAGCTTAGACGATCGTCCTAGCACGAGGGGCTTGTTTCAAACCGTATAAGGCTTTCTTCAACTTGAAAACATAATTAGGATTTTTAAATCAGTAAAACCTGGAGGTTGAGCTACATAAACTTCTTTTTTTATAAAACTATTTAAAAATGTGCTTTTAACATCCATTTGAAATTATGAAAACATGCAAATGCACATAACAGGCGAATGTATTCTAATCTCGTACTGGGGCATAAGTCTCATCGTAGTCGATACCTTCTTCTTGATTGTATCCTTGAGCTACGAGTCGAGCCTTATTACAAGTCACTAAACCATTCTAATTCAATTTGTTTTGGAATACCTAACGGGTGCCAATGACCGGATGATCAATGGGCTTGGGAGCAAGTTCCCAAACTTGATTCCGTTCGAATTGGTTTAATTCCCCTTACATAGCATCTAACCAAAAATTATTACTACATGCTTCTTCAATGTTTTTGGGTTCGTGCTGTGAGATAAAAGCAACACAGGAAGCTATATCTTTATTAGAGGAACGAGTACTTACACCCTTGGTAATCTCACCAATTACCAAGTCCTTTGGATGATATGCCAAGAATCTCATCTCTTTTGGCATATCCTCAGGATTGCTGGTTCCTCCTTCTGTTTATGTATGTGATTTCCTTGAAGACTCAGCTGGTGCTTGGTGTGGAGGTTTGCTTGGAGGCTCAGCTGCTGCTTCATGTAAAGGTTCTGCATCTTTGTGTGAAGGTTTTGCAGTAGTTGTACTTGGTGTACTTACGTCTTCATTATCGTCATCGACTAAATATTGATTTAGTTCATTAATTGATTCTTCGATGATCATGTTTCTCTTATTAAAGACTCTATACCCTTTGCCCTTTGCTGCATAACCTAAAAAGATACCTTTATCGACCTTTTCATCAAATTTACTTAGGTTATCTTTAGTATTAAGAATAAAGCATTTACAACCAAATATCTTGAAATATGAACAGTAGGTGTTCTATCAAACCATAACTCATAGGGAGTCTTCTTCAATATAGGTCGAATCAGAACCCTATTGAGAACATAGCACGCTGTATTGACAGCTTCATCCCAAAAGTATCTAGGTAGGCTAAACTAGTTCAACATTACTCTAGCCATTTCAGATAGAGTCCTGTTCTTATGTTCCACGACTCCATTTTGTTGTGGAGTCCTAGGGCAGGAAAACTCATACAAATAACCGTGTGAGTCACAGAATTGCTTGAACACTGTATTCTCAAATTTGCTGCCATGATCACTACGAATGCGAGTAATCATGAAACCTTTTTCATTCTAAACTTTCTTGCAAAAGGTGATGAATTCTGACAAAGCATCTTTCTTGCGTACAAGAAAATATACCCACGTGTATCTAGAGAAATCATCTACAATGACAAATGCATATAACTTACCACCTACACTAGCAATTCTACTAGGTCCAAATAAATCTATATGTAATAATTGTAGAGGTCTAGTGGTACTTACAGCATTCTTGGACTTAAAGACGGATCATGTAGCTTTGTTTTTTTTACATTCGCTACATACCGTATCCTTCTTGAAAGATATGACCGGTAAGTCATGTACCAACTTCTTTGTGGATAGTCTTGAAATTGTGTCCATGTTTGCATGACCGAGTCTCATATGCCATAGTTGACTCTCAATGCTCTTGGCCATCAAGCATCTATCTACTTTGTTAGCATCTGCTAACAGGTAGAAAACATATATGTTGTCTTCCCTGATACCTTCAAAGATAGTACTACCAGTTGAGCAATCAACTATATTACATTTGTCTTTGATGAAGTTAATGCCATAACCATGATCAGCTAAATGGCTTATGCTAAGCAGATTATGTTTTAACTTGGTAGCTAGACAGACATCTTTAATCATAGGGTAGGGAGCCTTACCAATGTCATCGATACTGATTATGTACCCTCTCAAATTATTATCGAAGGAGATGTATCCTTCTTTATTCTTTTTTGACTGTGTTGCGAATAACGATGCATTATCGGTCATATGCCATGAGCAACCGATGTCGAGGATCTATTTGCTTCTAGCATGTGAAGGATGTCCCACCTGATCGTAAGCCAGCAAGCATACATTTGCAGCAGCATCCGATTGTTCGTCTTCTGAGTCGCTGGCTTCACTCTCATGTCATATGCTTGTATTGGCGTACTTCTTTGATGTAGATCTCTTCAGGTTGCCTTTGTCATATTAGATACTTTTTCTGGTTAATGATGACGTTGTTGGACAATCTTTCCTCGTATGTCCTTTTTTCTTACATCCGTAACAAATAGGATATTCCTTGTTGTTGTTGTTGTTGTTGTTGCTGTCTTTTGATCTTCTGTTGAATCTCATGAACTTCCTGAATTTTCTTACTAGAAGAGCTTGACCTTCAGAGTTGGAGTCACTGTCATTGGAATCATCTTCGACAGTTCTCCTATGTTGAGCTTTGAAAGCGATCGACTTCTCTGACTTCTCCTTTGGTGTAGCATATTCAAAGTCTTGAAATTCCAACTCGTAAGTGAGTAGCTTACCCATGAGTGTTTTCAGAGACATTATTGAGATGTCGTTTCCTTCAATGATTATTGTAGCCTTTGGAATCCAGTTCATCGTGAGAGCTTGTAGAAGTTTGTGAATCTTCTCATGGTTACTGTATTCCTTGCCTAATGAAGACAAATGATTTATAATATCCAGCAATCTCATAAACATATGAGTGATGGATTCATTTGGCTTCATCTTGAACGCCTCGTACTCTTGAGTAAGTCTGCTGATCTTTGACTCCTTGACTTGTGTTGTTCCTTCGTGGGCTACTTCGAGAAGTTTCCATACTTCATTCGATGTTGTGCAAGTAGACACCCTATTAAACTTAGTTCTATCTAAAGCACAAGACAAAGCGTTAATAGCACGTGCGTCAAGACTGGCCTTTTTTTTGTCATCTTTAGTATATTTATCATGGGTTTTATTAACTAAAACTCCCTCAACAGTAATACGAGGAGGCATTTTGTAGCCATCAATAACTATAGACCATAAGTCTAAATTAAGAGACTTTAAGAAGAAACTCATCCGTGTTTTCTAATAAGTGTAGTTTGTGCCGTCAAACAGTGGAGGTCTGTTTGTTGCTTGGCCTTCACTTGTGAATTTTACAGTTGCCATGTTTTATACTTTGATCTATATAGCAATTAAGAATAATTGAATATAACTGCAATTTTACCTTACTTTACCAGTATAACCCGCTCTGATACCTATTATAGAAACGAAGTCATAAAGCAGAATACTCTAGAATGGGGGTGAATAGAGTAGGCAGCAGAATATTACTAATTAAAAACTTGTTAGCAATAGGATCATAGAATCAAATTAATAATCACAAAATAATAACTATAAAAGAAATGAGATCAGAAGGCAAACGCAAACACAACGATGTGTATTAGTTTCCCTTTTGTGAGGACTAGTCCAATCGACAGAACTCTAGCTTTCAGTTGAATCCACTATTGGAAAATCCCTTATGTTTTCATACGAAGTCCTTGTATATTCTACAGACGCGAGCTTTGATACGAAGAACTCGACCAACTTCAATTTTGGAGTGTCTTTCTTCAATCAAGCCTGTGATTATAATTTTTCTGAAATCTTCTAGACCGCACCGTACCGAAAAATTGACTAGAGAATTGTAACTGGCTTGGGATTTGAAAATAAAAGCTTTTTATAATTCTTTGGCATAGAAACATAAGCTTAGAAGAGAAGAAAAAAAAGTGAATAAGTGAATGAAATGATCACAATTCTTCTCTATTTATAGTTTTCCAAAGGCATAACTCTGACAGAATTCGGACAGAACTCTATGAGAAAATCTCATAAAAATCTGCAACTGAAGGGAGACCAAGTTTTCAAAAGTTCAAAAATTAAACGGTCACTAACCAAACTCTGGCCGAACTCTAGCAGAACTTGGGCCGAGTTCTGTCAGGGTTGGTCAGGGTTTTTTCAAAAATGATTTTTGGGCTTTTTGAAATCCTTCAGAAGCTTTTGTAAATAAGGGATGTTTTTCAAAACAAATGTTATTTTTTTAAAACAATTTTGGATAGCCTATTTGCCAGTACGATTCGGTATAAAGCGTATTTCTAGGCTCAATAAAAGTAAAAAATATATTACATATAGAAATACAGACTCGAGTGGCAAACACAGCTTCGGTCTTGAATTGAGTAGATATTCGATCTTGATCAATGTCCAAGTGTCCAAAATGTTTTAAGCAAACATCTGAGTAGCTCTGTATATCGAGACAGAGTGTGATCAATTATTAAAATCAGGTTTGACCATGACCAATAGGCCAACAGTTTGGTGGTATCGTATGAAGCGGGAGGTAGCACGCTTTGTAGCTAAATTCTTGGTATGTCAGCAGGTAAAGGCAGAGTGGCAGAGGCCTAGAAAATTGTTGCAGCTATTGCCCATTCCAGAGTAGAAATAGGAGCATATCACTATAAATTTTGTATCATGATTGCCACGTACACCAGGAAGGAAAGACGCAATTTGGGTCATCGTAGACAGGTTGACCAAATCAGCCCACTTCTTGCCATTCAAGGTGGATTTATCTACAAAGAGGCTAGCAGACACGTACGTGAGGTAGATAGTCAGACTGCATGGAGTCCCAGTGAGCGTAATCTCGGATCGGGACAGTCGTTTCACTTCCTATTTCTGGCAGAGTTTACAGGCTAGTTTGGGCACCCAGCTCAAGTTCAATACTATTAACCACCCCTAGACAGACGGACAATCGGAGGGGACTATCCAGACTCTCGAGGACGTGCTATGCACCTGGGTTTTAGATTTTAGAGGCTCTTGGGAGGATCATTTGTACTTGGTTGAGTTTGTCTATAATAACAGCTTTCAGGCCAGCATTGAGATGTCACCATTCGAAGCATTATACGGGCGAAGATATCGTACACCCTTGTCTTGGGATGACGTTGGAGAGAGAGCTTTATTGGGGACTGAGACGGTTGTGGATGTTGCTGAGAAGGTAAAGCTAATCAGGGATCGACTTCGGGTGGCGCATGACAGACAAAGGCATTAGGCCGATAGCCACCGGAGACCTTTAGAGTTTGAAGTATAGCTTAGATTTTAGGTTTAGAATCTTTTGATTTTTGGATCTTGTTTTATTGTGATTGATTGTTATAGATTAAGTGTGAGACCTTGTTTGTGCCAGGTTGGAGATCTGGTGTTCCCGAGGATATCTTCGACACAGGGCACTATTTGCTTTGGTGGAGGTGGAAAGCTTAGCCCATATTTCATCAGGCCTTTTATCATTCGCAAGAAGGTCAGTGTCGTGGCTTACAGGCTAGACTTGCCACCTGCACTAGAGGAAGTTCACAATGTGTTCCATGTGTCACAGTTGAGACGGTACGTGGAGGATCTCAATCACGTACTAGATCACTCCGAGATCGAGGTAGGCCCTATTCTCAGCTATACAGAGCAGCTAGTAGAGGTTCTGGATCGTCGGAAGAAGGTGTTGCAGAACCAGACTATTCTTTTAGTTTGTGTCGCGTGGAGGCATCACTCTCCGGGTGAGTCATCCTGGGAGAGGGAGGATGAGATGCGCAAGCGATACCCATATCTTTTTGAGCCTTGAGGTATGGTTCTTTCTATTCTTATCATTCCTGTCCTAGTTTCGTCTTTTAATTTTGAGGACAAAATTATTTTAAGGAGGGTAGACTTGTCACTACTATATTCTAGAATAAGGATATTTTAGACTTTTGTGTTTTATGAATATTTATATCATTGTAATTAATTTATTTGTGCTAGTGATATATGATATGTTAACCATAGAGCTATCTTAATAAAATAGACCAGATGTTTAGTCATGACAATGGTAGACCTAACTAGTGAGATTAGATAATCACCAAACCCATTACACTAAGTTAGTTAAACTCTAGTTAGACTAGCAAGTCATTTAGAAATTAGGCTAAGCACCTAATTGGAAAGAAAGCCTTTTCTGTAAAACTTGTCATGACACAATGAAAGGGCTTCCTAGACATTTCAAATTGACGCAAAACCCTACCTAAACCCTACTTTGTCGGCCATATGAAGTCCCCCTAGCTGTAAGAAGAATAACTTCTTCTTCTTCCTCTTTCCTTTTGAAACCCTAACCCTAATTTGGAAAGTTCTTATCCAAATTATTTCCATCATTAAACCTTACTCAAATTAGCCCAAATAGGTCTCATTCTCTTTCCCTTGGAGTGTAGAAGGCTCTAGTGGCAAGCTTGGAAGGATTGAGCACTTGGAGCTTGAAGGCTTCTAGATCTTGGGACTTTTTCATTGGGAATCCATCTCCCAATAGGTATATACATTCTAAACCTTTTAATTTGTGATAAATAGTGTAGATGCATCAAATAGGAACCCCCATGCATTAGGTTTGCCAATGGTGGAGTTTTTACTCTTCTCTTTCTATTTGAGAACTTTCCCCTTTGTATTTGACTCAAATTGGGAAAAATTCGAGAATAGCAAATCTAGGGTTTGCGAATAGGTTTGTTAGGTCATAATGGTGATTTAGAATATATGGGTGTGCTTTGGGTCAAGTTTGGATCCATTTGGAGTGCGTGTCATGGACGTGTTACCATGTGTCTCGGTAAGCACGACAAGTGTTTGAGAAAATGGCCAAAGGAGCACCCAATGCTCTAAATTCAGTTTTGATCTTTGTATTGATGTGCATTGATATAGGTTAGCATTTATAAACCTATCTAGTGATTAGGAGTAAGTTTGATAGGTTTGTGTTCCATAGAGGCTTGTAGACATATGTGGATTGTTGATACAAATGTGGACTACTATGTGTGGATTGTTTTGTTGTGGACTGAACAGTGTATAATGAAGGGATTACCTATTGTTCATTCCTCGAATCAATTGGTGTTCAGTCCTTGTACCAGTCCTTCATTTCATATATCTGTCAGTCTAAATTTTTTTGTTCAGTCCTATTTGAAATATTGTTCAGTCATTTAGAAAATATAGGATCAGTCCTATAGTTTTTTGTTTTATTTATGTTGTGCAGTTCCCTGTTTACTTGATTCTGCCCATTTTATGTCCAGTCTATTTAAGTTAAGTCCTATATACATGTTTGTTCAATCTCATAATTGTATCAGTCTTCTTCCATATTTGTTCAGTCCCTAATTGATTTAGTTCAGCCCTTATTGTTCAGTCAGTCTCCTTTCCATATTAGTGTCATTCCTTATTAAGATATGTTCAGTCTCTTTGTTCAGTCCACACACTCACATTGTATCAGTTTTTAGTCCTTGCATATCCTTGTTTCAGTTTACAGGATTATATTTGTTCAGTCTCTATTAGATATTGCATTAGTCCATGAGAGCATAGAAACTTGATACACTATCAGCATCACCAATAGAGAGGCTCGGGTTAGTCTATTTGATATGTTCAGTCCCAATTGTTTTTTTCAGTTCCTATTGATCAGTCCTTTATGAATTGTATTAGCTTTTAGGACAAAGTATATAGGATAAGGAAGAAGAGTGTTGCATGAATGTTTGTATCAGTTCAATGATATCAAGTATCAGTGAAACTGATAGTAAGGTAAGGGTGAAGACTCGAGATTTTACGTATTGGTCAGTCCTATATTTGTTCTTCTATGTATCAGTCATATGGTTTGACATATATATTAGCCATATGACACATTGTACCCGTTATTACATGATCGTTTGTATCAGTTATTTGGTACTAGCACATATATATATGTGGAGCACATATATATATATATATATATATATATATATATATATATATATATATATAATATATATATATGTGTGTGTGTGTGGGGGGGGGGATTAGTTATAGTTCAGTCCTTAGTATTTACTTATATATTTCAGTCCATGATTACGATTTCAGTTCTCTAGTTATTTAGATATTAATAATTGATATCTAGAATCAGTTAAGTGTGAGTAGTAGGGGGACTTGGGTTATTGAAGCAGCAGCAAAAGCAAGTAGTAGTAGCTACGTTGTTTTATTGCAGTAGCTAGTATAAATATTATAGAAGGGGGTATCAGTTATGTAAGAGGGAGTGAAGGAGGCCATATAGGTTTTAATATAGAGTAGGGGCCATCTATTTATATAGTATCAGTACTATATGGATACCATGGTATCCTAGTTTAACTAATATAGCCTAGAAGCTTAGGGTATGATCCCAATATCCTAGAGTTAGACCAAGTTAACCAAGTTTGACCTAGAGTCGATCTAGTTGACTTTCCTGGCCTAGAAGAAGTCTAGAAGCATATAATTAGTGCATTTAAATATATTGTTTACTCTAGAACACCTTGTAATCCTGTAATTTCATAATAGGTCTTTGTGATGCCAGTTCAAATATCGATCAGTCGTTGCTCAGGATATCAGACGAGTACCTACCTCTCATTGTTTTTATCATGATAGTATCTATATTACCTGTGCTAGACTACTTTACTTGGTGTTGACCCATTGTTACATGGAATGATACTAAATGGATTTTGTCATGAGGTTATCCCTTATCGGGTACATCGGGTATTTCATGTTCATGTACTTTATCATGTACATCGTGTACTTATTGTATTCGTATTATTCATGTACTCTCTGTAGAAGCATGGAAAATACTAAAGAAATTGACTCATGCGGCCAAGAAAGACCCATGCGGCTCAGAAAACGCATGCGGCTCAGGGAGTCATACGGCATAAGGAGCTATGCGGCCGGAGGCATTCCATGCGGTTCAGAAGACATGTGGCGCGACAGTGCTCCCCTCCGATCCATGCTGCATTAATTACTTTGACGGCTGACCCCTCTAAAAAGTTGACAGACCTGACACCAAAGTAGCTAATTATGACTCTGTCATGATGATGAATCTCTAGGGAAGAGAAAGAAATCTCTGACACGATCCCCCGAGAGCAACAAAATGCCACGTGGCCCTGCCACGTGGGTGTGCTTATGCGGCTCGAAGTGAAGACTTCCCATGCGGTTCAGAGTGAAGCTGTCCCATGCGGCTCGAGTGGAATCATCCCTATGCAGCTCAAGAAGATCATGCCCATGCGGCTCAAGCAGACACACCATTATGCGGTTCATACGGCTCATCATATGGTTCAGAAGTCTGAAGGAGGGGGCCACTACCCAGACAGCCCTGACACGTGTCCCAAGTCTTATGTGGCCCAAAATTCATGCGGCCCAAATCTCATGCGGCCCAATCTGCATACGGTTCCAGTCTCACCATCTCAGGACACGTGTCCTCAGCCGATCAATCTCCCAAATTTATGACAATCCAAGATCGGGTCGAATCCCAATGATCTGGGGCACGTGGCAGGAGAATAAATTTGATTTATTCGCAGATATTAGAGAATCATTATAAGGAAGATTTATACCAATCAGCATTAATTGCTAATGGGGATTTGGTGTAATCTACCCTTAATGGTTCTGATTCGTCACAATCAGAAACGAACGGCCTGGATTGATCAATCCCCAGGCCGCCGCCATCTCCAAGAGCTAATCATTGGCAACCCTAGTGTTCACATTCCACTATTATAAATAGCAAGGTGCCATTCCCTTGTAGCATATAGAGAGATATACAAAAAAAAACCAGAGAAGAATACGTATACACAGAGAGACTTCCCCCATAGTCAGAGAGAGAATATACACAGAGAGAGAGAAGCCAGGAGAGCAATCAGAGGGAGAGCAAGAAGGCATTTCTTCGTCAAAGACAAAGCAGATCTTCCCCGAGTCAAGGCTGCGTACCGATCGTCCAAGGAGTAAGGCAGAGCGGCCGTCGCTTTCCCGAGCCTCTATCGTCACCCCCCAGAATCTAAAATAAACAATCGTACTTAGACTGCTGTACATAGGTTTTCGTCCCCAGGCTTTCTTTGTACGAGCGAGTTTGTATTGTGAGTCTAAGTTCAGTCCTCCGATAATTGTTCTGTACTTTTACAATCAATGGCAAACACGATGGCGACTCTGCTGGGGACTAACTTCTCCACGGCTGAGGAGTTGGTGACGCAATCGGACGCAGCCAAACTTGGCTCTATACAACAGAAGATGGTCGTACGCTTCGACCAACAGGCGTTCGAAGAGATACTCTCTGAAGGTAGCACTGGCCCGGTCCAGAAGCGCACCCGCACCATAAAGGCTCGCAAAGAGTGGAGGCCAAAATCATTTGCTCCTCCGCAAGCCCTTGATGGGGTGCTCTCTATTGCTCAAGATGGCGAGAAAGACTCCCCTGCGACCCTACTTCAGACCGTAGACAACTCTGTTGTCCCCAAGTCCGGCAGAAGAAAACACTATGATGCTGGACTTGCAGGGGCAAAGAGGAACTCTACGCGATCCGAGCCGCAGAAGAGTATTAGCCGCAGGGAGAAAGCCCATGCGGCTACAACCGCCGACCGCATAAAGAAAACTCATGCGGCCACATCTGTCAGCCGCATAACTTATGCGGCTACAGTTGCCAACCGCACGGATGAGACTCATGCGGCTATTAAAGTCAATCGCTTGCAGAAAACCCATGCGGCCACATATGCCAACCGTATGCGGTCAGCCTGCACGGTCGTGACTCCTAGCCGCATAAAGACTCATCCTACAACAAAAGACAGCCGCATGCAGACAGCCTGCACGGTACCCAATGCTAGCTGCCGCATAGCGTCCGTCCCACGCTTCTCTCGATCAGTCTTCGACCGGCTTTCATGCGGTCCTGACTCTGATCATTCTCTGGATGATAATCCATACTCTGTCGTATTCGACTTAGACTCCTCCTATTACGCACCCACAAGTGCTAAAAGGAGGAAGTCTAGGGCAGCGCGGGCTCATCAAGTCCAGACGACTGCCCCAACCTCTGACTATCGGGGCGTCCCGCTGATTATCACGCGGGCCTCTGATGGGAAGTTGTATAAAACCACTCAAGTCCAGCCCCCGGCGGCAAACAGACAAAGTGGTTCCTCTGACCTGCGTGAGGTTATCCTCCACAAACGTAAGGAAAGAGAAGGAGCTTCGGGGTGTAAAGAGCCCTCACACGGACATTAATGCACCCAGATCATCGTCAACTGCTGTTGCAGCAACGCGGCGGTGACGGAAGACCGGCCATCCGTCTTCCAAAGACTATATCACCCGAGCTCAGAAGACGAGGCACCTCCTGTTGTCTCCTGCAAGTCCGCGCAGAAAGTTTCCGCCAAGGGAAGAGGGAAGAAGACAAGCATCTCCAGCCCAAAGGTGTCAACTACTGCAGCTAAGAAACCGTCGTCTAAAGGGTTATCCTCCACTGGAGTATTTCAACACACCCGTTCGAAGACGAAAACTGCTGCAGTAGGAAGTTCATCGTCTGCAACATTGGAGGTCCTGGGAACTGGGGTAGCACTCCTCCAAACATCCACGATAATCCGATATTCCAGGAATACGGACTGGAGGAAGCAAATCCTCCGACGGATACAACAGATACCGACGTCCTCAAGGACATCCTAGACGAAGCAAGCTCCGAAGCTGGGGGTAGTATTCCTTCCGAGTCCGAACCTGAAGAGAACATCCCCACATATCCTGATGATTTCTCGATGCATGGGTACGACTCGGAGGGTACATCCTCCACCACTCCTTCCGTCACTCCTCATGTGAAGACGGTGTTCATGACAGACAGCAATCAAGGCGGTTCCGGTGATCGCCAGCGCATCGACACTTTGGAGGCCATATTGTACGCCTTGGTCAAGTCTGTAGACGAGATCAAAGCGGCGCTTCCTAATCTGCAGGGGGTGACACCTGGCCAGACAAGTACGGGTCCCGCAATCAACGTAGATTCAAATTCAGCGGCACCGAACCCGGGCAACAATCCTCCCGAGATAACGGCCCCTACCGCGACAGATGAGGCCCGAGAAGTAAGAAGAGAGGTTCAGGAGCTCCGAGCAATGTTCCATGCCCGAGAAAACTCTCAAGACCTCAGGATACGGCAACCATATCCTGCTGAATGGAGGGATGTTCCCTTTCCACCAAGATGTAAGCCGTTCAATATCAACCCATATGATGGCAAGACTTCAGCAAGTCGGTACATCACTTACTTTGAGGTCACTACCGACCATCTGCCCCATGATGACGCTATCCTCACGTGGTTATTCATTGGGGCATTGGAAGGAGTCGCCTTCGATTGGTACCGCAACCTGCCGGACAATTGCATCTATTCCTTCACTGGCTTCAAATGCCTGTTCTTGGAGAGGTTCTATGAGGTAGGGCAGGACGTCATGATGTCTACCCTCATGGACGTCATTCAAGGAGAGAAAGAGCTGACGAGGAATTACATTGAGCGATTTCGTCAAACCGCAATGAAGTTACCATCTGGCAACCCGGACTCTTTCTTGATCGAAATTTGCCAAAAGAGACTACTCCCAACAATCAGTCTCTGGATGGGCGAGAGTCAATTCAAGGACTGGAAGGCTTTTATCATTAGTGCTACAAGTGCCGAAGAACGATTAAAGAAGGCTCGCCAACTGGGATTACATATCTCAGAGGGAGAGAACAAGGACAAGCGTCCCAGCACCACCAACGACAATGGGGGTAGCCCCTCCAACAACCGGAACAACAGAGGCAAGCAGGCTATGGTGGCCGATACAGCCCAGAAGCCTGTGTCGCAACCTGCGGACAAACAATGGCCTCAAATCACTTACTCTTTTGAAGACGGTCACGTCAAGCCTATCTTGGACATGCTCATACAAGGAGATAGGATTCAGCTTCCTCCACCAAGACGGGAGCCTCGGCCGGCTGATCTGGAGAACCCAAAGTTCTGCCATTACCACCGCTACGTCTACAATGCTACGCACGACTGCTACCAACTGAAATGATATATCCAAAACCTCATCGATAAGAACGCTCTGGCCATCGATTTCGAGGAGGTAACCGTGGCAGCCAACATGGTGTCCGTATAATTCGGTAGCTTCCCTCCAACAGAGACCCAGGACGGGGTTATACCCATCCCTCTGGCAACGATGGAGATTGCTAATCTCCCGCCTGCTCAAGCTGCTGGTCTAGTACCCCTCACCACATCACGAAGGAAAATCATGTGGGTCCATCCGGACCTAGTCCACGAGGTAACTCAGTCCACTCCATCTTCTAAAAAGAAAAGTGGAAAAGTCAGATCCTGCCGTACCACCTCAGCAGATGAAGAGGAAGTCACGGCCGTTGTTACTCGATCCGGAGCACAATCTCAACCTGTGGCTGAAAACTCGACTGATGATCATCCGCCCACTACCACGGATGCTCCGGGACCGGCTCAGCCTTCGACGACCGACAAGCCTAGGCCGAAGGAGACTCGCTTCGACAAATCCCTCCGAAAGGAAATATCTCAGGGGCTGGAGAGGCCCTACAACTTCGACATCTTGGCATAATTGGCCAATACACCGGCCAAATTGTCCTTATATGAACTCCTGAGGCTCTCGAAAGATGTTCGCACAGCTTTGAGCGATGCACTTCAAAATGCCGACGCGTACCTGGCTCAGGTCAACCTCACGGGAGAAAATCAGCCCACAGACCTCCAAGACAGTGCCTGTACGGGAGCAATGCCCAACATCGTCTTCACTCCACAAGACATGCTCATCAAGAATAATCTACACGATCGCCCATTATACTACACAGGCTACATCGGCGACATAAAGGTGGACCGGATGCACATTGACCCTGGGTCTTCTATAAGCATCATTCCAAAAGGACTACTGCATCATCTTCGCATCCCGATGCATCGCCTGACCCCTACAAACACCGCCATCAGCAGGTTCAATTCGGGCAGGAGCTACCCAATCGGGAAGATCCGTCTGAAATATCAGATTGGCGATCTCCAATCAGAAGTCACTTGCTACGTCATAGATGTCGACACTTCATACAACATCCTTTTGGGGCGCCCTTGGATACACAATTACATGATCGTGCCCTCCACGCTACACCAATACTTCAAATATGTCGACAAGCACGGCTTCGTGAGGACAGAATTTAGTGACATCGATCCCTTCAAAGGGGTCGAATCTTATTACTCGGACTCCTGCCTATACGAAAAGTCGAAGAGGCACCTTGAAGGAGGAAATAAACAAACTGATGTTGAAGCAACCACGGGATCAGAAGAACCTCTGACAATCTACCTCCAGGCTCGCAATCCAGGCAATTCCGCACCCCTTACGGCCACGCTGGATAAGGACGCGATCAGCCTCTCGGTACAGGAAGAGCAGTTGAGAATCCGACTGCCAAGGTCCGGCCAGGTACCGAGACCCACGACAGGGCCACTTACCATCAGATTGCCGAGAGTCGGTCAATCCCAAACAGAGAAGCTCAATCCCTCCGATAGACCTCTGACGATACGCCTGTCTAAGAAAGGTCGTCATCCCGATGCGAGGTCTGACACTTCAAGCGAACCAGCCACCCCTCGCTCCACATCAAGTGCCAGACTGGGGGTTGCTAGTCTATCGACAACCCCTCGCTCCGCTCCGTCAGTTGAACCTCTGAAGATCAAGCTGACTAGGACGCCCTCTCAATCTTCATTCACACAGGGGGTAGCCGAAGAGGAACCAGAGCTAGCCAAGTATGTGGCTGCCCACACTGACGCTCCCTTCGCAGATGATGTAATCCCTCTAGAAAAGATACCTTACTTCATCAATAAAGGGTTATCTTTGGACTACACCGAGCTCAATAAGCTATGTACAATGTATGCTATGGAACACGGTATAGGCACTCACCTACATACACAGGTGACAAATGTGTACACCGCTATCCAACTTACTCCAGTAGAAGACGCTTACCGAATAATCGAGGGAGGAGACCACCCAATCAACTTCGGCCGGACGAACAACCCGCATCCCCTCGCCATAGAAGAAGTCGAATTCGGGTCAGATGCTAGAAGACTGCCTCTGTATCTCTATAGCCCTCAATCCAAATATCTCATGCAGAAACAGGGGTATGATCTAGAGACAATGCCAGAACTGAACTACGGCACTGGACGACGATTACCTTTGAAGACGCCAGCCCTGGCGGGCAAACCACGGAACTACTATAACAAAACCCGATGCGGTTTAGGGTATGTAACGCCTACTACGACCCCTGAAAGCTCAGATGAAGAATACGACTTGCAGTCACATTCAACCGGATCACCGACTTCCGACTCAGATACCAGCATCGAAGATGTGTTCAGACAAGTCATATCAGTCAACATGGCATTCACCGACACTTACGACGAAGACGAAGACATCCCCGAAATCCTTGAGCTAGAGCCATGGGCCCAGCAATTAGACATACAATGGGAAAAGCGGTTCGAACTGAGAGAACCTCCTACTGAAGATGAGGTCATACAAGTGGATCTCGGTAGCGAATCTTCTCCAAAACTGATCTTTATCAGAAAAAACCTAACTGACGAAGAACGAGAGTCGCTGTTAGAACTTGTCAGAGAATACATTGATGTGTTCGCCTGGAGCTATGAAGACATGCCGGGGTTAAATCCTGACATCGCTCTCCACAAACTCAATATACGGCCAGATGCAAAGCCAGTCAAGCAGCAATAACGACACTTCCGCCCAGGCGTCATGGACGCGATCGAAGCCGAAGTCAACAAGCTAATAGCCAGCGGCTTCATTCGTGAAGAGCAATATCCTGATTGGGTCGCCAATATAGTACCCGTCCTCAAGAAGAATGGAAAGATTCGAATCTGCATCGACTTCCGCAACCTGAACGAGGCATGCCCCAAAGATGAATTTCCCCTTCCTATCACAGACATCATGATCGACAACACATGCGGCTTTGAACGTATGTCATTCATGGATGGATTCGCGGGGTACAATCAAATCAAGATGTCTCCCGACGACGAAAAGCACACCTCATTCCGAACCCCGATTGGCACATACTGCTACACAGTCATGCCATTCGGTCTAAAGAATGCTGGCGCTACATATCAGCGAGCCATAAGTATCATTTTTAGAGAACATTTGCGCAAGACAGTGGAATGCTATGTCGACGACATCGCGTCAAGAGTCGCTGTAAGGAAGATCATCTGCAAGACCTGAGAACGGTATTCAACTTAATGCGAGCCCACAATCTGAAGATGAACCCTACGAAATCGTTCTTGGGCGTATCCAGCGGGAAGTTCTTGGGCTTCATCATCACTGCACGGGGTATCCATGTAGACCCCGAGAAAATGAGGGCAATCATGGAGATGGGTCCCCCGAGAAATCTCCGTAAACTTAGAGGCCCCCAAGGGAGGCTAGCTTATATCAGGAGGTTCATTTCCAACCTCTCCGGGCGATGCCGACCGTTCACCCACCTCATGAAGAAGGGAGTCTCATTCGTATGGGACGAGGAATGCCAGCGCGCTTTCGATGACATCAAAGAATATTTATCAAATCCTCCAGTCCTGGTGGCCCCGGTCCCTGGAAAACCATTCCTGCTCTATGTACGAGCAATGGAACACTCCCTCGGTGCCCTACTGGCACAAAACAACGACGCAGGCCACGAGCAGGCCATTTACTATCTCAGCCGAATGATGGGCGGGCCCGAACACCGATACACCGCTGTGGAGAAAGAATGCCTCGTCCTGGTATTCGCCATTCAAAAGATGCGGCACTATGTCATGGGGCAAACCATACATGTGATCTCACGAATCAACCCTCTCAGGGTCCTCATGACCAAACCAGGGGCACTCAGCTTCCGCCTCGCTACATGGGCGATATTGCTGTCCCCCTATCATATGATCTTCGTCCCGCAGAAGGCTGTCAAAGGTCAAGCCCTGGCAGACTTTTTGGCGGCCCATCCAGGATCGGAATCATCCAGAATATACGAAGAAATCCCAAATGAGGTCGCCGATTCAAATACAACCACCCACGATAACATATGGCGGATGTTCTTCGATGGCGCTTCAAGAACCGGACCCAAAGGAAACATCGTCGTCGGAGTTGGAGTAGTATTGGTCTCTCCTACCGGGCTAGTGATCAATCGCGCCTATTCTCTCACGGAACCCTGCTCTAACAATGTGGCCGAGTACAACACTTTGGTCGTTGGCCTCCAACTCGCAAGAGAACTGGGGGTAGAATACCTTGAAGCATACGGCGATTCGCAATTAATCGTCAACCAGATTCGGGGGACGTACGAAGTCTGCCATGAAGACATGATCCCCTACCACCAAATAGCGATCAATATTATCTCATCATTCGAGGGATTCTTCATCGAACACGTCCCCAGACTCCAAAATATCGAAGCTGATGCCCTAGCAGGCCTGGCTGCTTCCCTAGCAGTGCCAAACCACTCTCATCATTCGGTCGATGTAATCGGCCATGAGCTGGTCTGCCCCAAGAACAACGTTCAAGCCATGGCGAGTTATTCTGCTCAGATGATCGACGAAGCGCCAGACTGGAGACAACCATTCATAGACTTCGTGGTCTACGACATCCTGCCCGAGAACCCGAAGGAGACTACTTCTATCAGACGGCGTTCTCTCAGATTCTTCTACGATACAGAGACGAAAATGCTGTATCGCCGCTCCTACGACGGATTACTACTTCGGTGCTTATCGAACGCAGAAGCCAAAGAAGCCGTACGAGAGGCTCATGACGGTGTCTGCGGGGCCCATCAGCCTGGCCCTAAGCTGCAAGACCGCCTTCACCGGATGGGCTACTACTGGCCCACGATGGTGGCTGATGTAATAGATTATGCCCGAAAATGCAAGGCCTGCCAAGTCCACGCAGACTTCATTCACCAACCATCCGAATTTCTATATCCGACAGTGGCGTCCTAGCCATTCGAAGCATGGGGAATGGATATCATTGGTCCAATCACCACACCTTCCTCCCGAGGACATCGCTTTATACTTGCGATCACTGATTACTTCTCAAAGTGGGCAGAAGCTGTTCCACTCGCCGAAGTCAAGACTTCGAACGTAATCAGCTTCCTGAAGTACCACGTCATCTACCGCTTTGGACTGCCCCGAAGGATCATCCATGATAATGGTCCGCAGTTTATAAGCCACGTATTCTACCGATTCTGCGACAAACACCGCATTCAAAATGTCACTTCGATACCATACAACCCGGTAGCAAACGGGTTAGCAGAGGCATTCAACAAAACAATCATCAAACTCCTCAAGAAATTTGTCTCCTCCAACAAACGCGACTGGAACGAGAAGCTCGGCGAGTGCTTATGGGCTTATCGTACCACGGTTCGAACAGCCACCGGGAATACACCATTCTCTCTGGTGTACGGGAGTGAGGCAGTTCTCCCATTAGAGACTCAGATTCCCTTACTCCGAGTCATCCTCACTTATCAATTGACAACGGATGATAACTACCGACGTCGACTACAAGAATTAGAGGCCTTAGATGAAAAATGCCTCCTAGCTCAGCAAAGGATCGAATTATACAAAGCACGCATCTCAGGAGCCTTCAACAAAAAGGTCAAAGTCAGAACATTCCAAGTGGGCGATCTTGTTTTGGCAGTCAGGAGGCCAATGGTCATGACTGACAAGACCACCGGCAAGTTCTAGCCAAAATGGGAAGGCCCATTTATCATCGAGGTCGTATTCTCCAATGGTGCTTACCGCCTCGCCAAGCAGAACGGAGACTTGCTCATGTTGCCCGTCAACGGCAAGTTTCTGAAGAAATACTATGTTTAAACAACATTTTCCAGAGCTTCGAGTTATGTGCCCGCTGGTACCACTGAACTCAACCCCCTAATTTTCCAACTTATCGAGTCACGTACCCTCTTGTACCGCTGAACTCATATCCCAAATTCCCAAGTCATGTACCTGCTGGTATCTCTGAACTTACACTTTGATTCCAATATTCATGGATTGTCGAGTTATGTGCCCATCGGTACCCCTGAACTTACATCCCGATCACTCTTTTGAAAGAAAGTCATGTATAATCATACCGCTGAACTTTCTTCCTACAAGAGATCCTCCCTCATGATCTAATACCTGCACTTCCAGTGCACAACAAAGGTAACGGATCCACAAATTTCCAAGATGACCATGTCCTCATCACCTCTGAGTCGTCCCATTTCCGCCAAAAACAAATCACCCCTACATAGAATTTCCATGTCCTCATTACCTCTAAGTTATTCTACGTACCCCCCTTCATTGAGCCCACTCCTGTCATGTCCTCATTACCTCTGAATGGGAAGGCTCCGTCGAAGAAACCTTCATACTTGCCATGTCCTCATTACCTCTGAGTAAGTATGATGATCCCCTTTCGACCTATTACCTGTACCCACAACCGGAGTACGCCAAGGGTAATGGGTCCACAAATGTCCTCTGTTGACCACAAATGTCCTCTGTTGACCACAAATGTCCTCTGTTGACCACCAATACCCTCCGTCGAGTTTGCTTCTGCCATGTACTCATTACCTCTGAGCAGGAAGACTCTACGTTCGAAAAACTTTCCTACTTGCCATGTCCTCGTTACCTCTGAGCAAGTATGTCAGTTCCCCTTCATCCTATTATCCGTATCCTAAACCAGGGTATGCCAAGGGTAATAGGCCCACAAATATCCTCAGATAAATTTTTAACACAAACCTATCACCTCATCATGCTCCAGGAGCCCAGCTGCTCTACGGCAATTCTGTTCTCAATACCAAGAGCACCCATGACTACTTTGCTATGGCTGCTTCAGGCATCCTGACCGAAACTTGTTATCTCTACCTAAAACCAAGGTACGCCATGGGTAACAGGTCCACAAATATATCCCCTATGCGGGGGAGAACATCACCACAATATCAGAGGCACAACAGGCAATACAAATGAAGGGTAGAATGGAAAATACTCTTTATTTGAAGGAAGAAAAGAAGTACTACATATTTCGGGACCACGTCCCTTTCAAAAAAAAAGAGAAGAAGGGGAAAACGGGGACAAAATAAGAGGCCGATTATAGCTCGGCATTGCACAACTCCAAAAGACGGTCCTTTACCAAAGCAGTCCCCCGATCAAGCTTTTACTTAGCTCGACGCTCGGCCTCTTGGGATAGCTGCTCTGCGTCATTCAAATGTGTATAAGCCTGCCAGTTGTCCTCCACCTTCTTTAGGGCAAGCTCTAGATTAGCAGAAGCCCTACTATACTTGCCAGCCTCCTGAATAGCAATCTCTTTCTCAATACGAGCGGCCTCAAGCTCTGACTCCAGGAAATCCAATTTTCTCTGGAGCTCGAGGATCTGTTCGCAAACATCGGCCACCCCACGAGAAGCATCTGCTTCTCGAGTCATGTAATTTTCAGTCCGACGGCTCCACTGGTCGTGCAACTGAGTCAGATTCCGACGATCCTGTAATATAGCCGGTTTGAGTGATTCCCGGGCAGCCATCACCTTCTCCACCACGGTAGTGAGGAAGTTGCATTCTCGATTTATGGCCGCAGGTAAATCAGTCTGTTGCAACGAGCGAAACTGGGCAACGAGACGGTCAGCCTCTAATAGCTTAGGCTCCAAGAGCGCAGCCAGTTCCTTTCCCCCAGGAGTGTTTTAAGGGTATTAATCTGGCCGCCAGCACATCGACGGGCCAGAGTGAAGGGAGTCCCCCTTTCCACCGCTGCTTCTATCCCCCTCTTCAGATGACGATGGAAACTAGCAACTACGTCCTGTAACGCATCATCCAAGACTTCTATAGATGGCGGCGTCAGAGGGAGAGTGGCAGACGGTACCAGAGGGGCAGTTTCAGAAGTTACCGCACCCGCCACCAAAGAAGCAAATTCCGTACGAAAAGAGGCTTGAATGGCGGCTAACTCCTCTTCCGCCGCCCGAATAGCGTGGATGCTCGACAGGGAGGAAAGGTTGACCCCCAAAATCACATTCGCAAGGGAGGACACAGGGGGTATCGTCCCTTGTCCCGGCAGTACCGCTGCCTGAGGCAACAAGCTCGACCCAGACGAAGGACCCTCGACACACGGAGATTCCGTCAGGCCCTCTCCGGTAGGGTGTGATCCAGCAATATCAGTCACTGGCAATGACGGGTTGGGATCTGAACATCCAAAACAACCGTTAGATAAAGAATTTGAAGAATGACAGGAACACGTATGCTGATTCACGAATTATAGTTTAATTTGCATTACCAGGGGAAGAGCGTGGGGACGACGGCTCGTTCACCACCGGCATAGTTTTCCCACCCACAAAGCCATCATGAGGGGGCTCAGATGTTTCAGGAACGGGCACAGTAAAGCTCCCATCCCCTTGGGTTGAGGTTCCAGCAGGGCAAGAATCCTCGGTCGCAATCGGAAGCACCCCAGCAGCAATGATAGCGGTGCACACCCCACTGACTAAATGAGACAGGACTAGATTAGCCTCCGTAATCGGGTCCTGAGGGGCGAGCTCGTCCGACGCCTATAAAGAGCAGAAGAAAAAAATAATTAGGTCACAACATAAAAGAAGAAGAAAGGAAACAGCTGAAGCCCAAGTCACCTCAGGAACATCCTCCACATCATCAATAAGCAGCCTGCGACATCTTACCGCAGCGTGCTTCGTAGAATAAGTTCGGTCGTCAGTGGTAGTCACGCGCCTGCTCCGTTTACGCGAGGGGCCGGGTATCGCAGATGGTTGATCCTTCACCACCTCGTCAGACAGACTAGACGATTGACCCACGGCCCTTTCAGCCTGCACGACTGGAGGTTGAGTCCCAACCTCCTCACCCGAAGAATGGGACAAGTCATCAGTATCCTGTTCGTCGTCCCCCTCATCTGCCCTCTTCGACTCTGAGTCCGACACAGGAACTCTATTCGCCTTTTTTTTTTCTCTTCTTGGAACCTTCTGGTTTCTCGGCCAAATTGGTGCCAACAATGAAGCTAGTATTCGTATCAAAACCAACAGGAGGTTTGCTCGTTGCAACATGATAAAGAGCCGCTATATACAAAATATCACCCTCCACCTTGGCGTCAGGGAGTGAGAAGCTGGCTCGGGTATGGGTCGCATTATAATAATGCCAAGCCTGAATGCCATCAAGTACACTGCCCTCGAAGCTCAAGCAAGCGCTAGGGCAATCCAGGAACAATTGACTATACCCAAATTGACGGGAAAATCTACTGGGCAGATAAGGCTCCAAGTATACCCTGTTCCGGTAACGATACACCAGGTGCGCGGGACGGATATTGCGTAACCAAAGAAGCATCTTCTCAGTTAAAAGTTGGGGAGGATCAACGCCGTCAACGTGTACCCTCCTCACTTCTCCAGGGATGAACTCAGGGAGAGATACGAAGAATTCGAGCTCGTCAATTCTCGCCAATGCCCTCCGGCAGGCCGGCATGGTATCATGTTCCCAAGGCTGATGACGATATCGGAAAATGAAGGCGTCATCAACAGAGACATTTTTATCGGGTCCCGGCCTCATCAATGACCGATAGTGCATCAATAACCACCCCATGAGGTAGTGGTATGGTAGTTCTATCCGGTTAAAGTCTGCCGACACATCACGAGCAATAACTTTGGATGTAAAGGCATGAAGGCCGTGGTGTATGCTACACACCATGGTCGGGAGAAGCGCCAGCCTTACTTTGAAGACCAATTTTACAGCAGAAAGAATGAAATGGCGACTGATCCTTTCTATAGAACCCGCGCCGCCCGAGACTACACAGTTGCGTAGCCACACCATCAAAAACCCAGCCAAGATTGCTTTATTGGACATCTCCCGGGTACCATAGTGGAAATAACTGAGGGAGTCAGTGCTACTCCCAAACCGGTCACGAGTAGACTTCGACTTCTTAACCTTCGACATCATATCCTTAACCTCCTCTGAGGTTTGGGGAGCTCGAGACGAAACGTGACCAAAAGGACGCAACTTAAAAAGATACAAAATCCTATCCCTGGTATGTGGGGCGTTCCCTTCTGAACTATTTATCTTCTTAATAGCCATCTGATGGCAGGCGCTATGATGACACAACAGTTCTTGGTACACGGCGACGAAGCCAGGAAACCGCTGATCCAAATCCCCGAGCTCTTCGTTTGTTGGCGTGTATACTTCAAAAGCTTCGCCTCCCCACGGCAATCTGGATACAGTGTTCATTTCGTGAAGAGCAAGCCCCAGTTCTCCTCCGGAGGTAAAGAAAGTCCCAGTACGCCGGTTATACAACTCCAATAGAGCCATAAACAAAGGCTTGTTAATGGGCAATCCGTAGCAGGTACCCCTGACGGCGTAGTAAAGATCAATTTCCTGAAGGAAGTCCCCGTACGTCCTCAGAATCCAGGAGGTAAGATTAGTCCATGTGGGAATAGGGTTAATCCAATTCAGCAGTGACAACCTGCCTATGGGATAAGACCCCTTGTGAGCAAGCTGATTCAGAAAAGTATCAGCTAGGGTGAAGGAAAAATTAGGGCCAGTTGTGTTCACAAAAGTACCCGGGAGCAGCCCTATCACAGTCCGACTCACGGAGTCCTTGCCCGCACATATTAAACCCGTGCGTCCGTTGTGGTAAATTTTGCCCATAAATATTCCCTGTTGGGTAGGAGTCAAAGAGCTCACCATCGTCCTGTTCAGCGGCACCATGTTAAACCACGAGAGAGAATAATGTCGCTCCATCTCGGGAATATGAATCTCTACCCCGTCTACAGAAAAATCCCAGTGCTCTGAGACATCCAGCAATCGGGAGTTCTTTATGGAAAAGGCATCCCCGAAGAGAAAGGCCGGTTTCAGATATTCCCCATCCAACTGCCCCGAATTCATCATGGAACAAAGAAAGCTGAAAGGTTGTTTGTTGATAGCAGCCACCCTATCCCTAGGCTCATTAGTGGAAAGCTGATCCACTATACGACGGATTAAGTCATCAAGTTGCACGCCCACGGCGCACCGAGCTGGACCCACAAGGAGCTCTCCTGCTGGGTTGGTTGGAAGATTCACTGAAGAAAGGGCAAAAGAAGAAACAGGATTAAAAGAAGGCTAAAAAAAAATTTACTGAATAAAGAAGCTCTCACGAGCCTATGCGGTTCAGGTCAATAAGGTCTTATGCGGCTCCAGTCCAGTGGGGTCCCAACTTATGCGGCTCCAATCCAGTTGGGTCCCAAGAAATGTAGTTTTGGGAAAGATATGAGGTTCGAGTCAATACAGTCACATGCGGCCTAACTCAGATGCGAATTCCATATGACTCTAGCTCGATAGCTTATGCGGGTTGGACGAGTGAACATATTTTTAAAAAGAAAAATTCATGCAGCACAAAGCGCTATGCGGTTCAGCCTGTTAAAACACATAGGCGGCTCCGTTCAGAGGAGATTGTATGTAGTTTAGATCCGTCTTCTGCGATTCAAATATGGGGCTTTATCTATACGGCTCGGGCATGAAACAGTCATGCGGCTCACACAGCATATGCGGCTCACACAGCATATGCGGCTCTGCCATCAAGATTGGAGAAGGGGCTTGTGCATAAATATGCAACAGAGCCATGAGTACTAAAGATCTAAAAGTGACCCTTACCCTCAAAAGCAGGACGAACAACAGAGGGCACTTCGGGTGCGTCAGGTTCGACGGCTGACGAGGACGTCACCCTCTTACCCTTCGCGGCGGTGGAAATGGCTTTAGAAGACTTAGGAGCCATTGCTTCGACAATGAAGATCGGAAGGAGAAGACAGGAAAAAGAGTGAACGAAAGAGAAAGTAAAGAAGTCCCTCCGGCTAAAGTTACCCGTATTTATAAACAGAGATGGAGCTTTTCGATTCCCGTGCATACACATAAACCGACCCTTCGGTTATCAAAATAAGCCGCCGAAAATGAAGGCTAAGCTCCTCGAATCCCGCACCAAAAAGCGCCCTTTAAAGATCGACAACACTTAAGTGCTAAAGATTGCCATACGTGGCAAATGATGACGTGGCTAGAGGCCATGCGGTTGAAAGTCTCCTGTGGCTGAATCACCTATGCGATTGAATAATTCATGCGGCTAGAACTCTTATGCGGTCAGGATTGCATATGCGGCCAATACAGCCATGCTTCTTGTTCAAAGTATTTCAATTTTACAAATTGAAAACTTTGAAGGGGGTCCTGTAGAAGCATGGAAAATACTAAAGAAATTGACTCATACGGCCAAGAAAGACCCATGCAGCTCAGAAAACGCATGCGGCTCAGGGAGTCATGCAGCATAAGGAGCTATGCGGCCGGAGGCATTCCATGCGGTTCAGAAGACATGTGGCGTGACAGTGCTCCCCTCCGATCCATGCTGCATTAATTGCTTTGACGGCTGACCCCTCTGAAAAGTTGACAGACCTGACACCAAAGCAGGTAATTATGACTCTGTCATGATGATGAATCTCTAGGGAAGTGAAAGAAATCTCTGACAGGATCCCCCGAGAGCAACAAAATGCCATGTGGCCCTGCCACGTGGGTGTGCTTATGCGGCTCAAAGTGAAGACTTCCCATGCGGTTCAGAGTAAAGCTGTCCCATGCGGCTCGAGTAGAATCATCCCTATGCGGCTCAAGAAGATCATGCCCATGCGGCTCAAGCAGACACACCATTATGCGGTTCATGCGGCTCATCATATGGTTCAGAAGTCTGAAGGAGGGGGCCACTGCCTAGACAGCCCTGACACATGTCCCAAGTCTTATGTGGCCCAAAATTTATGTGGCCCAAATCTCATGCGGCCCAATCTGCATGCGGTTCCAGTCTCACCATCTCAGGACACGTGTCCTCAGCCGATCAATCTCCCAGATTTATGGCAATCCAAGATCGGGTCGAATCCCAATGATCTGGGGCACATGGCAGGAGAATAAATTTGATTTATTCGCAGATATTAGAGAATCATTATAAGGAAGATTTATGCCAATCAGCATTAATTGCTAATGGGGATTTGGTGTAATCTACCCTTAATGGTTCTGATTCGTCACAATCAGAAATGAACGGCCTGGATTGATCAATCCCCAGGCCGCCGCCATCTCCAAGAGCTAATCATTGGCAACCCTAGTGATCACATTCCACTATTATAAATAGCAAGGTGCCATTCCCTTGTAGCATATAGAGAGATATACAAAAAAAACTAGAGAAGAATACGTATACACAGAGAGACTTCCCACATAGTCAGAGAGAGAATATACACAGAGAGAGAGAAGCCAGGAGAGCAATCAGAGAGAGAGCAAGAAGGCATTTCTTCGTCAAAGACCAAGCAGATCTTCTCCGAGTCAAGGCTGCGTACCGATCGTCCAAGGAGTAAGGCAGAGCGGCCGTCGCTTTCCCGAGGCTCTATCGTCACCCCTCAGAATCTAAAATAAACAATCGTACTTAAACTGTTGTACCTAGGTTTTCGTCCCTAGGCTTTCTTTGTACGAGCGAGTTTGTATTGTGACTAAGTTTAGTCCTCCGATAATTGTTCTGTACTTTTACAATCAATGGCAAACACTCTCATATGCTCTTATGTACTCTCATGTGATCACATGTGCTTCATGTGCCAACTACCGTAACGTGTCATGATCAGATCCATGTGTATTTATTGGGGCAAGAGGGGGGGTAGAATGAAGTTATGTGATTACATCCCTTAGTGTAGATCATATGTATGTCGATTATACCTTCACGTATAATTGAGTTACCATAGAATAATCATTTGCAACCTAAACCAATCATATAACTAACTTTTGTTCTAAATCATTTATGTTCATTTTAAGTTAACATGTTCTCTGTCTTATTCATGTAGTCAGTTTCTTTATATCTTCATTATGCTATTTTCTATTTCTTTGTATTTCTATTCTAGTACATCATGTATATTATTCTATTGCGAGTTATATATTTCTTACCATGCAATGGAACTACTTTCAGAGTTATGTACTTCGTTCCAATCCTGACTGAATATATTTTTTAGTGGGTTTGGAAGATTTCTGCATGACCTATTATGTAGAAGGCATTGATGACGATTGTGACCCGGATCATCAGGATGATCTTGCTAGCTTAGAGGAGACACCAGTAGTGCCTAGTTAGATAGCTAGGACATTTGTCTGGATTTGTTTCTAGTTATCTTTCCAGAGTTGTATATATATTTTACATATATATATATATATATATATATATATATATATATATATATATATATATATATATATATATATATATATATTACTTCCACTCTTTGAGATGTGTTGATGACTCTTAAACTTATTTCTATTTGGTTTGTATGACACTTGACATCTACCTATTTCCATGTCGTGCTGTTATTCCTCCTTAGCTTTTGTGATTGAGATTGTATCTTCTGTGATTGTCCTCCGTATTGAGAGTATTATTGACATGTACATTTATATTGTGTTATAGTTGGTTGTGTGACATAGGACAACGTTCTACCGTCGATACTACGGTGAAGAATGGACATACCCACAGTCTCATGCCCTTTTACTGGGTGTGGGTCGTGACAGCCTCCTATATAATCTCCTCCACTTATAGACCCTTCACATGTCATCAATCACATCTAACCATTCTTGAAAACCATATCTCCAAATCTTTTATTACGATTCTCTACTGGGCAAAGCTAAGTTTGGATTTGTTTCTCCCATAGCTGTGTCTAGCGGTGGAAAGCCAGAAGCAAGGGGTTTTACCTTAGGAGGATTCAAGACAAAGTCTGTACATAGACCTCAAATAATCTCTTAGGATGATGTCTCGTGTATACCTTTCCCGTAGACCGGTAACCCTAACCTTTTTATTATTTTGCTATTCTATTTTTTAGGATTATAAATATATATATTTTTTATAGTATATATATATATATATATATATATATATATATATATATATATATATATATATATGTATATATATAGTGAGTTGAACATTAACTGATCTAGTCTTAGATGGAACCAAACTAGTTGGATGAGTCAGATGCCATGTATATGTATTGAATTTGGATGAACTGAATCAAAAATTAATTAAACAAATAAGCTTTTTTCAGTCATAATTAATTGTGTATTTTTTTTCAAACATACGAGTAGAAATGACCTTCCTGTTATAAAATATTTTCTTTTTTCTTTTAAAATCTACAAACAAAATAAAATAATGTAAATGTTATCGGCCTCCGGGGAAGTCGCATACGTAGCACTGCCCTATGAATTAATTCGGGTCTATGTGCAGACTTTGTCTGAATGCTCCTAGTGGTAAAATTCCCGCTTCACCGGTATCTCCTTGTGGCACCGAACGTAAAGAGAGTGACACATGACTTAACTCTGCCCAGAATAAGAAAAAGAAAGAATGGAAGAGCTTCGGGAAGATAAGATTTTGGGAGAGATTTCTCACGTAGAATTTTTTCAGTGTAAGAAGAAGCATTGAGATGGGGATCAATATATAGGTTATTCTCCAACGGTTAGGGAATAATGGAGAATAAAGGATAATTTATTCCAGCCAATAAAAATCGAATGTTACAAAATGATAAAATACATAAAAAAACATGTAGTTCATTGAACCTGGAAAAAAATTCATGTATCTAAACGTTACAGAATTAATAGATTATAACGATTAAAATTAAATGAGGAGCAAAAAGATTTTTAGGGTCTCAGCTCGAACCCGAAGAGGAAATCGAATCAAAATTTGGTGCTTACAGATGTGGACATGTACCCGTACCCATACCTGTTACGCATGTCGAACCGAATTGAGTCGGGCTGGGATGGGCGGCGGCGACGCACACATGTGGCCCATAGTATTACCCGCACAAGACTTCAAAGTTATAAGATGGAGAAAGATAATATATGTATACTACAGTACTTTTACCTAGCCGATATGGGACTACACATTTAGAGGGAATTTGAGCTTTTGGACTTTAGTTTGTGTGGACAAACACACACAGCAGTAAAAGATAACAATCCCCCCAAAAGGTCAAGTTCCAAAGTAATAGAAGGAAAAAAAATAAGAAATGAATAAGTGAATTTTTGGACAGTTATATACTATGCATAAATGAGATGGACTACAACCTTGAATGTCACGTAGTGACTATTGTCTTTATCTGAAGAAGAGCTTGATGGACTACGCCTTGAATCAGTCTTTTTGAACCAGATTCAGAAAATAGCACACATAGTACGCTAAAGGTACTTGGGTCTATCGGGTGGCGTGTTTGGTTGACCATGCACACTTTTCCATATTCATAAGAGTTGCTTAGGATCGCCCTGCCCTATAATCGCGGTCTTCACAACCTCTCATATAGTTAAGTCCTCAAGGGTTGGTGATAGAAATCAACCATGCATATCATGCTTAGACTTATTAAGAGTTAAAAAACTCAACATAACCATATCGCTCCGGAACACTATGACCATAGGGATGGGATATCTATGTACTCATGTACATCCTCTTGGACATTTATTTTACGAGAATTTAATCTCAGTGTCAGTGTTCTATAATAGTCACCTAGTCCAGCTTGTTTCTACCCATTGAACAAGCTTCTTGGGATCTCCAGTCAGATTTGGTTTGGTTGCCACTATCGATGACTAATTTATGGGCTTAACCCCATCCCCCTCGATGATTCTAAGATCAATGTCCTAGACAGACCCTTCGTCAAGTAGTCTACAAGGTTCTTTTCTGACTTTATATAGTCAAAAACCACATATTTGCCTAATAGGCTCTTTATCGATTTGAAGCGCAACTACAGGTGTCTGTTCATCTTAGCATTCATAGAATCATACTTTAGTAGTTCTATAACAGATTTATTATCACAGTTTATAGAATTCGTAGGAACAGGATGAACAGAAATAAGTATATGCATAATAAGATTTCTAAGACATTCGGCTTCTGTACAAGTAGTATCCAAAGCTATCATTTCAGAGTCCATTATACTTCTAGCAATGATAGTTTGTTTACATGATCCCCAGGATATTGCAGCTCCTGCTAGGATAAAAATATATCTAGTAGTAGATTTCACATCATGTGAATCAGTTACCCAATTTGCATCTGAGTAACCTTCTATGATATTAAGGTGTCTAGTATAATAAAGTTTATAGTGTAGAGTACCCTTAAGATATTTAAACACTCTATCAAATACAGTCCAATATTATTGATTTGGGTTACTAGTATATCAACTTATCTCACAATAGTAAATGCAATATCGGGTCTGGCCCTATTTGTTATGTACATAAGGGACCCTATCATCTGTGAATATCTATGTTGTTATATAGGTGATCCTTTATTCTTCTTGAGAACAATATTACTGTCATAAGCGGGTTAATTAGTTGTACCCCCTATGGTTTGTATGTATTTTGGTAACTGTCCCCATTGTTTCAAAAATAAAGAACAACCCCATAGCTGCTTAATTTTCCACTCATTTTCTTCTACGCACCAGGGGGGTATAACGAATTAACTTTATAAACTAGGGGGTGTTCTTTGTTTTTAAAACAACAGGGACATTTACCAAAATACGTACGAACCATAGGGGTACAACTAATTAACCCGTCATAAGGAGTAAAGACAGGTTTTTTTGTCAAAATACTTAAATTTTTTTAGCATTTTCTCAATTGAATGTGCTAAGAATAGAGTATATCCCTCTTTGCATTTGGAAACTTGTATCCCTAGGATCAGGTTTACTTCACCTAGGTTTTTCATATCAAACTGGTTAGATAAATAATATTTAGTGTTATTTATCAATTCCAGTGAAGATCCTAGGATAATGATATCATTAACATATAAGCATAAGATGACACAACTTCTATTTGTATTTTTAGAATATAAATATTTGTCATATTCATTTGGCACAAAACCAAATTCTAGAATAACTTTGTCAAATTTGTTATGCCATTGCTTGGGAGCTTGCTTTAGGCCATAAAGAGATTTTACTAATTTACAAACCTACTTTTTTGACCTTTAGCAATGAAATCTTCAGGTTACTCCATATATATTTCTTTTTTCTAAATCTCCATTTAGAAATATTGCCTTTACATCCATTTGATGGATCAGCATATCATGAATGGAATCTAAGGCTAGAAGGGTTCTAATATAAGTGATCCTAGCTACAGGAGAGTAGGTATCAAAGTATTCTAATCTCTTTTTTTTGCGTAAAACCATTGGCTACTATAGCCTTGTATTTCTCTATGGTAACATCGGCTCTAAGTTTCCTTTTGAAGCTCCACTTACAACCTATAGGTTTAGTACCTAAAGGTAGGTCTGCTAAAACCAAGTATTATTCTCCATAATGTAGTTGTACTCATTGTTAATAGCTTCTTTCCAGACAGGGGCATCAGAAGAGGATATGGCTTTTTCATAAGTTGAGGGATCACCCTCTATCAAAATGTAAAGAATCCTTCTCCTAAATTCTTTTCAATTCTTTCACTTTTACTCCTTCTAGGTTCAATATCTTGTTTTGGTTGAGAACTTGATATTTGAACATGAGAACTAGTAGATAGAGTAAGAGAAGGGTTGAAGGAAGATGAAGAAGTTATGTCCTTAAAGGAAAATATATTTAAGTAAACTGTATCTCTACCTTCTATGATTGTGTTATTAGAGATTTCATTTACTTCAGAATGGATTACAAAAAATCTATTCGCATTAGTATCGAGGGCATATCCTACGAACACAACATCAACAGTCTTAGGTCCAATCTTTCTCTTTTTTATTCATGAATTCCTATCTTAGCAAGACATTCCCAAACTTTAAGATAATTAATCCTAGGAGTTTGGCCTTTTATAACTCATATGGTGTCTTATCATTAGACTTACTGGGTATCCAATTAAGGATATAACAGGCTGACAATATGGCTTCTCCCCATAAATTATCGAAAGCACCTGAGCTGAGAAGCATGGCATTAACTATATGTAACAGAGTGCGATTCTTTCTTTCTGCAACTCTGTTGGACTGTGGTGAATAGGGAGCAGTTACCTCATGAACTATTCTATGTTCTTCACAAAAATTAGTCATTTCATTTAAAGTATACTCTCTACCATGATCTGATCTAAGAATCTTAATTTTTTCTATCTAAATGATTCTCAAGTTTAAACTTATAGATCTGGAATCTGTCTAGAACTTCATCTTTCGTTTTAACAAGGTATGTGTAACAATACTTTGAATGATCATCTATAAAAGTGATAAAGTATTTCCTACCGCCTAGGGTCAAAACCGTATTGGAATCACAAACATCACTATGGATAAGTTCTAGAAGTTTAGAATCCCTTTGGACAGATTTGAAAGGTAATCTAGTGTGTTTGGCTTGAACACAAATTTCACATTTGTGTTTTTCATCAATAGGAGTCTTAGGAATAAGATATAAGTTTATCATTCTTTTAAGAGATCCTAAATTCACATGACCTAGTCTGCCATGCCAAACATTGGAGGATTCAACATTAGCAACAACCAAAGAATGATTTGAGCGATAGTGCTCAAAATAAAAAGACCATCCTTTACAAATCATTTTCCTATAAATAACTCATTCTTGGGGGAAAAAATTACTTTATGTCACATCTATTTTTCTAGTTAAGGGTATTTTGGTAATTGTAAATATTTTTGATTATTTTAATATATTATATTATTGGTATTATGATTTTTTGGCCTTTTCATAGTATAGCCTTGGTACAACCTAGCCTAGTGTCTCACCATGACTTAGTGACTTAGTAGCATGATTAGTTAGTGTTAGTAATCCTATTCTAGTTAGTTTCAAGTTAGAAGCTAATTAGCAAGTTTGATTAGAGGCTAGTTAGAAAACTATTGATTCAATGTTTCATTTTAACCTGTAGAAAGAAGCCCAAGCCCATGGATTAGGAAACCCTAGCCCACCCATGATGTGGCCGGCCAAGTAAGGTTCCATAGCCTATTTAATACCTCTTAATGAGAATTGCTTCCTTTTTCCATTTCTTCTCCTTCTAGCAAAAACCCTAGGTATGTGTTTCCTTCTACTTTATTCATTTCTCTTCCTTTTTAGCCCTAGTCTTTTGTATAGGGTTTTGATATATGTTTATGGATTGTTGATGGTGAGAAAACTCATTTTTGGAGAGCATCGGAGTTTTAGAATCGCAAGAAGGATCTTTACTTTTGGAGCTTTTTATAGGGAATTCACCCTCAATAGGTAATCTCTCCAAAACCCTTCAAATTCATGAATTCTTCCCGTAGATGGTGTCCCCTAGCTGTAGGATGAGTTTTGTAGGAATTGATATTGGTTTGGTGTCCGTATCGGACATGTATCAGTGTTTTTGCGTACGTGTTTGATGAAATGCCCAAAAGGAATTTTTATTGTTATTTTCCAAATCTTTTTGAATAGAAATGTAGATCTATATATTGATTATGGGTTTGTCTTGCACTGAGGAAAAATTCATGCTATGTTCGTGTCCAAAATGGGCACGAACCCGCTCGCGCACGAACCGTTCGCATGTCCTGCTGCTCGGGCACTATAGCGGACACGATATGACACTTTGTGACCCCAAACTTGTAGACACGTAGGGCACATGACTGACACAGGACTGATCAAGTTTCGTGAGATTTTATTGAGTATATCTCGAGAAATCTCATGCGCACTAATTTTGCCTATACTGTGCGCACAGGAAAAATCTCGACTGATACGTGTGTCATATCACGCGTACAAGTGTCATCAGTGTCTCGTGTTGTGTCGTGTGTGTAGGCCTATATATGGGCTTGTAGAAGCATGGAAAATATGGGGTTCATGCGGATCACAAATTGCCATATATGTACTTTAGGCCAAAACAGGTCTGCATAGAGGAAAGCCGCATGATAGAATCAGTGCCTCATGCGTCCCGTCGACAACCAGTTGCAGAAGAAAGATATGCGGCCAAGAGGATCAGTTCATCTGATAAAGCTGACAAGTTCTATCAAAACTGACAAAAATGACAGCTCTGACACTTAGACAAAAAGATAAGACGTGAGACGTCACCAAAAGCAAGGTTCATACGCCTTCATGCGGCCAGAAGGGTCACCTAAGCCGCATGAATCTTATGCGACTCAAACATATGCGGCCCCAAAGTCTTCGAACTTCATGCGGCCAAGAGTAACTGTTATCCAAGCTGCATGAGCTTTATGCGGCAAAAATACAGAATATATGCGGCTTAAATCCTTAAGCTATGTCTGGGCTAAGGAAGTTTGCGACTTAAGCTGCATGAGTCTCATGCGGCCCCACACGATCGAAAACTGAGAGATCTATGCGGTTCAAAATGATTCCTGCGACAGGACACGTGGCAAGCTGACCAAGTCTTAACGACCCAGATTTGCTGCAACAAATCGACAGATGGCGGCCAAAGAGTGGGTCTTCGCGTGCCACGTGGCCACAGGCCATCTATGCGGCTCAACATACATTATATTATAAATAACAGGGTGCCACACCCCTGCAAAAGGCGGGCAACCTTCAAAAAAAGTAATTTCTTCAAGAGCTAAAGACTGCGTCAAATAGTCCAAGGAGTAAGGCAGAGTTGATAGCGCTTTCCAGAGCCTGTATCCTCACCCCAGAATCAAAAATAAACAATTGTACTTAGATTATTTCCTAGGATTTCCTTTTATGCTTTTCTTTGTACAAGCGAGTTTGCAATCAATTTCAGTGTTCCTGTAATACCTGTCTTTGATTTTTTATGGCAAACACGATCTCGACTCTGCTGGGGACGTCCTTCTCTTCTGATGAGAAATTGGTGACACAATCTGACGCATCCAAGCTCGGCTCTACACAGCAGATGCTTGTGGTTCATTTTGACCAACAGGCCTTCGAAGAATTGCTCTCTGAAGGGAGTGCCAGCCCGTCACAGAAGCGAGCCAACCCAAAGAGGACTCGCAGGACGTCGGCGCAGAAAACTGTTCCCCGACCAAGTTCTCAAAGAAGCTTCTTCTGCAGCCTAAGACGGTGACAAAAGCTCTCATATGGCTTTGCTTCCGACCGCAGAGGACTCCACTGCCCCAAAATCCAGTAGAGGAAAATACTACGATGCTGCATTTTTGGGGTCACAAGAGAAATCCATACGGACAAAGAAGAACCCGCATCAAAGAGATGGGCAGTCTGTCCATATGGTAGCCAACTATGGCCGCAGGCAGACGACTCATGCGGCAGCCAACTCTGGCCGCAGGAAGATGGCCCCTGCGCAGCCAACTCTGGCCACAGGAAGATGGCCTATGCGGCGGCCAACTGTGGCCGCAGGAAGAAACCCATGCAGCAACCAATCCTGACCTCAGACAGGATATCTCATACGGTCCTGTTAGAAGCTCTGTGTTCAACCGTCTCTCATGCGAGCTCGACTCCATATGGCCCATTGAGAATGTACGATGTACCAATATGGACCCTTTTTACTATGAGCCTTCGGGGCGTTAAGTCAAAAAAGTCTAGGGCAGTGCTGGCCGAACCAGCCCAGTCAACTGTCCAAGTTACTGACTGTCAGAGGACCCCGTTAATTGTTACACGGGCTCCTAACGAAAAGTTGTACAGAACTACCCACGTCTAGTCCTCCAGGGCCAACGGACATGGTGAGTCTTCAAAGTCTTCCTCCAACGATCCAGAGCAAATGCTGTTATTAGCCACGGATCAGGGAGCAAACATGATACCTAAGTACCCGTGCGCTCGGGATTCCCGAGTCCACATGTTTGGCGCAAAGGTAGATCAGCTTGCTAACGACTTGCGTAAGGTGATTACTCACAAACGCAAGGTGGAAGCATTGGCATGCAATGAGGCCCTCTCAGGACGTCGTTGTACCCGAGTCATCAACAACTGCTGCTGCGACAAATCAGCAGCACCTGAAGGTTGGCAGTCAGTTTTTCGTCGACTGCAACAGCTAGCACCTGTCCGACAATAACTCAAGAAACATGTGCAAATTTCGGGGGACGAGGAGTTTCCTTTTGCCTTCTGTAATTCAACTAAAAAGGTTCCTTCTGGCAAGGGAGGAAAGAAGACAAGCTCTTCCAGCCCGGTCATTTCGGCCAGTATTGCAAGAAGACCCTCATCTGGGGGGTTCCCATCGACAACAACAGGGGGTGTCTATTTAGGCACTCGAACCAAAAAGAAGCTTCCGGCACCCGGAGGTGCACCTTCGACCTCCTTGAGAGTAGATGAAGCTGGGGGTAGCAGTCCCCTCAATATATACAATAATTCGGTGTACCAAGAGCACAAACAGGGGGTAGAGGTCCCCAGAACTGTGCAACAGACTTAGATTTCCACCATGATAATGCGGCTTTATGCACAGGAGGTAGCACCCCTTTCGAGTCCGAGGAGGAAGACATTTCGACATTCCCTGGTGATTTTTCTGCATGGGGGTATGACAAAGAGAGCACCTCTGCTATGGTCCCTTCCACCTCTAACCGAAAAAGTAAGGGCAAACAGGCCATGGTCGCTGATGCGACATAGAAGCCCAAACAAAAATATGCGAAAGGTCCGTGGCCCAAGATTAATTACTCATTTGAAGATAGTCATGTCAAACTTATCTTCGATATGCTCTTGCAAGGGGGTAGGATGCAGCTCCCTCCACCAAGGTGCGAGCCCCGAGTGGCAGAAATGGAGGACCCAAAATATTGTCAATTCCACTGCTATGTCCATTATGCCACTCATGACTGCTTCCAATTAAAGGGGTATATTCAGAGTCTTATCGACTCCAAAGCCTTGTCGATAGACTTTGAAGAGGTTACTGTGGCGGTGAACATGGTGTCAATTCAGTTCGACGACTTCCCTCCAACAAGCACTCCGGACGGAGTAATACCTGTTCCTCGGGCAACGATGGAGGTTACAAATCTTCCACCCATCCGGAGCCAGACCGATGGATTGGTGCCTCTCACCACATCGCGAGGAGAGATCATATGGGTGCATCCAGACTTAGTGCCTGAAGTTACCGAGGAGGTGTCATCTCCTACCAAAAAAAAGGCGGAAGTCTATATCCTGCCACATAATTTCAGCTGAGGATAAGGAAGCTGCAGTCATTGTTACCCGGTCCGGATCACAAGTCCAGCCCGCACGGGATAGTTCAGCCGAAGATCCTCAGCCGGCAACGTTGCCTCCCTCTGATATTCCAAGGCCATCTCAGCCTCTACTGGCGGATAAATCCAAGCCAATGGAAACCTGCTTCGATAAGCCACTCCATAATGATGTACCTTAGGGACTGGAGAGACCTTACAACTTTGATATATTGGCACAATTAGCAAATACACCATCAAAGTTATCGTTGTACGAGCTCCTAAGGCTCTCCAAGGATCTTTGTGTCGCATTAAGCGAAGCACTCCAAAATGCTGACGCCTACTTAGCTCAGGTCAACCCTCCAGGGTAACACCCGCCAGCAGATCTATAGGGCAGCGATGGCTCAGATGCAATGCCCAACATCAAATTTTCTCCACAGGACATGTTGTTCAAGTCCAATTTGTATGATCGCCCCTTGTACTATACTGGATACATAGGCCATATCAAGGTGGATCGGATGCATATCGACCCTGGCACGTCAATAAGCATCATCCCGAAAAGCTTGCTCTAACTTCTTGGCATCTCTATACATCGGCTAGCAGCGACCAACACTGCCATTAGCGGTTTTAACTCGGGAAGTAGCTATCCCCTAGGGAAGATCCGATTTAAGTGCCAGATTGGTGACCTGAAGACGGAGGTTACCTGCTACTTCATAGAGGTAGACACGTCCTACGACATCCTCTTAGGGCGTCTGTGGATACATGACTATATGATCGTACCGTCCACCGTCCACCAGTGCTTCAAGTATACCAGTAGGCACGGCTTCGTGAAGACTGAATTCGCCAACATCGATCCCTTCAAAGGGGTTGAGTCTTATTATTCTTCATAGGCTTGTCTATATGAAGAATCCAAGAAGTACATCACTGACAAATTGGAGATCCTCGCAGGGCCAGAGGAACCCATGATATTTTGTAGCACCCAGTTTTCCAAATGAGGGTAATTTCAAAATTTCGTGTTTATAATTATTTTAATAATGATATTTAATTCATGATATGAATTTTGGTAATTTTAAATCATTTTAAAATTATTTAAATCAATAACTTGTGGTTTTGACGTTTTGCTAGTGAAACCCTAGAGACTGTTTGACCTATAGCCTAACCATGTGATTATAATATTTTAATATCATTTCTGGCCTAAGAATATTTTGCATTTGACCTCTTTGAATTATTTTGATATTATTTTATTATTTATGATATTGTTTTGGGATTATTTGAGTCGGGTTCGAATTTCATCTCAATCCGACTTGTAATGGGGACCCGGGGTAACTTAGACTCTAGTTGGACCCATGCATTAGTTAGCCATGGCCCACATTTTAATTAGTCATGTTAGAAAGATTAGTCATAATCCTAATTATTAGGTAAACCATTTAGAGTTTTTATTTTGACCCTTTTACCCCCAAACCCTAACCAAAATTGTTTTAAACACTTGTAACTAAGGGAGGGACAAACTTGTAATATTCAATGAAGGGGAGATATAACCATTGTGGTCGGCCCTAATAGGACTCCCATCTCATTTCCTTTCTTTAAGATGTCTTCTTCCCCAAGTGCTCTTAAGCTCTCCCAAGGAAGAAGTATTTCTCCTTGGATTTTCTCTCCTTTAGGTAATATTTTCTTCTCTTTTATTTCTCCATTTTGCATTTAGGAAAGTTTTAACCATAGGAATGACCCCCATTGTTGTGTCCCTATTTTGTGTCCTCTTGTGTCCATTATGTGTCCTTTAGGGATTTCTATTGTATTATTGTTGTGTCTTGTGTTCATGGGGAAAACCCCCAAACTTGGACACACTTTATATTTAAAATATTGATTAAATGAATTAATTCAAATTAAATCTCAGATTTGAATATGTAGAGACGTGTTCTTGAGTACTTTATATTTCATTCATGTATCTCTTATAGATGTGTTCATGTTACATATATAGATTTGTGTATGTATATATATATATATATATATATATATATATATATATATATATATATATATATATAATATATATATTGTATGAGAGTGTATCTATATTTATATATGTAATAAATGGTTCATGATGATTATATAATCAAGTTTGTGAGTGTGGTTCCTTATATTATTATTGTCATTATTGTTGTGGATAATTAGGATATATATTGTGTATTCTTTTGGCTCAAACTATCTAAATCCGTCATGATTTTTATCCACGTTTTTAATTTCAGCCCTAACTTAGAAATGTCATAACTTCTAGCTCAAAGCTCGGTTTAATCTCCCATTTTTTTAAAAGAAGCGTATTGAAGTTAGCTATCCAAAAACATGTATTAACAGGCCAAATTCTTTCTAAAACTTTCTGGAGAATTATTTGAGTGTCAGCTGTACGAAAGACAAACGCGTTCTCGGTGTTTTCGCGATTTCGGGAGTTTCCGGAAATAAAAACGCGATCCGTTTGATGTTTCGGAAAGCTAACACATAGATCTATAACATACTTTAATTCTAGATTTTAATTCATACTGAGATGGTATAGTATTGATTATTAGTAGGAGTTACTATTCGGCATATGCATTTTGTGCACCCTTGTGTGTAATATAATATTCTATTTGATTTTAACCCATGTTAATGTATATACATTATGTAATTAAATAGAGAATGCAAGCATGATTAAATGGTTAAATAAATAATGTATGAGGTGTAAGTATCCTATCTAATGTAAGCATGTATAAGTATGGCTTGTAATGAATATGTAGGTTCCATAGTATGTAATGTATGGTGCATATAGTAGTGCAAGAGAATAAATGAATGATGAATGAATGCAAGCATGAATGTAATGTAATAATAGATGTAACGTATGCAATATACAAGTTAATGAGTTGTAATGTTCTATGTTAACACAAATCCTATATTACCTCATGTACCCCCTTACACTATGTTGACACTATCACACTTGACACTTTGTTCACTTATACTTTGACACTCTTTGATATGTATACACTATGTATGCCCATTTAACCCTCACTTGCCCCTTTGCCATGTTCACATACACACACATAGCCTCTTAAATAAGTATTTATGAATATAGTTAACTTAGATATGTATGTATATTATATATATGTTAGCATATTGTGTTGTAATATATAAGTTTATATAACCATTTGAAATGCCATGATTATAGACCTAATGTTGAATACCAATATATGCATGTGTATATATGTGTAGACATATATAGCTTAAAGTAATAGATTACCTAGTGTATATCCAATGTGAATTCTTGCCTATTTGAGTATTGAATAATTGCATGCTATATAGAGTTGGGTGTATGTTGGCTTGTATAGCCTTGTATTGATGTGTGCTTGCTAGGATAGTCTTGGTTAGGCCTAATAAGACTTGCTGGGTTAGGACATGTCCTAGTTTAACCTAGTTTGACTAGTACAGTTGACCAGAGTTGACCAAGGGTTGACTTTGGCCTAGTTTGACCTAGATTCATGTAGAATGCATTGTAGTGCTTTATATTACCCTTCTGGACATGTTGTGACTTGTGCTGTTCTAATTAGGAGCCAGACACCTCTCTTCGGACAGTATCTTTACCATGGACATTCAGATATCAGGCGAGTACATTCTCTGATCATTTTATATCTTGTTTAGGATTATATTTCCTGGTTTAGATTACTTTACATGATGCTGACACGTTGGATACATGATGCTGACACGTTGGAAACACGAATTAGTACTATATGGATCTTGTTGTACGATGTTATCCCCTCAGCGGATATATTGGATATTCGTGTTCGTGTACTTTATCGTGAGCATCGTGCACTCCTTGTATTCGTGACATTCATGTACAAATCGTGTGAAATCGTGTATATTCATGTATTCACATGATCTCGTGTGCGACTATACTTCGTGTGCAATAACATAACTTAGCTTGATCCTTGTGTATTGATTGGGGCAGGAGAGTAGAAGTGGTTATGTAATCAATCCAGTAGATTACTCGTGTACAACCACTGTAGATTACTCGTGTACAACATCGTGCCGTTTACATAACCATCTTGTGCTCTGAATCACTAGTCACTGATAGTTCTCTATATATTGTAGCTATTTACTTACAGTCTCTCTCTTTTTCATCATTTTATTTTTTCAGATCCTGTATCTTACTCTCTAGCATGTTTATATTTCCTAACCTATTATGATATTGTTGAGATGTACTGTACTCGCTCCTGTCCTGACTGGACCCATTGATAAATTTTACAGATAGCTTGGAGATTGCCTGCTAGCAAAGAGAGACACATTAGAGGTTGTTTAGTTAGTTATTTCAATTGTCTGGAGTTGTATTTACTTTATGGATTACTGTATCTGAGTTTGGAGATTTGAGATGTATTTCTGGATTTCTGTATCTTAGACACTTAGATTTCTCTTTGTTGTACCTCTTTTGGATTTCATGTTTTATCTATCCTTATCATGCTCTACATTATATGTGATTGAGTCTGTACCTTCTATGTCACCCCCATTCGGGGAGTATAAACTATTTAGCCATATATCTGTTAGATCTCGTGACCTAGAACAGCGTTCTACCGCCGACACTGCGGCGTAGGCTGGACGTTGTTACGTTCTCGTACCCTAACAGTGGGTGCGGATCGTGACACGTTTTTAGTGGTGGCCCATGCAGGTCGAGATTCGTATTAGTGCAATTTTGTAGTAGCGCAACGACTTAGTTGTACTACTACGAGCCGGCTATAGGATATATAAATTAAGATGTTAGGATGAGAGGATACTCAATCACTGTTAAGATTCCTTGAGAGATTCCTGGGATGACCCTTGAGAATCTCATTTTGAATTCCGATTTAAACTCCTTTTCCTTGTTTTGATTCACCTTTTTCCTTGATTTGAATTAGATTTTGTGGATTCATTGTAGAACTTTTAATCCTGGTATTTGTTGATAATTTTGATAAAATTTTGTAGTTGTTGATTTAATTTTGTATTTAGATTAATATTTTCAAATCCAAGGTACTCAATCATACTTAGGATTCTTTGAGAGATTTCTGGGACGACCCCTGAGAAACTCATTTTGAACTTCAATTGGAATTCATTTTCCTTTTGTTTGGATTCACCCTCATTCCTTGCTATTGAATTTAAGCTTGATGGGTTCCGCTCGTTTGAACCGATGAGAAGGAACATATCTTCATTATTCTTTCTCGCCATTATTCCCTTGCATTCTTATTTACCTCTTATCTTAAACTCTGTCTCATTACATTAATTACCCATATCTTGTCGTCCCTACCAGATGTACTTCGAAACCCTTGAATCTTCGTATCTTTTGCATGGGGAAGGCTAAGGAAGTGACGTAAATTATGTAGCTCAGAGAAGACGTAACTGGTTATTTTATGATGATCTAAAGGAAATCAAATGTGGAGTGTTCCATATAGAAACTTGAGATAGAAATGTGGTAAAGGTCTCGAATAGAATAAAGAGATGTATACTGCCAATCTGGAAACAATTACATTTAGAGAAATTTTGGGGTTATGAGATAGTTTATAAGTGTATTCAAAACTAATGAGGATATCAGAGGTCAACCTAGTTTAGAGAACTTAGAAAATCTTGGTTATTGATTCTGGGGAAAACTTTTACTGTGAGGCTATGTAGAAGGTTAGTAATGGAAAAGAGAAGTTAATTGTGTTTAATAAGGATATTAAACAAGATGTTGCGAGGAAATGACTAGGGATAGAGAGAACACAAAGTTATGGAAGTTTAGAGATTGTTGTGAAATATTTTTAGGAGAATAATATTCAAGGGTGTATGTCGAAGAAAATACGAAAGTTGATTTTATGATGGAAGATAAGTTTTGTAAGGCCTAAAGATTTAAATTAAATAATACGAGGAGAACAATGTGAACAAGTTCAAGAAATTCGTAAACGGGATTTAGAGGTTTTGGGTCAAATTTAAGACAAGGTGAAAGAACTTGGAAATTTAAATAAATGGTTAATGTTGATTCCTAAATATGAGGGCTGTGCTTCAAGAGTGATATTTGAAAATTGGGAATTGCCTATGGTAGTCATGGTAAGGGTTTAAGTAAAGGTTAAATTTTCATATGGAGACTGGTGAGGTAAAGATATGATTGGCAAGTTATGACCAGACGAACTTTAGAGTATTAGAAGCAGATGACTAACTCGATCTTCATTATTTTTGTGCATTAATTACCACCTCTTGAACTCCCACTTTCTAATTGAGATCCTTGACGTTCCTTTTCGTGACTTTGATATTCGGAATGTAATACTAGCTGTTACCCTACAACAAATCTTATATGCAAGACCTAGACGAGCTCACCTTCGTGTAGGTTTATCATGTCCCACTAAAACCCGTCTTCTTGTACTCTATTTTCTTGATATAATTTTCTGGTCAACTGGCTAAACTATAACCTCTACCATTATACTAAATTTCTTCTTATTTCAATTAGAAATCCAACCTTGACTCAATTCTTTCGACCTGACATGGGATGGTGTTCTGCTTGTTTCCTTAGATGTTTAACCTTGTATCTTATCTGATTACTTGACCCGTTGGTTAAGAAACTTGGACTATATAATTCCTTTCATCATTACCACCCTTATATCTTGTGTTGCTAAATTAGCCTTAGTTTTGCAAGCTTATCTATTTTCGAGCTTGGTCATGACATATTTTATTGGGTGGCCATCCACTAACATATTGTCTAATCAGAATCGGTACATGATGGTCTGATCAACCTATTGCACTTTGGTTCACTTTTTCATGTATCAATCTACGAGGATGGAGACATAGTTAAACTTGACCCTAGAGTCTCATTCGCGACAGCCTTGACAATTCTCCTTGAAATCTTTTCATCGCCTATGAACCTCGTATTCGTACTCAGTCGAATTAAATTTAATCATGACCTGAACCTCCATCATTGGATGCTCGTGCTCATACTTTGATTTTATTGATTTCCCTTCTTGCCCAAATCTCGTTTTATCCCGAAATTGATCAACTTAGATCTGTCAAGACAAAAATCTATTTGTGATTTGTTGTGCCTAAATTTTTAGTTTTTGCCATTTTATGGAGTAGTAACCTTTTAATAATTTCTTAGTTGCTTGTTAATGACCAATTTTTATATAGGATGGTACACAGCCCTACAACCTTGATGATTGTTGTTCCCTTACCTTCCCAATTAGGACACTCTAGATTGTTTGTGTGTTGATACCATAGTACTGTTTTGACCTAGAATGATTAGTGTACCTAGGTGAGACTTCCAACTGCTACGGTATGCCCTGACCTTGTATACTATTCCTTCAAATTGCATGATTTAGATAAAATTTTTTAGACCTTGATTGTTGGAAAATAGGGACGTCACCCCATTAGTATCAGTTGTAGATATATATAGGTTAGTCCTTGATGTGGGGATGTGTGTCTATGAACATGTAGCTTATGAGATTTATGAAAGATTATAGTATCAGCCTTGATAGGATGTACTAGTCTTTTGGTGAGTATAAATGTGTTATGAGAGACAGGGGCCTATATGTCTTAGTAATGCATCGTTCCTATGGTAATAGAATATATTAATAGATGGTTAATAGGAAGATAATAGTTTGAACATACCTATAGCCTATGATCAGATCCTTTTCATCCTTAGTTAAGACCACTTTAAAATAGGTCCAGTCCCTTGGATATAGGTTCCAGTCCATATTTTATTGAAGTTCCATTACCGCCGTACAGCATAGCAGTGTTGGAGGTATTCCTAGATTGACACTATTTAGATGTCCGTTTATTATTCCAGTGTTAGGAAGTGTTACCTTAGATATTGGGTGGATTAGAGGCTCTAGAAGGAGTACTATCGATCTTAAATTTCGAGGACAAAATTTTTCTAAGGTGGGTAGAGTTGTAGCACCCAGTTTTCCAAATGAGGGTAATTTCGAAATTTCGTGTTTATAATTATTTTAATAATGATATTTAATTCATGATATGAATTTTGGTGATTTTAAATTATTTTAAAATTATTTAAATCAATGACTTGTGGTTTGGACGTTTTGCTAGTGAAACCCTAGAGACTGTTTGACCTAGAGCCTAACCATGTGATTATGATATTTTAATATCATTTCTGGCCTAAGAATATTTTGCATTTGACCTCTTTGAATTATTTTGATATTATTTTATTATTTATGATATTGTTTTGGGATAATTTGAGTCGGGTTCGAATTTCATCTCAATCCGACTTGTAACGGGGACCCAGGGTAACTTAGACTCTAGTTGGACCCATGCATTAGTTAGCCATGGCCCACATTTTAATTAGTCATGTTAGAAAGATTAGTCATAATCCTAATTTTTAGGTTAACCATTTAGAGTTTTTATTTTGACCCTTTTACCCCCAAACCCTAACCAAAATTGTTTTAAACACTTGTAACTAAGGGAGGGGCAAACTTGTAATATTCAATGAAGGAGGGATATAACCATTGTGGCCGTCCCTAATAGGACTCCCATCTCATTTCCTTTCTTTGAGAAGTCTTTTTCCCCAAGTGCTCTCAAGCTCTCCCAAGGAAGAAGCCTTTCTCCTTGGATTTTCTCTCCTTTAGGTAATATTTCCTTCTCTTTTATTTCTCCATTTTGCAATTAGGAAAGTTTTAACCATAGGAATGACCCCCATTGTTGTGTCCCTATTTTGTGTCCTCTTGTGTCCATTATGTGTCCTTTAGGGATTTCTATTGTATTATTGTTGTGTCTTGTGTTCATGGGAAAAACCCCCAAACTTGGACACACTTTATATTTAAAATATTGATTAAATGAATTAATTCATATTAAATCTCAGATTTGAATATGTAGAGATGTGTTCTTGAGTACTTTGCATTTCATTCATGTATCTCTTATAGATGTGTTCATGTTACATATATAGATTTGTGTATATATATATATATATATATATATATATATATATATATATATATATATATATATATATATATATATATATTTTGTATATGTATATATATATATATTTTTGTCTATGTATATATATATATATATATATATATATATATATATATATATATATATATATATGTATGTATATATATATTGTAATGAGAGTGTATCTATATTTATATATGTAATAAATGGTTCATGATGATTATATAATCAAGTTTGTGAGTGTGGTTCCTCATATTATTATTGTCATTATTGTTGTGGATAATTAGGATATATATTGTGTATTCTTTTGGCTCAAACTATCTAAATCCGTCATAATTTTTATCCAAGTTTTTAATTTCAGCCCTAACTTAGAAATGTCATAACTTCTAGCTCAAAGCTCGGTTTAATCTCCCATTTTTTTTACAAGAAGCTTATTGAAGTTAGCTTTCCAAAAACATGTATTAATAGGCCTAATTCTTTCTGTAACTTTCTGGAGAATTATTTGAGTGTCAGCTGTACGAAAGACAAACGTGTTCTCGGTGTTTTCGCGATTTCGGGAGTTTTCGGAAACGAAAACGTGATCCGTTTGAAGTTTCGGAAAGCTAACATATAGATCTATAACATACTTTAATCCTAGATTTTAATTCATACTGAGATGGTACAGTATTGATTATTAGTAGGAGTTACTATTCGGCGTATGCATTTTGTGCACCCTTGTGTGTAATATAATGTTCTATTTGATTTTAACGCATGTTAATGTATATACATTATGTAATTAAATAGAGAATGCAAACATGATTAAATGGTTAAATAAATGATGTATGAGGTGTAATTATCCTATCTAATGTAAGCATGTATAAGTATGGCTTGTAATGAATATGTAGGTTCCATAGTATGTAATGTATGGTGCATATAGTAGTGCAAGAGAATAAATGGATGATGAATGAATGCAAGCATGAATGTAATATATAATAGATGTAATGTATGCAATATACAAGTTAATGAGTTGTAATGTTCTATGTTAACACAAATCCTATATTACCTCATGTACCCCCTTACACTATGTTGACACTATCACACTTGACACTTTGTTTACTTATACTTTGACACTCTTTGATATGTATACACTATGTATGCCCATTTAACCCTCACTTGCCCCTTTGCCATGTTCACATACACACACATAGCCTCTTAAATAAGTATTTATGAATATAGTTTGTCACGACCCGCTCCCTAGAGTAAGGGCACGAGACGTGGGTACGTCCAGCCTACGCCGCAGTGTCGGCGGTAGAACGCTGTCCTAGGTCACAACATCTAGCAATATAATATCTAAACAGTTTATACTCCCCGAATGGGGGTAACAAAACAATAAAAACTCAATCACAACTAAGGAAGATATAGCACGATATGAACAGAACTCAAGGAAATGAAATAGATAAAACAGTAGTCTAAGATAATCCCAGCAGTACAAGTCTCAGATAAAAGAATATATACAGCACTGATCTCCACATAAAAGTCTAACTAGAACAAGTCACCAGACTACAAAGATAATAAACTATCTAGACTAGTCTAAACAGTCGGGGGAAGGTCCTCAGCTACTACTGTATCCTCCAGAGGGTCCAGCTCACAAGTGTCGTCTAGGGTTGCCCCGTAGTAGGTGTCCAGGCAAGCCTCCTCCTCGTCCTCTGTAATATTTTCAACAGGTCCAGTCAGGACAGGAGCGAGCACAGTACATCTCAACAGATCATAGCAGGTTAGAAAATAAAGACATGCAGTAAAGTAAGATACGGGTACTGAAGAAGTGCAGTATGTAAACAGAGAGAGAACTGTAATAGAAATATCTACTATACATAGAGAGCTAGCAGTGACTAGTGAATCAGAGTACAATATGAACATGTAAATGGCATAGGAGATTCTGATGCTACACTATGGAAAAGATTCTGATACTACACTACTTGGATATTATTCATATGTCCATTTATACTCCCCCGTACCCCCAATCGATACACAAGGATCCGGCCAGGTTATGTTATATGATGCTATGTAACAGACCCCGAAGGTGATAGACCCCGAAGGTGATGAACCCCGAAGGTGATAGACCCCGAAGGTGATACATAGTAGTCCCATAAATGGGATAAGGATTCTAGGAAGACTCTACGATCATAAGAGTATATGTCGTAAGTGATCAAAGAACCAATGAAGCATATGATACGTCATGTAAGTGAAACGCACAGAACATGTAGTACCGGATGCTCCCTAAGGATAACATCTCGAGAAGGGATCCATATAGTACCAATCCGTGTGACCAACGTGACAGTACAAGTAAAGTAATCTACTGCAGGAATTAATTCTAAACAGGATATGAAATAATCAGAGAATATACTCGCCTGTAACTGAGTGTCCGGTATGAAACGTACTGTCCAAGGAGTGGTGTCTGGCTCCTAAACAGAACAGCACAAGTCACAACAAGTCCAGAATAGTAACATGGAGTCCTACTATGCATTCTACATGATTCTAGGTCAATCTAAGCCAAAGTCAACTCTTGGTCAACTTTGGTCAACCCTAGAAGTCAAACTAGGTCAATCAAGTCTAGTTGAGTCTAAACTAGGCCTAACTAGTCCATACTAGTCTAAACAAGGCTAAACTATAGGCCTCCATATGACACTTATACACAACACACATAACTTCATGTTATGATTCCTATATATATATGTATCCCCATATATACACAATATTGCATATATTTAGATACACATACCTATCTAGACATTCATAAATAATATATATATATATACACATTGAGTGTAGGGCATACATTAGATACTTGGACATAAAACCACCATTACCTAAACATACATATACATGTATCATGTTCCTACACATAATATATATACATAGATGTAACATAGAGAGAAGCATGTGTGTGTGGGGAAAACAAATGACAGGAAAGTAGGCATGAGGGAAAGTGTGTGACAGTGCATAACAAAAGACAGTGAAGAAACTGGAAGCAGGAATCAATGTGTGTGCATGTGTATGTGGGAGAACAATTTACAGGAAGTAGTGGCTAGTGTACAGGCAAGTGCAGGAATTAAAATTATGTGACAGTAAAATGAATGTGTGTCTAAAATTATGCAGGAAGGTGACAGTAAAGTAGATGATGTAAAATGCAGGAATTAAAGTAGGTGGCTGTGTTTGCAGGAACAATGAAAGGGTGTGCAACATGAAAACAGAATTACAATGATGTGCAGGAAAAAAAATAACAAGACAGTGAACTAGTGTGAAGTGTCAATGATCAGCAGGACAGGGAAGGAATTAAATCTCAACTCATAAGCTCAAAGTACACAGCCTATATGGCTCAAAACTGAACCAATGTTCAGTTCTTAAACCCAGGTTATAACATCCCCTATTTTGAAATCAACATACAACCAATTAATCCCATTTCAATCCCACAGTTAGACAACATATAAGAGTAGTGATTTATGAGCTAAAAACCAAAATGTAGTAGTAGTAATTAGGCCAAAACTGGAACAAAGTTCAACCCAATAAATCTGGAAAACTAGGAAAACTGATACTCAGTTTCCAGAATTTGAATTTTGGCAAATAAGCTATTGAAGAATCCATTTAACACAAAATAATAGTTGGTAATGTAAATTTACATTGCATACATGTTGTACAAGTTATTTGTGTCCACCCAAGTGGACACAAAGTGTCCAAACTAGGAAAATACACAAAACAGTATAGGGGACACAGTCCAAACTAGGACAGTCTCGTGCACGTGTCCACGAGGCTCGTGTGCACAGTAGGGTGCAAACCAAGTCTCGTGTACATAGGAGTAGGTACACCTAGTGTCCAGCTAAGTGTCCATACCCCTGCACAGTGTCCTAGTGTGTCGTGTCCAGAGATAAGAACCCGTATCAGTGACCACACACACACGTGCACAGCTCCAGTGAAAACCCAGTGCACCACGAATAACTTCCAAACCACAGCATAATATCCCGTGAAATTTGGGGAGAAGAGTGTCAGTGTATGCCCCAACACTCTCCCAAAATATGGTGTCAAGGCGAGCCGTGTCGTGTCCACAGTGGACCCCGAAATGCAGGGGAAAACACTGTAGCCGCGCGCGGGCTAGTGCGGCGCGTGTCCAGACAATGAATCCGATACAAAATGACACAATAAGCATCACAGAAGATTAGGGACCAATAAACCATGATAAATCTATATTTCCTATTTAAAAACATTGAACAAATGAGATCGAAATGCCCTTTGTGGCATTTCGACAAACACCTAGGTACCCCCCTCTGATACGTGTCCAAATGGACACGAAACTTATGAAACCCGACACGACACCTATACAGACACTTAGGGGACTCCTAGGGCTTCCTAATTATGAAGACAAATCGAAATTTCATGGAGTATGGAGAAAGTTACCTATGCTTGAACTTTCCAAGAAAATCCCCTTTCAATAGCTTTTCTCTTGATGTCCCAAATCCTCCAAATTAACTCCAAACTGAATCAAACATTCATAGCAGCAAGAAAACCATCATTAGAAACTATTGCAACAGATTTTAGGATTTTAGGACCTATATTGGAATTAATATGGATTTTTCTATGCAAGAACTCACCTCTTTCCAAACTTGAGCTATTCTTCTAAGGAGGGAGGCTAGCCCTAAAACTAGGAGGATATTTATAATGGGGAAGTCCCTATGTGGATAAGGTGGCCGGCCACTTGGCATTAGGATAGGGTTGAGTCCAAGTATAAGGCTTGAGCTAAGTTACAATTAGTTAAGGTTGAACCTAATCAATGTTCTAAACCATAAGTCATGGCTCATGACTTTCTAACCTATTGCTAATTTGACTAAACCAAGTCTTAGGATAGGTTTGACTAGAGTCACTTGACCTTAACCATGGCCCACTAACTAGGGTTAGTTTCTAGGTAGGTCTACTAGTCAACACTTAGTCAAAAGTCAACCTAGTCAAACAATTTCAATAAATTCCCAAAAATTCGAATTAATTCTAATAAATTCAAAAATACCCCAAAATGACAAAAATACCCTCACACTAGAAATGTGGTGGTGACAAATCTATCCTCCTTAAAAGAATTTCGTCCTCGAAATTGAAAGGCGAATGCAACTGATGAGAAGGATAGAAAGCATACCTCAAGGTCCAAAAAGATAAGGGTACCGCTCGCGCATCTCATCCTCCCGCTCCCAGGTAGACTCTCCTGGAGAATGATGCCTCCATGCGACGCGTACCAAGGGTATCACCTGGTTCCTCAGTACCTTCTCCCGTCGATCCAGAATCTCCACGGGCTGCTCTGGATAGCTGAGAGAAGGCCCAACCTCTATCTCCGAATGATCGAGCACATGGCTAGGGTCAGCCATATACCGTCTCAACTGTGATACATGGAATACGTTGTGGACCCCCACAAGTGCAGGCGGCAAGTCTAGCCTGTAAGCCACGTCACCGACTCTCCCGCTGATAACGAAAGGGCCGATGAAACGCGGGCTAAGCTTTCCGCCTCCACCAAAACGTATCGTACCACGAGTCGGAGATATCCTCAAGAAAACCTGGTCTCCGACCTAATCACAAGCAAGGTCTCAATTAATAAATAACAACATGATCAAAAATTCAAAACAACAACCTAAATCTAATCCTACTCTAATCTGTACCTCAAACTCCAAGGGCCTCCGGTGGCTATCGGCCCAGTGTCGATGTCTGTCCTGCGCCACGCGAAGTCTGTCCCTGATAAGCTTCACCTTCTCGGCCGCATCCACAATCATCTCTGGCCCCAGCAAAGCTCGCTCACCAACATCATCCCAGGATAAGGGTGTACGGCACCTACGCCCGTACAGAGCCTCGAAAGGTGACATCTCGATGCTGGCCTGGAAACTATTGTTATAGGTAAACTCCACCAAATGAAGATGATCCTCCCAGGAACCTCCAAAGTCCAGGACGCACGTCCGCAGCATATCCTCAAGGGTCTGAATAGTCCGCTCCGACTGTCCGTCCGTCTGGGGGTGGTACGCAGTACTGAACTTGAGCTGAGTGCCCAAGCTGGTCTGCAGACTCCTCCAGAAATAGGAAGTAAAACGGCTATCCCGATCTGAGACGATGCTGACCGGAACTCCGTGGATCCTGACTATCTGCCGCATATATAACTCTGCCAGTCTCTCTGTAGACGTGCCCACCTTGAATGGCAAGAAATGGGCCGATTTGGTCAACCTATCCACGATGACCCAAATCGCGTCTTTCCCTCCTGGGGTACGCGGCAATCCTGATACAAAGTCCATAGTAATATGCTCCCATTTCCACTCGGGAATGGGCAGCGGCTGCAACAATCCACCGGGCCTCTGTCTCTCTGCCTTGACCTGCTGACAGACCAAGCATCTAGCTACAAACTGGGACATCTCCCGCTTCATTCCTGACCACCATACATGCTCCCGCAGATCTCGGTACATCTTATTGGCACCCGGGTGTATAGAGTACTGAGATCTGTGGGCCTCCTGCATAATCTGCTCTCTGAGCTCCCCGCTAGGCACACATAATCTGGCACCGTGCCTCAGGGCACCATCCTCTGCAAGTGAAAACTCAGGATCCCCCACTCCTATACTGATCTGCTCTCTGATACTCTGAAAAGCCACATCCTGAAACTGGGCCGCCTTGATCCTGTCCACCAAGTCTGACTGAATCTGCATCCCCCATAGCTGCATCTGTACCCCAGGCACGATCACCTCAATCCCTAGGCTCTCCAAGTCGGCAAGCAAATGCCGATCCATGGTCAAACACATGGCCGTCGGATACCTACTCAAGGCATCGGCAACCACGTTGGCCTTCCCGGGATGATACTGCAGTGCAATGTCGAAGTCCTTCATCAACTCCAACCATCTGCGCTGTCTCATGTTCAACTCCTTCTGAGTGAACACATACTTTAGGCTCTTGCGATCTGTGAAGATCTCCACCCGCTCACCATACAGATAATGCTTCCACAGCTTCAAAGCAAAAATCACAGCTGCCAGCTCCAGGTCGTGGGTAGGGTAATTCTTCTCATGGGGACGTAACTGCCTGGAAGCATAGGCAATTACCTTCCCGTGCTGCTGCAACACACAACCCAGCCCCTTTCCTGAAGCATCACTATAAATAGTGAATCCACCTGATCCTGAAGGCAACGTCAGAATCGGAGCTGTCGTCAGCCGCTTCTTCAACTCATCAAAAGCCGCCTGATACTCCTCTGACCATACATACTCAGTATCCTTCCGGGTCAACCGTGTCAACGGCTCTGCAACCCGGGAGAAATCCTGCACAAATCTCCGGTAATATCCTGCCAGCCCCAGGAAGCTCCTGATCTCTGCAACTGATGTCGGCGCTGCCCATGCCTCGACTGCTACAATCTTCTTGGGGTCAACTGAGATACCATCTCCAGTCACAACGTGCCCCAAGAAATCCACCCGGTCCATGAAAAACTCACACTTGGAGAGTTTTCCATAAAGCTGCTCCTTCCTGAGAATCTCCAGCACTATCCGCAGATGCTCCTCATGCTCCTCCTCAGTCTTGGAATATATCAGGATATCATCAATAAACACTACTACAAACTGATCCAGATACTGATGGAACACCTTGTTCATCAGGTTCATAAATACTGCGGGTGCATTGGTTAGCCCAAATGGCATAACCAAAAACTCGAACTGTCCATACCGCGTCCTGAAAGCGGTCTTGGGGATATCCTCCCCCTTCACCTTCACCTGGTGATATCCCGACCTCAGATCAATCTTGGAAAATACCCGGGCTCCGCTCAACTGGTCAAACAGATCGTCGATCCGCGGCAGTGGGTATTTGTTCTTGATCGTGAGGTTGTTGAGTGCCCTATAGTCAATACACATGCGTACTGACCCATCCTTCTTCGGCACGAACAACACTGGTGCACCCCATGGCGACGAACTCGAGCGGATGAAGCCCTTGTCCTGTAGCTCATCCACTTGCTTCTTCAGCTCCACCAGCTCGCTGTTGTTCACCCGATAGACATGCTGAGAAATAGGCTCCGCTCCTGGAACCAAGTCTATCGAGAACTCTATGTCCCTGTCTGGTGGCAGTCCCGGCAACTCCTCCGGGAAAACATCCATATACTCTGCTATCAAGGGGTGTGGAATCGTCTGCTCCTCGACCGAGACTCCACAGAAGACTCCGCTGCTCTGCTCTGCCTGACGTCTGGAGTACTCGAACTCTGGCTCCCCCGGCGCTCTGAAGAGAACTCTACCCCCTCTGCAATCGATGCTGGCGTGGTGCCTGCTCAACCAATCCATGCCTAGTACTATATCGTAGTTCGACAATGGCATTACGAGCAGGCTCACCTCCAACTCACGGCCTCCCAAAACTACTCTCCGACCCTTACAAACATCACTCACGAGGATAATACCACCCCCGGTCGTGATCTTGTAAGTCCTAGGCAATGATTCAGCTATGATACCGTGTCTAATCGCAAAAGATACTGAAATGAAGCTATACGATGCACCGGAATCAAACAATGCAAATGCTGGGCTGGAGTCGAGAAGAATCGCACCTGCAATCAGCTCTCCAGTCACCTCTGCATCTCCAGCTGCCATGGCGAAAGCTCGTCCCTGCTGGCCTCCCCTGGCCTGCTGCTGGTGCTGGACGAACCTCTGCTGCTGCGTCGGCAGGGCTGGTCCCCGCTGCTGGCCCACTGGTGCTCTGGCTCCACCTCCCTGAGCTGCTCGTCCCATACGGCACTCCCTCATCTGGTGATCTGCTGAGCCACACACTAGGCACAGGCCCAGCCTCTTCCGGCACTCATTGAAGACGTGCCCAGACCTCTTACAGTATCCACAAGTGGTAACCTGCCTCTGGCCCTGCTGGTGCTGCCTCGGCTGCTGCTGGTGCTGAGCTGGCCTCTGCTGGATCGGCTGAGGCTGGAACTGCCTCGGCTGCTGAGACTGAAAGTGGGGCCTCTTGGCCTGGCCCCCGCTGCTGCTACTGCCCCCAACTGGGTCTCTCCCTCTCTTGAGCCTAAGCTCAAGATCATCCTCTGCTAGCAGCGCGCCCGTCAAGATCTCCTCAAAAGTAGCATCTCTGTTCCCCTTGGTCAGGGACTTGACCTCCTTGACCAGACCCTTTCGGAACCTCTGGGCCCTCGCCGTCTCGCTCAGACCCTCAACAAACCTGCCGAGACAGCCAAACTCCCCCGCATACTCCTCAACTGAGAGGCTCCCTTGGACCAAGCTCTCAAACTGTGTCTCCAAGGCTCTGACTGCCGAGTCTGGGAAGAACTTCTTCCTGAGAAGCCCCTGAACTGCTCCCAAGTCTGCCCTGGTACTCCCACCCTAGGGTCCGACTGATACCAGGTGCGAGCAAGATCTCGCATCCGGCTAGCTGCGGCCTCGATCTGAAGGTCTGCCGGAATCCTGGCCAAGCGAAAAATCTCCTCCATATGCTCGATCCACTCATCGGCATATATGATCCCCTCAGTCCCCATGAAATCCCTGGGACTCATCTTCTGGAACTGTTCGATCCCCGGTGTCCTCTGCTGCTGCACCACCGGTCGAGCTGCGGCTGTCGTGACAGCCAACTCCATGCCTCGGTCCTGCCGAGCCTGCTGGCGGTCCATGAACTGCTGAAAATAAGCGAACATCTGAGCGGCGTCCACATGTCCTGGAGGCGGTGGTGGATGGAAAGGATCCTCTGGATAGACCGGGTCCTGCCTCCCAGTCGGTGGATGCATATCCCCTGCTGCGGCTGCCGAGGTCTCAACACGAGCTGAGGTGACAAGAGCTGCAGTCCCCTGGCCTCGCCGTGCTGGCTGAGAGGTAGCAGTCCCCTCTATAGCATCCTCATGGACGGCACGCTGTGAACGAGTCTCTACCATCCTGAAGATAGACAAACAAGAGTATCAATTTCTGAGAAAGAAGCGAAATAACAAAGGCGGACAATCATAATTCAAAGGATCAGCAGACAAAAGAATTTAGATGGCAATAAAAGGAATTTTTCCTAAGGTGATTGAGTATCTTAAAATTAATGTCCTATATCCTATAGCAGGCTGCAGTGATACTCTAGTTCGAGCACCACTACACTTCTAGTCTGGACCTGCATGGGCCACCACTAAAAACGTGTCACGACCCGCACCCTAGAGTAAGGGCACGAGACGTGGGTACGTCCAGCCTACGCTGCAGTGTCGGCGGTAGAACGCTGTCCTAGGTCACAACATCTAGCAATGTAATATCTAAACAGTTTATACTCCCCGAATGGGGGTAACAAAACAATAAAAACTCAATCACAACTAAGGAAGATATAGCACGATATGAACAGAACTCAAGGAAATGAAATAGATAAAACAGTAGTCTAAGATAATCCCAGCAGTACAAGTCTCAGATAAAAGAATATATACAGCACTGATCTCCACATAAAAGTCTAACTAGAACAAGTCACCAGACTACAAAGATAATAAACTATCTAGACTAGTCTAAACAGTCGGGAGAAGGTCCTCAGCTACTACTGGATCCTCCAGAGGGTCCAGCTCACAAGTGTCGTCTAGGGTTGCCCCGTAGTAGGTGTCCAGGCAAGCCTCCTCCTCGTCCTCTGTAATATTTTCAACAGGTCCAGTCAGGACAGGAGCGAGCACAGTACATCTCAACAGATCATAGCAGGTTAGAAAATAAAGACATGCAGTAAAGTAAGATACGGGTACTGAAGAAGTGCAGTATGTAAACAGAGAGAGAACTGTAATAGAAATATCTACTATACATAGAGAGCTAGCAGTGACTAGTGAATCAGAGTACAATATGAACATGTAAATGGCATAGGAGATTCTGATGCTACACTATGGAAAAGATTCTGATACTACACTACTTGGATATTATTCACATGTCCATTTATACTCCCCCGTACCCCCAATCGATACACAAGGATCCGGCCAGGTTATGTTATATGATGCTATGTAACAGACCCCGAAGGTGATAGACCCCGAAGGTGATGAACCCCGAAGGTGATAGACCCCGAAGGTGATACATAGTAGTCCCATAAATGGGATAAGGATTCTAGGAAGACTCTACGATCATAAGAGTATATGTCGTAAGTGATCAAAGAACCAATGAAGCATATGATACGTCATGTAAGTGAAACGCACAGAACATGTAGTACCGGATGCTCCCTAAGGATAACATCTCGAGAAGGGATCCATATAGTACCAATCCATGTGACCAACGTGACAGTACAAGTAAAGTAATCTACTGCAGGAATTAATTCTAAACAGGATATGAAATGATCAGAGAATGTACTCGCCTGTAACTGAGTGTCCGGTATGAAACGTACTGTCCAAGGAGTGGTGTCTGGCTCCTAAACAGAACAGCACAAGTCACAACAAGTCCAGAATAGTAACATGGAGTCCTACTATGCATTCTACATGATTCTAGGTCAATCTAGGCCAAAGTCAACTCTTGGTCAACTTTGGTCAACCCTAGAAGTCAAACTAGGTCAATCAAGTCTAGTTGAGTCTAAACTAGGCCTAACTAGTCCATACTAGTCTAAACAAGGCTAAACTATAGGCCTCCATATGACACTTATACACAACACACATAACTTCATGTTATGATTCCTATATATATATGTATCCCCATATATACACAATATTGCATATATTTAGATACACATACCTATCTAGACATTCATAAATAATATATATATATATACACATTGAGTGTAGGGCATACATTAGATACTTGGACATAAAACCACCATTACCTAAACATACATATACATGTATCATGTTCCTACACATAATATATATACATAGATGTAACATAGAGATAAGCATGTGTGTGTGGGGAAAACAAATGACAGGAAAGTAGGCATGAGGGAAAGTGTGTGACAGTGCATAACAAAAGGCAGTGAAGAAACTGGAAGCAGGAATCAATGTGTGTGCATGTGTATGTGGGAGAACAATTTACAGGAAGTAGTGGCTAGTGTACAGGCAAGTGCAGGAATTAAAATTATGTGACAGTAAAGTGAATGTGTGTCTAAAATTATGCAGGAAGGTGACAGTAAAGTAGATGATGTAAAATGCAGGAATTAAAGTAGGTGGCTGTGTTTGCAGGAACAATGAAAGGGTGTGCAACATGAAAACAGAATTACAATGATGTGCAGGAAAAAAATAACAAGACAGTGAACTAGTGTGAAGTGTCAATGATCAGCAGGACAGGGAAGGAATTAAATCTCAACTCATAAGCTCAAAGTACACAGCCTATATGGCTCAAAACTGAACCAATGTTCAGTTCTTAAACCCAGGTTATAACATCCCCTATTTTGAAATCAACATACAACCAATTAATCCCATTTCAATCCCACAGTTAGACAACATATAAGAGTAGTGATTTATGAGCTAAAAACCAAAATGTAGTAGTAGTAATTAGGCCAAAACTAGAACAAAGTTCAACCCAATAAATCTGGAAAACTAGGAAAACTGATACTCCGTTTCCAGAATTTGAATTTTGGCAAATAAGCTATTGAAGAATCCATTTAACACAAAATAATAGTTGGTAATGTAAATTTACATTGCATACATGTTGTACAAGTTATTTGTGTCCACCCAAGTGGACACAAAGTGTCCAAACTAGGAAAATACACAAAACAGTATAGGGGACACAGTCCAAACTAGGACAGTCTCGTGCACGTGTGCACGAGGCTCGTGTGCACAGTAGGGTGCAAACCAAGTCTCGTGTACATAGGAGTAGGTACACCTAGTGTCTAGCTAAGTGTCCATACCCCTGCACAGTATCCTAGTGTGTCGTGTCCAGAGATAAGAACCCGTATCAGTGACCACACACACACGTGCACAGCTCCAGTGAAAACCCAGTGCACCACGAATAACTTCCAAACCACAGCATAATATCCCGTGAAATTTGGGGAGAAGAGTGTCAGTGTATGCCCCAACACTCTCCCAAAATATGGTGTCAAGGCGAGCCGTGTCGTGTCCACAGTGGACCCCGAAATGCAGGGGAAAACACTGTAGCCGCGCGCGGGCTAGTGCGGCGCGTGTCCAGACAATGAATCCGATACAAAACGACACAATAAGCATCACAGAAGATTAGGGACCAATAAACCATGATAAATCTATATTTCCTATTTAAAAACATTGAACAAATGAGATCGAAATGCCCTTTGTGGCATTTCGACAAACACCTAGGTACCCCCCTCTGATACGTGTCCAAATGGACACGAAACTTATGAAACCCGACACGACACCTATACAGACACTTAGGGGACTCCTAGGGCTTCCTAATCATGAAGACAAATCAAAATTTCATGGAGTATGGAGAAAGTTACATATGCTTGAACTTTCCAAGAAAATCTCCTTTCAATAGCTCTTCTCTTGATGTCCCAAATCCTCCAAATTAACTCCAAACTGAATCAAACATTCATAGCAGCAAGAAAACCATCATTAGAAACTATTGCAATAGATTTTAGGATTTTAGGACCTATATTGGAATTAATATGGATTTTTCTATGCAAGAACTCACCTCTTTCCAAACTTGAGCTATTCTTCTAAGGAGGGAGGCTAGCCCTAAAACTAGGAGGATATTTATAATGGGGAAGTCCCTATGTGGATAAGGTGGCCGGCCACTTGGCATTAGGATAGGGTTGAGTCCAAGTATAAGGCTTGAGCTAAGTTACAATTAGTTAAGGTTGAACCTAATCAATGTTCTAAACCATAAGTCATGGCTCATGACTTTCTAACCAATTGCTAATTTGACTAAACCAAGTCTTAGGATAGGTTTGACTAGAGTCACTTGACCTTAACCATGGCCCACTAACTAGGGTTAGTTTCTAGGTAGGTCTACTAGTCAACACTTAGTCAAAAGTCAACCTAGTCAAACAATTTCAATAAATTCCCAAAAATTCTAATTAATTCTAATAAATTCAAAAATACCCCAAAATGACAAAAATACCCTCACACTAGAAATGTGGTGGTGACATAGTTAACTTAGCAATGTATGTATATTATATATATGTTAGCATATTGTGTTGTAATATATAAGTTTATATAACCATTTGAAATGCCATGATTATAGACCTAATGTTGAATACCAATATATGCATGTGTATATATGTGTAGACATATATAGCTTAAAGTAATAGATTACCTAGTGTATATCCAATGTGAATTCTTACCTATTTGAGTATTGAATAATTGCATGCTATATAGAGTTGGGTGTATGTTGGCTTGTATAGCCTTGTATTGATGTGTGCTTGCTAGGATAGTCTTAGATAGGCCTAGTAAGACTTGCTGGGTTAGGACATGACCTAGTTTGACCTAGTTTGACTAGTGCAGTTGACCAGAGTTGACCAAGGGTTGACTTTGGCATAGTTTGACCTAGATTCATGTAGAATGCATTGTAGTGGTTTATATTACCCTTCTGGACATGTTGTGACTTGTGCTGTTCTAATTAGGAGCCAGACACCTCTCCTCGGACAGTATCTTTACCTTTGACATTCAGATATCATGCGAGTACATTCTCTCATCATTTTATATCTTGTTTAGGATTATATTACCTGCTTTAGATTACTTTACATGATGCTGACACGTTGGAAACACGGATTAGTACTATATGGATCTTGTTGTGCGATGTTATCCCCTCAGCGGATATATTGGGTATTCGTGTTCGTGTACTTTATCGTGAGCATCGTGTACTCCTTGTATTCGTGACATTCGTGTACAAATCGTGTAAAATCGTGTATATTCATGTATTCACATGATCTCGTGTGCGACAATACTTCGTGTGCAATAACATAACTTAGCTTGATCCTTGTGTATTGATTGGGGTGGGGGAGTAGAAGTGGTTATGTAATCAATCCAGTAGATTACTCGTGTACAACCTTTGTAGATTACTCGTGTATAACATCGTACCGTTTACATAACCATCTTGTGCTCTGAATCACTAGTCACTGATAGTTCTCTATATATTGTAGCTATTTACTTACAGTCTCTCTCTTTTTCATCATATTATTTCTTCAGATCATGTATCTTACTCTCTAGCATGTTTATATTTTCTAACCTATTATGATATTGTTGAGATGTACTGTACTCGCTCCTGTCCTGACTGGACCCGTTGATAAATTTTACTGATAGCTTGGAGATTGCCTGCTAGCCTAGAGGAGACACATTAGAGGTTGTTTAGTTAGTTATTTCAATTGTCTGGAGTTGTATTTACTTTATGGATTACAGTATCTGAGTTTAGAGATTTGAGATGTATTTCTGGATTTGTGTATCTTAGACACTTAGATTTCTCTCTGCTGTACCTCTTTTAGATTTCATGTTTTATCTATCCTTATCATGCTCTACCTTAGATGTGATTGAGTCTGTACCTGCTACGTCACCCCCATTCGGGGAGTATAAACTGTTTAGCCGTATATCTGTTAGATGTCGTGACCAAGGACAGCGTTCTACCGTCGACACTGCGGCGTAGGCTGGACGTTGTTACGTTCTCGTACCCTAACAGTGCAGGGTGCGGGTCGTGACATTTTATCTCTAGACCCGTAAGCCAGGCAAAGCCATACCCCTTGTCGTAACTTTGCAAAAAGAGGTGCCCGGTTCTCTCGTCCAAGTTGCGCAGTCGGAACCAATGGTCATCCGACTCCCAAAATCAAGAGCCAAAGCCCGTCATAGGGCCGATGGTGATATGATTGACAAAATTCATTCGAAGGCAATCGGAAGACACAAAGTCCCTTGCCGAGCCAACTGTCACCTTTCTTCCCAAAACGAGCCAGCAACTAAGTGCCGATCCGATATACTCAGGCAAACTAATATCACAAGTCCAACCCTTGGTGGTCAATGCCCAAGACGGTGTCCCAACCTTTGGGATCGCAGGGGGTCGCCGAAGAGGATGTAGAAATTGCCAAATACTTGGTGGCACAGACGGGTAGTCCCTCTCCTGATGATGTAATCCCCGTGGACAGAGTTCCCTATCTCATCAATAAGAGGTTGTCGATTAAAATAATATATATATATATATATATATATATATATATATATATATATAAAAATATATATATATATATATATATATATATACACTACCTAGAGTGTCGAGTTATGTACATCAGGTACCTCTGAACTTACACTCCGTTCTTTCCCCCGAGGGGACTCGCATTGCATCTCTATGAGTGACAAGTTATGTATATTGATACCTCTGATCTTCCGCTTTGATGTTTCGACTACCATATATCACGTCCATATTATCTCAGTTGGATTTTATTTCAAATGTATTATCCGCACCACCAGTGCGTAGAAGGGTAATAGGTCCATAAAACTTATCATAATCTATTACTCGCACCATCAGTGCACAAAAATGATAATAGGTCCACAAAATTCCCCAACGGGAAAAATAACCACGTCCATATTACCACTGAGTTGTTTTCCGATCAATCACAAATAAACCACCCAATACATAGAACTTCTACGTTAATAGCACCTCTGAGTTGTTATGTGTATCCCTATTAAGCCTACTCCTACCATGTCCTCATGAACTCTGAGTAGGAAGGCTCTATGTCACGACCCGCACCCGCTTTTTCATATACGAGACGTGTCCAAGCCAGCCTACGCCGCAGAGTCGACGTTAGAACGCTGTCACGGCCATGATGCTCAAATTCACAAAATAACAACTTTAATGCTCATTCACATTTCTAAAATTTATTACAATAATTACAAGATTTAGATTGATAGAAAATTCATTGTTCTTACTAATTTAATGAAAATAATACCACTATTATCTATTTCTAGGTTCATGTCTGCAAGTACACCCGTATCTCCCAAAGCTATGTGAATCCACGGGTAACCTGAAAAATGTTGGTTTCCAGTCATGAATGGAACAAGCACACAAATCGACAGCAATGCAAAAACACAATAGAATTTACAAGACATGAAAATAACATATGAGAGATAAAAACTAGAAAGTACTGATGACATGACAAGTGGTGTAGAAGATAAGGAAAACAAATAAAATACAACTATCTATGTGATTTGAAATATTCGTTTTGACATGTGAACGACTAGGGGGTAAATTCGGTACCCTGCACATGTCGTGTGCAGCTGCTATTCTCCACGAAAGACACGTGGGATAGTTCTGGGTAGTCCACATGTCTACTAAGATATTTTCTCTCCCGACTACTCCGTGTGACGAGCGTGTCAACAAGCAGCAAGACATATGTATAAACATGAAATGTATAGACTACTATGAATCGAAAAGCAATCAGAAAGTGTACTTGCATGGGATTGTCGTTACGGATCATGCACTGAGTCAAGTCCAAAGAATATATTTTATAAAATTACCATGTTAATAGATGATCTTAACAAAGAGTAGCACGCCTATTGGTCTCCTCTAGGTCAATTTTGTTCTATTTGAGTTACGAAAAGCTATTCCTTTATCTAGAACATGTACATACTTACTTAGAAAAATATTTATAACTTCTTCAGAAATTATTTACGATATTTTAAAAAATGACACTTTATTAATTAAAATAATTAGAGAAAAATGTTCAGAATTATATTAAATCCTTTTTAAGTAACATCCTTAATTTATCAAAATACTTTTAGATAAATACCTGAAAATCCAAGAAAATAGTTTTTTTTGGCAGAACTCCATTTTTGAAATTACATATAGGGCCGAGCCCAAAACTACACTTTTATCACCATGTAATTTCATGAAATATTTTATTAATACAAATATAATTCAACGACTAATGATGTTATTAACACTAATAATAATAAATAATAGAATACTAAATAATTTAAGGGATATCTATATATATATTTGAAAACTTCGAAGATATTTAGACAATCACCTATAAACTGTATAAAATTTATTAGAAGGATTAGGCGTATAAAGCCCATGGTAGCTTTCAAACCAAATAATATATATATACAATCTCCAAACTATTTATTCTAGCAAAGTCCCTTTATTCTAGAAAACAAATGATTTATAAATAAATTATCTATAACTCCTTTCATAAATGGTTTGATGATATATATAAATATATTCAATCTATATGAACAAACTCAAACTTACACCAAATTATGTAAAGAAAATAAACAAATAGATTAGCCTCAAAGTCCAAAATATAATGACAGCTCCAATTTATTTCTACAGTGGACTGAAGGCACAAATAAAGTTATTTACTTCACTATAAGAATCTTAAAACCCAACTTACATGAATATAGTACCGTAAGTATTGGGTTTAGGCCCAAATCATAAGTATCATAAGATACTTAAACCCATATGTTCTTGTGTATTAGACTCGAACTAAATTGTTAGCTCAATTAGGCCACAGAGCTGCTGCTCTCTCATTTGGAAAGAGGGCTAACTGAGAGAGAAATGAAGGAGGAACAGGACTTACGGAGGTGAGGGGTTGGCGTGGAGAGCTCACCTATCGGCTAGCTCAGAGTTGGATGCAGGTCGGCTAACACGCGGAAGCACTCGTTGACTCGCGGGAAGCACGGAGGACGCGGACATGGAAACTCGTGCAGAAGGAGCTGGGTCGCAGTTGTTGGCGGCGGTTCATCGTGGCAGCGCTCAACGCTGCCATGAGAGGAGGGTGGTGACGTGCCGGGGAGCCAACAGCGGTCTGGACCGCTGCTTGAGGAGGCGCTCGACGCGCGATTCTACGGTGGCGGGTCTTGTCAGGATTTGGCGACGGTCCGACGCGACGTGGTCTGGTGCACGCCGTTTGGTGCTCAGCTCGTCGTTGTGAACGCACGGCGGAGAGAGGTCCGCTCCCCGGGAAACTTCACGCACAGCGCTAGAGCGGAGGAGCCGCGGCCGCAAGAGGTGCAGGCACGTGTGGCGGAGGGCAGGTTGTACTGGTCGAGGTACTGGAGTCCTGACTCCGGTGCCCGGATTGAGATTGCCCGAGGTGTGGCTATGATCGGCCACAGGGCTTGGGAGTTGGCAGCACCCCGGTCGGCGGGGAAGAGGACTCCACCGGCGATGCACGACGAAGAATCTAGCGGGACACCAAGCGAATATCGGCGCTGGCCTCATCAAGTGCTGGAGTAGGAAGGTGTCTGACTCTGGCGATATGTTGGCCTACTTTAGGTGCTGTCCTGGGTCTTGGTCGCTCGGCAGGCGATAGGCCGAGGTGAACACCGGTAGGAGAAAATCGCACGGCAGGGGACCGTGAGTTGCCAGATCTAAACGACACCTCTGGAGAGGAACTTGGGTGCGAAAGCTATGGACGAAAATTGGGCATGCTGAACTCGGGTTTCTGGCGATGGATGCAGATAAAGGTGTTGGGTGGGATTGTCGTTGAACGGTTGATGGGGTGAGGCGAGGCTGTTGTTGCAGGGAGTTCGGGTTGGGGTGGAGAGTGTTGGTGGTGGTGGTGATGATGATGGAGAGGCCAGGGAGGGGTGGTGATGACTGGTGGCGGCATGGGAAATTAGTGGTGGCCGAGATAATTACTGGTGGTGGCGATCGTGTCGGTACATGGTTGGAAAGGCGCGTCTCCGGCGCATACGACCTCGGCTTTCTCCAGTGGAGGAATGGTCCTGCTGTTGTGGTTGATAGTGGTGAGGTCGGCCCTGTCGATGGCCATGATCAGGTAGACATGGTAGCTAGATCGGAGAAGAAGGAGATGGAGAAGAAGGGGTGCCTGTTTGATAGTTGTTTGTGGAAGATACGTGAATTAGGAGGAAGAGGCCTCCTAATATAAGAGTTGGGACTACTGATTAGATAAGGCATGAAATTCCTAATAGATAACTCCTTCTATTTGATTTAAAACCAAATAAGTTTAAAACAAAATTTCTTTAATCATAATCAAATGATTTAAGTAAATCTGAAATCAATGAATTGATATTTCACTATAAATTTGATCCTATCGATAATCGTATACGTTAAATCCAAAATTAAATAAATAACTAATTTAAATGACAACTAGGTTTAAACAACTAATCCTTCTAGTGATTAATAAAAACAAAATTGTCAAAACACCATAAAATATATTATTCAAAATCACTTAATGATAATTAGATAATGCTCTATGTCGTCAAGATAATATAAATTTGAATAAATTACTCAAACATTCCTATTATTCAAAATACTTACCATCCCCCTTTTATCAAGTAAAATTATTTAAATCAATTTAATCTAATCCAAATGTATTAGTAGATAACAATACTAATTCAAATCGATAATCAAATAAGTTAAATCATATAAATTAAATCTGAAACTTCTACTAATTCAAATCGATAATCAAATAAGTTAAATCATATAAATTAAATCTGAAACTTCAACGATCATAATATTATTAAATAATATTTACTTTCTATAAAACAATCAAAAATGTATTAGTACGAATCCAATCTTAAATTCAAATAAATATTTATCATAAGAATTTACATACAACGATACCATAATTTTAAATTACTTATAAATTCAAATCCAAATTCAAAAAGTTCGATTATCATAAAGGATTATTTTTAATGTAAGGTATACATAAACTTTTATTTTAAAGACAAACGAACAAATCATGTTTGTCGTTCAAAATATTCATTACTAAAACTTTTCTTCTTTTGAAAATCCGACATCTCTTATAACTTCAATAATATAATAAAATGTTTTTAGTAAACAAAATACTATTAAGTTTTAACCATTTTTTTTGCCATAATTAATCAAAAAATATCTTTTAAAAGGCTTCGATGATAAATTACTTCTAACAAATTAAAATAAATAAATAAAAATTGGGAAGAGGAGTTACAAATCTACCCACCTTAAAATAAATTCGTCCTCGAATTTAAGGAATGTCTAGAATAGATAGGCTCGATAGATCCAAGGAAACTGTAGTAACAAAATTTTTAATAAAATGGGTATTGATTAATAAGGTAAGATTAAGGATATCTCACGTCATCTTATTAAGAGTATTGATCAAAGGGATATTGATCAAGGTATTGACTAAGGAAGGATGGAAGTGGAAAAATAATAGGTAGGGCTTGCAATTAGAACCTTAGGTTATGGTCTTGAATCGTAAAAGATTATAAGTGTTTTCAAAGATTCGCTAAACCTCAAGGACACCAAAGCTAACAATAACCTCAAGATAATTCATCGATCGAAGGGTCTACCCACCTTAGAGTTTTCTTCCTCGAAAGTTTGAAGGGCACGATTAGTCATGATTAAAATGTAATCAAAAAAATATGATCAATAAACAAAGTGAGTGAGATCGTAAATAGAATCGAACTTTAACAAGAGAAACAATGAGGCACGATAAAGTATAGTCCAAATGGTCTAGTCATGGTCAAGGATATAATTAAAAGATGATTCACTAAACTAGAAAAATCATTAGGCACGATTAACTACTGTTGGAATAAGCATTTGTCAACAATCAACTTCTGACGAAGTCTAGGCATGGTTGAAGTCATTATGAAGTAGCTAAGATGTAGTTGCGTTTAGGGAATTACACAAGTCATCCAAGCGTAATCAAACTTCTGAAAAAAGATTGGCATGAGCATGAACATGATCAAAATAGTCATGATCATAGTTGGATTGGAAAATTAAAAGTTAGTTATAATTTAAGTTGAAATATAGGAATGATTATGATTTAGTCATGAACAAAAACTGTTTAAGATCAATCAAAATTGAAATCATTGTGGCACGAACAAATAGTTAAGCAAAATTATCTAGGCACGATTTTAGAATTGAATTCTAGGATAACATGCGAATTGGCACGATTGAAATAGATTCGAATAGTCTAGTCGTGATCGAAAGGTCGTTAAGGATGGTCCAAACCGAAACCGTCCTAACACGATCGATTGTGTAAGCATGATCATAGAATCGTAATCTAGGGGTGATTATGAATCAAGTGGAAGGAAATCAAATTAGGTTTAAAAGATGACAATTCAAAAATAGAAAGATATGGATGAAAAGAACAATCAGTTTATTGGGAAATTGGTAACTAGGAATAATGCACAAATCAATTTAGAAACTTTATAGTCGTATGCCAATAAAAGACGTAGCCTATATGGTATTCGAATATCGTAAACATATCTGAAGTCCTTTTACCAAGAATTTATGCCTCGCCATTGTACAGCTAGCTACAATAATCTTTTGGTTCCATGACTCAAATGAGGATACAGTAATGAGTACCCTATCAAATCTATCCAATCTTGACATAATAATTCATGGATGAAAAAATAGGGCAACTAAGCTATAGCTTTAATGACATTCGATAACTCACGCTTACTTGAAATTATTTCAACTTGGAGAACATGCCACGCCAGTTCGCTGCTGGCTGCAGTGAACCCGTAGTCTCGATAATTCAAATAAGTGGCGACAGTACGCTATTGTCTTGCCATCGCAAGTCAACGAACATTCTTTTAACTATACTTTATAAAATTTTAAAAGAGGTTCTAGAATTTCAACAAGTTCCATGAGGGTGTAAGTATCCATCCTTCAAGTATGGATATCAAGTCTTGAAAAGAAAATAATTAGTTATGAAGGATAACTCCTGAATCCAAAAACTTAACTTGAGATTAATGTATAGACAATTAAGTGAGAAATTAAAAAAAGATATAATCCTTTGGATCCAAGGAAAATATAAGTGATACAAACTCATGATATGGCGATGTTTAGAGAAGACATAATATAAAGTTGTACAAAAGATCAAGATCATGAAGAAAAGGACCGAAGGCAAAAGAAATATAAACTTTAATCTCTATTTCTCTAATATTCAAGATCGAGGGAAATATGTATAAAGTACTATGTCTGCTTATTATGAATATAGTTATACACAAATATATATGTATACCCTAAGTAAATCCAAAAATTTCCAAAATATCATTCTAAGAGAAGGTTATCCTATTTCCAAGTAAAACATAAATTTAAATAGCAATAATACATATATTATATTAATATATAATTTGTAGAAATTATTCGCAATACTAGAAATGGACTACCATTATATATACACATCTATATATCTACATGGACGACGTTGGTCACATTACATGACCACCAGGACTTGGGTTGGGTTCGGGCTAGTTTGGAAAGATCGAAATTTCTATAAGCCAATAATCCTAATAAATAAATATATATATATTTTGGGTCAACTCACAACTTGGCCTGGTTTTCCTAGTTGGGACACCCTTATGGCTCAGCCTTTTCTACCATAGCTAATATACTAGTTAAAGCATGCTACTGCATTATTCGTGCCATAGTTTCTAGTCATTTTACACTCCAAAATTTAACCATGACTAAGATATTCCATATTAAGAATAATTAATAAAATAAAACATTTCTAAAATTCTAAAAATCACATTTAATTCAAATAAGTAAATAAAAGGATATTTTTAAAATTTTGGAAAGAGGGTTACGAATCTACCCTTCTTAGAAATACCGTCGAATCAAAATACGATAGTGCATGCTTCTATGAAAGCCGTCGAGTGAGACCTATGTAGCAACCTTAACTACCCAAATGTCAAATTAAATTAGGAACTCCTAGGCCTAACCATTCTCTTAAAATTGACTTACTCCTAGTTGTGAATGAGCATTTACTAGTCCTAGGCTCGCAGTAGTACGACTAATATGGTACTACCACGAGTTCGTACGGTTTGCAAAGACTGACCTGCATGGGCCACCCAAAAATATGTCACGACCTGCACCCGCTTTTTCGGATACGAGACGTGTCCAAGCCAGCCTACGCTGAAGAGTCGGCTGTAGAACGCTGTTACGGCCATGATGCTTAAATTCATAGATTAACAACTTTATTGCTCATTAATATTTCTAAGATTTATTACAACAATTACAAGATTTATATTGAAAGAAAATATAATGTTCTTACACATTTAATGAAAACAATACCACTGCTATCTATTTCTAGGTTTATGTCTGCAAGTACACCCGTATCTCCCAAAGCTAAGTGAATCCACGACTAACCCAAAAAATGTTGGTTTTCAGTCAGGAATGGAACAAGCACACAAACCGACGACAATGCAAAAATATAATAGAATTTACAAGACATGAAAATAACATATGAGAGATGAAAACTAGAAAGTACTGATGACATGACAAGTGGTGTAGAAGATAAGGAAAACAAAGAAAATACAACTATCTATGTGATTTAAAATATTCGTTTCGACATGTGAACGACTAGGGGGTAAATCCGGCACCCTGCACGTGTCGTGTGCAGTTGCTATTCTCCATGAATGACACGGAGGATAGTTCTGGGTAGTCCACATGTCTACTAAGATATTTCCCCTCCCGACTACTCCGTGTGACGAACGTGTCAACCAGCAGCAAGACATATGTATAAACATAAAATGTATAGACTACTATGAATCGAAAAGCAATCAGAAAGTGTACTTGCCTGGGGTCCTGCATTGTCATTACGGGTCATGCACTGATTCAAGTCCAAAGAACCTATTTTATAAAATTACCATGTCAATAGATGATCTTAACAAAGAGTAGCATACCTATTGGTCTCTTCTAGGTCAATTTTGTTCTATTTGAGTTACGAAAAGCTAATCCTTTATCTAGAAAATGTATATACTTACTTAGAAAAATATTTATAACTTCTTTAGAAATTGTTTACGATATTTTAAAAAATTATACTTTATTAATTAAAATAATCAGAGAAAAAATGTTCAGAATTATAGTAAATCCTTTTTAAGTAACATCCTTAATTTATCAAAATAATTTTAGATAAATACCTGAAAATCCTAGAAAATAATTTTTCTTTGGCAAAATGCTGTTTTTGAAATTACATATAGGGCCGAGCCCAAAACTACACTTTTATCACCATGTAATTTCATGAAATATTTTATTAATATAAATATAATTCAACGACTAATGATGTTATTAACACTAATAATAATAAATAATAGAGTACTAAATAATTTAAGGGATATCTATATATTTATTTGAAAACTCCCAAGATATTTAGACAATCACCTATAAACTGTATAAAATTTATTAGAAGGATTAGGCGTATAAAGCCTAGGGTAGCTTTCAAACCAAATAATATATATATACAATCTCCAAACTATTTATTCTAGTAAAGTCCCTTTATTCTACAACACAAATGATTTATAAATAAATTATCTATAACTCCTTTCATAAAAGGTTTGATGATATATATAAATATATTCAATCTATATGAACAAACTCAAACTTACTCCAAATTATGTAAAGAAAATAAACAAATAGATTAGCCTCAAAGTCCGAAATAAAATGATAGCTCCAATTTATTTCTACAGTGGACTGAAGGCCCAAATAAAGTTATTTCCTACACTATAAGAATCTTAAAACCCAACTTACATGAATACAGTTTCGTAAGTATTAGGCTTAGGCCCAAATCATAAGTATCATACGATACTTAAACCCATATGTTCTTGTGTATTAGTTTCAAACTAAATTATTAGCTCAATTAGGCCACAGAGTTACTTCTCTCTCTTTTGGAAAGAGGGATAATTGAGAGAGAAAGGAAGGAAGAGCAGGACTTACGGAGGTGAGGGGTCGGCGTGGAGAGCTCACCGGTCGGCAAGCTCGGAGTTGGATGTTGGTCGGCCAATACGCGGAAGCACTTGGTGGCTCTCGGGAAGCACGGAGGACACAGACATGGGAGCTCATATGGAAGGATCTGGGTCACGGTTGTTGGCGGCAGTTCATCTCGGTGGCGCTCAGCGCTGCCATGAGAGGAGGGCGGTGACGTGCCAGGGAACCAACGGCGGTCGGGATCGCTGCTTGAGGCGGCACTCGGCACGCGATTCTACGGTGGCTGGAGCGGTCAGCCACGAAAGACGGGTCTTGTTAAGGTTTGGCGACGATCCGACACGGCGTGGTCTGGTGCACGCCGTTCGGTGCTCAGCTTATCGTCACGAACGTACGGCGGAGAGAGGTCGGCTCCCCGGGAAACTTCATGCGGAGCGCTAGAGCGGAGGAGCCGCGACCACAAGAGGCGCAGGCACACGTGGCGGAGGACAGGTCGTGCTGGTCGAGGCACTGGAGTCCTGACTCTGGTGCCCGAATTGAGATTGCTGGAGGTGTGGCTATGATCGGCCACGGGGCTTGGGAGTTGGCAGCACCCCGGTCGGCGGGGAAGAGGACTCCACCGGCGATACACGACGGAGAATCTGGCGGGGCACCAAGCGAAGATCGGCGCTGGCCTCATCAAGTACTGGAGCAGGAAAGTGTCCGACGCTGACGACATGTTGGCCTACTTTAGGTGCTGCCCTGGGTCTTGGTCGCTCGGCAGGAGACAGGTCAAAGTGACCACCGGCAGGAGAAAACCGTACGGTATGGGACCGGGAGTTGCCAGATCTAAACGACACTCCTAGAGAGGAACTTAGGCACGGAAGCTATGGACGAAAGTTGGGCATGTCGAACTCGGGTTTCTGGCGATGGACGCAGATGAAGGAGTTGGGTGGGGTTGTCGGTGAACGGTTGATGGGGTGAGGAGGCTGTTGTTGCAGGGAGTTAGGCTTGTGGTGGAGAGTGTTGGTGGGGGTGGTGATGATGATGGAGAGGCCAGGGAGGGCTGGTGATGACTGGTGGCGGCAAGGAAAATTAGTGGTAGCCGAGATGATTACTGGTGGTGGCGATGGTGTCGGTGCATGGTTGGAAAGGCGCGTCTCCGGCGCATGCGACCTCAGCTTTCTCAAGTGAAGGCATGGTCCTGCTGTTGTGGTAGATAGTAGTGAGGTCGGCCCTGTCGATGGCCATGATCAGGTAGACATGGTAGCTAGATCGGAGAAGAAGGAGATGGAGAAGAAGGGGTGCCTGTTTGATAGTTGTTTGTGGAAGATACGTGAATTAGGAGGAAGAGGCCTCCTAATATAAGAGTTGGGACTACTGATTAGGTAAGGCATGAAATTCCTAAAAGATAACTCCTTCTATTTGATTTAAAACCAAATAAGTTTAAAACAAAATTTCTTTAAGCATAATCAAATGATTTAAGTTAATCCGAAATCAATGAATTGATATTTTACTATAAATTTGATCCTATCGATAATTGTATACGTTAAATCCAAAATTAAATAAATAACTAATTTAAATGACATCTAGGTTTAAACAACTAATCCTTCTAGTGATTAATCAAAACAAAATTGTCAAAACACCATAAAATATATTATTCAAAATCTCTTAATGATAATTAGATAATGCTCTATGTCGTCAAGATAATATAAATTTGAATAAATTAATCAAACATTCCTATTATTCAAAATACTTACCATCCCCCTTTTATCAAGTAAAATTATTTAAATCAATTTAATCTAATCCAAACCTATAAGTAGATAACAATACTAATTCAAATCGATAATCAAATAAGTTAAATCATATAAATTAAATCTTAAACTTCAATGATCATAACATTATTAAATAATATTTACTTTCTATAAAATAATCAAAAATGTATTAGTATGAATCCAATCTTAAATTCAAATAAATATTTATCGTAAGACTTTAGATACAACGATACCATAATTTTAAATTACTTATAAATTCAAATCCAAATTCAAAAAGTTTCATTATCATAAAGGATAATTTTTAATGTAAGGTGTACATGAACTTTTATTTTAAAGACAAACGGACAAATCATGTTTGTCGTTCAAAATATTCATTACTAAAACTTTTCCTCTTTTGAAAATTCGACATCTATTATAACTTCGATAATATAATAAAATGATTTTAGTAAACAAAAAACTATTAAGTTTTAACTATTTTTTTGGCATAATTAATAGAAAAATATCTTTTAAAAGGCTTCAACGATAAATTGCTTCTAACAAATTAAAATAAATAAATAAAAATCGGGAAGGGGAGTTACACTCTACTTCAGACCCGTATTTACCACCTTCTTATTACCTTTGAGTAAATATGTTGGTCTTCTCCCAACTTATTATCAGTACTCGCGTCACCAGTATACAAAAAGGGTGACAAGTCCATAAAAGTTATCCTAATCTATTACTCGCACCATCGGTGTACCAAAGAGTAGTAGGTCCACAAAATATCAATCAAAACTATTTGCTCGCATTTTCAAATGCACAAAAGGGCAATAGGTCCACAAAAAGCCCCCCAAGGGGATAATCTTTACATTCAAAAAAGGGGGAGGGAGGAAAAATCCTTTACTAATCAGCAACACATAGCTTGATGAGAATGCCTTCCAGCTGTGCAGTTGAGCGCTCAATTCTCAGTTTGACTCGAGGTTCAGCTTCCTGGGATAACCTTTCGACATCCTCGAGATGCGTATGAGCCTGCCAGTTTTCTTCTAATTTCTTCAATACTCCCTCTAGAGCAGCAGATGCTTGTGCAACTTCAGCACTCTCCTTGCGAATCTTCTCTCTCTTCTGACGAGTGGCTTGGAGCTCAGTCCCCAGAGATGCCAACCTGGCCTGGAGCTGGAGGATCTTCTCATTAGTTTCAGAAATAGCACGACTGGTGATTTCCTCACGAGTCAAGCAGATCTTACCCTCTTCTCTCATCTTGTCGTACTTAAGAGACAGCTTATGGAGGTCCTTCTCCAAGGTGGGCTTAGTTGTCTCTTGTACGGCCTTCACCTTTTCCATGGCTGTTATAAAGAAAGTACGCTCCTGCTCCACCGCAGAAGGCACGTCAACTTGTTGTAGTTTTTGTAGCTGGCTTATGTACTGATCATCCTCTTCCAGCTTGTGCTCCATGAGGATGGATGCCCCTTCCCCACCCGGGAGAGTCTTCAGCAGTTCAATTTGACTGCAGGCACAATGGCGAGCTACGGCAAACGATGTTCCCCTTCTTAATGCAGCCTCGACCCCCCATTTTAAATGGCGATAAAAGCTCGAGATTACATCCCTTGACGACTCATCCAAATTCTCCAAAGAGGACGGCATCGAAGGGATACCACTAAGGGAGCTGAAGGCGTCTGGGAAGGAGGCACACTTGAGCTCGACGATCCTGTTAGAAGGGAAATAAACTCTGAGCGACGAGACTCCCACACAACAGCAATCTCCTCTTCCGTAGCCCGAAGGAGCTAAAGGCTGGGCAGGACAGAAAGTTCAAAATCCGGGGAAGAGATAATTCCAATCGATCCCGCACTCGTCAAAGATGTTGAAGGAACCGGGACATCTGTGCTCAATATGGTGAAAGGCCCCTCAACTCGAGTCAGTAGGAGAGAAGGAATGCTTCTTACCTGTACCAGGTCAGCCCCTGGATCATCTACTATCTCCTCCTCCGCGGCCACATCTACCACCAGTAACGGAGAGGCAGATCATGTAGGTCCAGTACAACCAGCAATCAGCTTAGAAAAAAAATAAAAAGATAGAGAGAGAGAAAAAATCTACTCACTTTTAAAAAAGCGATATAGCTTACCAGAAGTAAAGGACAAAGGTTGAGGCTCGGCCGGAGTCTTCTCAGCTCCTCTCATCGTTTCCACAACTCCAGTGAGGTCAGCGGCGGCACTCGAACCATCAAGTCCTATCTTTTCCGCCTTATTGCTCCAGGTACAGACATAATGATATCAGCACCAGCCTGTGAGGACCCTGCAACTCCAGGGTCGGGACCCAAAAAGAAAACCGCATGGGTGGCATCTGGTGATAAAAGGTTTGCTTCCTCTAATACCTGTAAAGGAGGGCCTTCAGATAACATCCCAAGGACAATATTTGGGCTTGTTGTGAAAGTGCTTACCCCCACGTTGACGTTGGTGCCACTACCCGTTTCCTCGATACTAAGCCCACGAAACCTAGCTGTAACTCGCTTCTAGGAACAAGGTCTATCAACGACAACAGATTCAAGCCTGCTTCGTGTACACAGAGGATTCGACACAGGTGAAGGCACACGCATAGCCAAAGGACTTACAGAGGGCTGAGGACCTTCAGAGTCATATTCCTCCTCCTCCGTGCTGTCAGAGTCAGAATCAGAAGCTTTTTTCTTTTTCTTCCTCGTCCTTTTTCGGTAGTCCCTCAATCATTCCTCCAATTTCGTACCAACAATAAAAATGGTACGAGGATCAAAGTCGTTGGGAGGCATATTTACAGATATGTAACGAAGAGCCGCCATATATGCGATATGCTCCAAAGTCTCGACATCAGGTAGGACGAAGCTGGCCTGGGTATGAATCGCCGAATAATAGTGCCAAGACCGGATACTGTCACCCCCATTTTCTGTTTTACGTATTTCAGTATACGTGTACGAAATTCTGAACCATATTGTGACTTGTCTTAACTAGCTAATCTTGGTTTAATCTTACAATGGTTTAATATTGGCATGGCTTGGTTTGGTTTGGCTTGGTTGGGTTGGTTCAATATGTGACCCCTCCCTTTAAAAGCTACCAACCCCTCTCTTTCTCTCTCTCTCTCCTCATTTACTTCTCCTTCTTTATTTATTTCTTCATCTTCTTCCTTTTAACTTCTCTACCTACTAAGAGAGGCTTAAGAAAGTATAACTTGCTTCATGAAGGAACTCCATTATTATTGTTCTATTGTCTTCCTCACGAGATTCTAAGACATTTTAGTACTTAGCATTCTTAATTTCTATGGTTTATTTTTTGTAGATCTAAGCTTGTTGTATTTTTGAATTTCTTGGGTTTGATCTATCAAACTTTATTATTTTCAAGTTTTGATGGTTCTATGTTGTAGAGAAGTTCATTCTATCCTATTTTGACCTATGAAAGTCCAGATTTGGGCCTGGATTGAAGGTTAGGAAGTCTGGAAACCCCCAACTTCCCAGGTTCTTCTTCTCAAAAAAGTTGGAGAAGACGAACAGTGCCTACCGTATGGCTTTTTCATGCGGTGAGGTCCCCTGCGGCTCCTTTTAGCCGCATAGGTACTCCAGTCTTCATGCGGCCCCTTCCCCTGCTGCATGGCTCTTGGCAGCCTTGCCACATGGTCCCTGTTTTCCCTTGTCGCATGGCCCTTGTTTTCTCTTGTCGCATGGCTCTTAGCAGCCTTGCCGTATGGCCCCTGTTTCCCTTGCCGCATGGCCCCTGTTTCCTCTTGTCGCATGGCTCTTGGCAGCCTTGCCGTATGGCCCCTGTTTCTCCTTGTCGCGTGGCCCTTGTTTCTCCTTAACGCATGGCTCTTGGCAGCCTTGTCGTATGGCCCCTGTTTTTCCTTGTCGTATGGCCCCTGTTTTTCTTTATCGTATGGCCCCTGTTTCCCCTTGCCGTATGGCCCCTGTTCCCCCTAGCCGCATGTTGCATGGCCGTTTGGCCCGCCATAGCCCTTGCTCTCGGGCCGCATGGCTCTTCCTACAGCCTTTGCAACCTTTTGCTATCTTGGTTGTTGCATTTATGCTTATGTCTCATGACTCTCTGTGCAACTTGGATCCATGATGGAAATGCTTATACCATGTTAATTCTAAACATGTTCCATAAACATAATAGGTTAATGTGACTCACAGATCAGTGGCCTGTGGTGGCGCACTCACGACAAGAATGATTGATTTGTAACTACCCGATAATGGCCTGTTAAGGCGCACTCTTAATAACTAACTTGACATAATAACTCTTAAATAATGACCCATCATGGTGCACTCTTGACAAGCAACCTTGACATAATAATTATTGAATGGTGGTCCGTCGTGATGCACTCTTAACATGATAAGTAATCTTGGCAGGGGTCCGTCGTGGTGCACTCTTGACAAGTAATCCTGATAAGTAAGTTTAACATGTAATCTTGAATGTTGTTGCGATAGCTATCTCGACTTGCTAGTAAATTCTCATCATGACACCGTGGGTGATTGTATTGATTGTGCTTGTATAAGCTACCAGTCTTGTCTCGCATCATGTCTTGGACTTGTATCCCTGTTTACCACGGTCATGGATTCATACTGAATCAAATTAGGTTAATGACTAGATTGATCAAGTAGTTCATATAGAGAGGTATTTCGGCTACAAGCAATCTCATTGTCTGGGCGCCTTTTCTGGTGGACTTGTAGCCTGTCGACGAGTAGGGCACATTTCCAGCTCACTGTCATGTGGGGCACTTCATGAAACGATTACTATGCATACTGTCATGTGTGGCACTCAAGTCACCTAACAAGTCATGATAACTCTTAGCATGAACCTTACGTCTGGATAACCTGGATAGTCTGCAGGGCTTGTGGCCGTAGGAATATCTTATTGCATCTTGCTAGTAACTAGGCTTGTGATAACCCTAGCTAGTTAACTATCAAGCCGTACTCTTGCTTGGCCTTGAATGATTGAATGGATTCCCATCTTGTCTAATCTCGTCTAGACCCAGTACATGGCTATCTCTGGGCATGATTGTTATGCTTTACTTTATCGATAATTGGTTAGAGGCTAAGTTCTGTTCAGGTGAAGGGTTACAACCCCGGTCCTTGTCTGGTTTACGGATTGTAACTTGGTTACCGGAATAGTCCTTTAGTTATCTTATCGTTTATCACCATGTTTTCTCTACTCATGTCTTATGTTATTTTATCCATGATTTTATGTGCCAATGTGTTGGTTTTAGTTCTTATGTGAAGCCTCCTTTGTGGCACTTGCTCTTTCTAGGGTCTGACCCAGCTGGTTTTGTATGGCCAAATTTTGGAGCAGCTCCTGAGAATCTCCCAGCCTTCCTAACAGATGGTAACCACAAGAAGAAACCCTGGCAACGAGTGGGTTTTATTTTGCTCTCCCACCTTATTGTAAAAATTATTCTTTTGAGGCGTTTAGCCGTCGAGCAAGTGTTAGCTCGTGTTGAATTTATATTCATGTATGCCTAAGGGCTGTAACATGATTGACAAATCCTAGGGTTGATCATGTATGACTTAAACTCTTGCTAGTCTTCGCATTTTTGTATGACTAGCTTCATGATCATCTGAATATATAATGTTTGGGATGCCTTACTTTGTATGTCTGATGATCTAACATCTTGTTACATTCACTTGTTTGCTTGAGATTGAGACACTAGGCTTGTTCTTGACCCTAAGAGACTAATGGCTTGTAGCAAACCCTCATGCATCTAGACAGCCGTGATCGTATTACGAGGTAGGATTTACTTCAATGTATGTAGCTGGCTGTGTCTGTCCCCTGCTCTCTAGTATTCTGGTTCTGGGGCATGACACGGTTTATGTGGTGGCCCATGCAGGTCTTGAAAATCAAGATGTGTGAGGGTTTTACAGGATAGATGTCTCAATCAGCACTCGCCCTTGATCTCTACTCGTGACTCCTAATCTTTCTAAAATCTTAATCTGATCACATATTTATATCCTTGATCTATCATGGTCCTTCTTTATTGTTTTCTATGTCATTTTTTCAGCGGCATTATTCCTGGTCCTACCAATCGGCAAGACGGAGCACCTTCCGTGGACCAGCAACAACTTGGAGATCAAGCCCGACACTCAGGGGTAGCCTCCAAAGTCATACCTACTGGGGTCAAGAGCCACCAGTTCAGCCAGTCCAGCCTGCAGAGCCTGACGATGGCACCTTGGTGGGTCTCATCAGGATATTGCTTGCATCTCAAGATCGTCGGTGCGATGCCCTGTACCAGGCAGTACAAGATGCCATGGGCCGTGTTGTTTATCAAAGGAACAGTACGGCTAGCAGCTTCAATCGTCTGAACCCTCCCTTCTTCGATTGTAGTGAGGATGCTATTGCAGCTGATGCGTGGCTCCAGGATATCGAAATTATCTTAGATGCAGCCAAGACTCCAGAAGGAGAGAAGGTAGCGGTGGTGCGCCTATAGTTATTGTTCCTAGCCCGCACCTGGTGGGCGTGATACCAGTTGGGTTGGCAACGCCTGTCCTATGGGCGATATTCAGGGACAAGTTTCATATCAAGTACTTCGATGATGTAGCTCGACAAGACCTACAGATGAGATTCACCAATCTCAGGCAGACGAGCAGGACGGTCAATGGATATGCGGTCGAGTTTTTAAGACTGAGCCGGTTTGCTCCCACCTTGGTGGCAACCGAGTTTGATCGAGCGTAGCGGTTCCAGCAGGGACTCCACCTAGAGATCATTTTAGCAGTAGAGCAGTTTGAGCATCGAACCTTTGATGCTGTCTTGCGAACAGAAAAGAGGCATGAGTATACTTCGCAGAGGATAGTGGACAGAACTGGAGGACGGAAGCGGTCCCATGGTCAGATGAACCAGTCTTCAGCCCAAGCCCCGGCAGCTAGGGCCTTGACCATCGGAGCTCCGAGGAGGGCAGCATCAGTTATGTCAGTTCAGTACTCGACTCCGACGTACCCTCAGCAGCTGAAACGGAGACAGTCTTCAACAATAGGCTGATCTTATTGTGGAAAGCCAGGGCATGTAGTGTCAGAATATCGCCGAGCACAAGGATTGTGTTTGGCTTGTGGGGCATCGGATCACATGATAGGGTCCTGTCCACAGAGAGCCGGTTCATCCTCATCGGCCTAGACTAGTCCTTCGCTGAGGGGACCAGCCCCAGTGCAGCAGTAGCAGTACCAGCATCCGAGGCTATTACCGCCTCAGGCTTAAGCATTCCAGCAGCAGAGACCGCAGTAGTATGCCCAGGCCCAAGCTCATAATCAGATTCTCCAGAGAGGTTTCCAGCAGAGGGGACCAGCACCCAAAGGGCAAGGTCAAGCGATGGCTTTGACCGTAGAGGAGTTGGCATCAGGTGAGGTGGTGGCAGGTACCATTCTTGTCAACTCTTTTTCTGCATCAAGATTATTTTATTCAGGTACATCGCATTCAATTATGTCTGCACGATTCGCGACACAGATAGGACTGGTACCCGAGTTATTATTAGTAAGGCTCAATATACTTACTGGTATCGGTCTTGTGGGAGTAGATAGAGTGTTTTCCTTGTATCGAATCGTAGTTAGCGGTTGTGAGTTTTCTGCTAGGTTGATAGAATTTCCGATGGCCGATTATGATGTGGTCCTAGGAATGGATTGGTTGAAGCAGTAATACGTAAGAATAGACTGCCATATTGGCATGATTATTTTTGGTATTCCAGGCGAACCGGAGTTTTTATTTTCCAGGGGCGAAGTAGAACCTTCTTCCCTAGTATTGCGAATGGCAGTAGCAGTGGTTGTTCAATTTTCCAGAGTAGTAGAAGAGTTTCCTGGCGTATTTCCCGAAGAACTTTCAGACATGCCCCCAAAGAGAGATCGAGTTCACCATTGATTTGATTTTTGGTTCAGCACCAGTGTCAGAGAGAGTCTATAGGATGGCGCCTTCAGAGTTGGAGATCTTGTACAAGATGATTGAAGAACTTAGGACCAAGGGATTCATTCGTGCTAGCGGATCACCTTGGGGAGCCCCGATGCTTCTTATGAAAAAAGGATGGTACGTCAAGATTATGTGTTGATTATCGTACCTTGAACTCTGTAACAATCAAGAACAGATATCCTTTAGAAATGATAGATAACTTATTTGATCAGCTCAAGGGAGTGGCAGTATTCTCGAAGATTGATTGCGGTTAGGGTACTATCAGATCAGAGTCAAAGAGCCAGACATCCTAAAAACAGCATTCAGATCAAGGTATGGACAATAGGAGTTCCTTGTTATGCAATTTGGAGCGACCAATGCGTCAGCCGTATTCATAGATTTCATGAATCGTATCTTTATGCCCTATTTGGATCAGTTTGCAATAGTGTTCATAGATGACATCTTAGTCTATAGCGAGAGTGAGGCAGAGCATGAGCAGCATCTTTGTGTAGTTCTTCAGATACTTAGGGAACACTAGTTGTACGTGAAGTTCAGTAAGTGCAAGTTTTGGTTGGATCGTATCTCGTACTTAGGTCACATCTTCACTAGAGGTGGAGTGGAAGTGGACCCCCAGAAGATAGTGGCCATAGAGACATGGCCAGTACCTAGCACCGTCGTAGAAGTTCGGAGTTTCCTAGGATTGGTCGGCTATTACCGGCGGTTTGTGTCAGACTTTGCTCGGATTTTAGCACCATTGACTCAGTTGACCCGCAAGGATGTGCAGTTTTCTTAGACAGCAGAGTGTCAGAGTTCATTCGAGAAGTTGAAGCGAAGATTAATAATGACTCTCATTCTCACACTTCCAGATGGGACTGGAAGATTTTCAGTTTATTGTGATGCTTCTGGCAGAGGATTGGGATGTGTCTTGATGTATCATGGTAAGGTAGTAGCTTATGTGTCATGTCAGCTTCGTAATCATGAAAGAAATTACCCAACCTATGACTTAGAATTAGCAGCGGTAGTTTTCGCACTCAAGTTGTGGAGGCATTATTTGTATAGAGATTGGGTGGAGATTTTCACCGACCACAAGAGTCTTAAGTATGTGTTTACCCAGAGGGATCTCAATATGCGTCAGAGAAGATGGCTAGAGCTACTTGTGGATTATGACATCAACTTGTAATATTGTCATGGAAAGGCCAACGTTTTTGCAGATGCATTGAACAGGAGAGCCGGAGCTTATTTTCTAACAGCACAGCGAGAGTTGTTAGCAGATCTTCAGAAGATGGATATTGAAGTTGTTCTTCCTTCCAGTGTGGCATTGATGACTAGTATGTAAGTTCAGTCCAGTATAGTAGAGACGATCAAGTTAGCTCAGTCAGTAGATTCTAAGCTTCAGCAGCTTAGGGTAGAGTATATAGCAGGGCGAAGGCCAGAGCTATGTATTCATGAAGATGGTACACTCCGACATGGGAGGCGTCTTTGTGTATCCAGTAGAGATATCAGACAGAAGATCATGGCAGAAGCTCACAGTTCTCAGTATTCGATTCACCCCGGTGGTATGAAGATGTACCGAGATATCCGTCAACATTTTCGGTAGAATGGCATGAAGAGGGAGATAGCACAGTTTGTCTTTCGTTGTTTGGTTTGTCAGTAAGTTAAAGTCAAACATCAGAGACCAGCTGGGATTCTTCAACCTTTACCGGTCCCAGAATGGAAATGGGATCATATTACCATAGATTTTGTAACTGGGTTACCTAGATCCCCAGCTGGGAGAGATGCTATCTGGGTTATAGTTGACAGACTCACGAAGGTAGCTCATTTTATCCCTTTCCAAATTGGTCAATCGATGGATCAGCTTACAGAGATGTATATCAGGCAGATAGTTAGATTGCATGGAGTACCGGTCAGTATTATATCAGACAGGGATTCAAGATTTACCTCGCACTTTTGGCGAAGTCTTCAGGAGAGCTTGGGGACACGTCTCAAGTTCAGTTCAGCCTACCATCCGCAGACAGATGGTGAGTCAGAACGCACGATCCAGACCCTTGAAGATATGCTAGATCATGTACACTTGACTTTGGTGGTTCGTGGGAAGATCACTTGCATCTCGTAGAGTTCTCCTATAATAACAGTTTTCAGGCCAGTATCCAGCTGGCACCCTTTGAAGCCTTATATGGCAGAAAATGTAGATCCCCTTTAGCTTGGGATGATATCGGTGAGAGGCAAATTCTTGGACCAGAGATGGTGACGCGGACTATTGAGGTGGTCAGACAAGTCAGAGATCATCTTCGAGTTGCTCAAGATCGCCAGCGTCATTGGGCCGATTCTTATCGGCGTCCCCTTGAAGTTTTTGTCGACGACCTTATATTCCTTAGGATCTCGCCTACCCGTGGTGTCATTCGTTTCCACGTACGGGAAAAGTTTAGTCCTAGGTATATAGGGTCGTTTGATATCTTGGAGCGAGTAGGTGATGTGTCCTATCGTCTCGCTCTTCCGTCGTCGCTACGTGAGGTACATGATGTCTTCCATGTATCCCAAAATGTGACGGTACATCTCGAATCCGAGTTATGTCCTTGATCATTCGAAATTGGTTGTTGGTACCAACCTTTCGTATGAGGAGAGACCTGTATCCATATTGGACCGAAGAGAGAAGATACTCAAGAACGAGACTATCAAGTTAGTCCGTGTTGCTTGGGATCATCATTCTTTGGGTGAGTCAACCTGGGAGCATGAGGATGATATCTGATCGCGATATCCCGACCTGTTTGACTCGTAAGGCATAATGTCTTCTTATGCATTATGCCTTCAACTTTCTTGCTTGTATGAATGATTGCTTGATTGATTGCTTAGTTTTAACTTGCCTGTGACTAGTATAGCTTGCTCGATATCTCTAGCCTCTTGATTAAATTTTGAGGACGAAATTCTTTTAAGGTGGGTAGAGTTGTCACCCCCATTTTCGGTTTTACGTATTTCAGTATAAGTGTACGAAATTCTGAACCATATTGTGACTTGTCTTAACTAGCTAATCTTGGTTTAATCTTGCATTGGTTTAATATTGGCATAGTTTGGTTTGGTTTGGCTTGGTTGGGTTGGTTCAACATGTGACCCCTCCCTTGAAAAGCTACCAACCCCTCTCTCTCTCTCCTCATTTACTTCTCCTTTATTTATGTCTTCATCTTCTTTCTCTTAACTTCTCCACCTACCAAGAGAGGCTTAGGCAAGTGCAACTTGCATCATGGAGGAACTCCATTATTATTGTTCTATTGTCTTCCTCACGAGATTCTAAGACATTTTAGTACTTAGCATTTTTAATTTCCATGATTTATTTCTTGTAGATGTAAGCTTGTTGTATTTTTGGATTTCTTGGGTTTGATTTATCAAACTTTATTATTTTCAAGTTTTGATGGTTCCATGTTGTAGAGAAGTTCATTCTACCCTATTTTGACCTATGGAAGTCCAGATTTGGGCATGGATTGAAGGTTGGAAAGTCTGGGAACCCCCAACTTCCCAGGTTCTTTTTCTCGAAAAAGTTGGAGAAGAAGAACAGTGCCTGCCGTATGCCCTTTTCATGCGGCGAGGTCCCCTGCGGCTCCTTTTAGCAGCATAGGCACTCCATTCTTCATGGGGCTGTTTCTCCTTGCCGTATGGCTCTTGGCAGCCTTGCCGCATGGCCCTCCTTTCTCCTTGCCGCATGGCCCCTATTTTCCCTTGCCGTACGGCTCTTGGCAGCCTTACCGCATGGCCCCTGTTTTCCCTTGCCGTATGGCCCCTGTTTTCCCTTGCCGTATGGCTCTTAGCAGCCTTGACGAATGGCCCCTGTTTTCTCTTGTCGCATGGCTCTTGGCAGCCTTTCCGTATGGCCCCTGTTTTCTCTTGCCGCATGGCCCCTGTTTCCCCTTGCCGCATCGCTCTTGGCAGCCTTGCCGCATGGCCCCTGTTTCTCCTTGCCGCATGGCCCCTGTTCCCCTAGCCGTATGCTGCATGGCCGTTTGGCCCTTGTCGCATGGCGATCCTTGGCCGCATAGGCCATAGCCCTTGGCTCCCGGGCCGCATGGCTCTTCCTACAGCCTTTGTACCCTTTTACTATTTTGGTTGTTGCATTTATGCTTATGTCTCATGAACCTCTGTGCAACTTGGGTCCTTGATGGGAATGCTTATACCATGTTAATTCTGACCATGTTCCATAAACACGATAGGTTAATGTGACTCAAAGTTCAGTGGCCCGTCGTGGCGCACTTACGAAAAGAATAATTGATTTGTAACTACCCGATAATTCCATGTTAAGGCACACTCTTAATAAGTAGCTTGACATGATAACTCTTAATTAATGATCCGTCGTAGTGTACTCTTAACAAGCAACCTTGACATGATAATTCTTGAATGGTGGTCCGTCGTGACGTACTCTTGACAAGATAAGTAATCTTGGCAGTGGACCGTCGTGGCGTACTCTTGACAAGTAATCTTGATAAGTCTAACATGTAATCTTGAATGCTGTTGCGACGACTATCTCGACTTGCTAGTAAATTCTCATCATGACACCGTGGGTGATTGTATTGATTATGCTTGTATAAGCTACCAGTCTTATCTCGCATCATGTCTAGGACTTGTATCCCTGGTTACCACTGTCAGGGATTCATACTGAATCGGACTAGGTTAATGACTAGATTGATCAAGTAGTTCATATTGATGAGGTATTCTGGCTACAAGCAATTCCGTTGTCTGGGCGCCTTCTCTGATGGACTTGTAGCCTGCCGATGAGTATGGCACATTTCCAGCTCACTGTCATGTAGGGCACTTCATGAAACGATTACTATGCACACTGTCATATGTTGTACTCAAGTCACCTAACAAGTCATGATAACTCTTGGCATGAACCTCGCGTCTGGATAACCTGGATAGTCTGCAGGGCTTGTGGCCGTATGAATTTCTCATTGCATCTTGCTAGTAACTAGGCTTGTGATAACCCTAGTTAGTTAACTATCAAGCCGTACTCTTGCTTGGCCGTAAATGATTGAATGGATTCCCATCTTGTCTAGTCTCGTCAAGACCTAGTACATGGCTATATCTGGACCTGATTGTTATACTTTACTTTATCGATAATTGGTTAGAGGCTAAGTTCTGTTCAGATGAAGGGTTACAACTCCGGTGCTTGTTTGGTTTACGGGTTATAACTTGGTTAACGGAATAGTCCTTTAGTTATCTTATCATTTATCACCCTGTTTTCTCTACTCATGTCTTATGTTATTTCATCCATAATTTTATGTGCTAATGTGCTGGTTTTAGTTCTTAAGTGAAGCCTCCGTTGTGGCACTTGCTCTTTCTGGGGTCTAACCCAGCTAGTTTTGTATAGCCAGATTTTGGAGCATCTCCCGAGGATCTTCCAGCCTTCCTGCCAGATGGTGGCCACTAGAAAAAATCCTGGCAACGAGTGGGTTTTATTTTGCTCTCCCACCCTATTGTAAAAATTATTCTTTTGAGGCGTTTAGCCGCCGAGCAAGTGTTAGCTCGTGTTGAATTTTACATTCATGTCTGCCTAAAGGCTGTAACATGATTGACAAATTCTAGGGTTGATCATGTATGACTTAAACTCTTGCTAGTCTTCGTATTTTTGTATGACTAGCTTCATGATCATCTGAATATGTAATATTTAGGATGCCTTACTTTGTATGTCTGATGATCTACCATCTTGTTACATTTACTTGTTTGCTTGAGATTGAGACACTAAGCTTGTTCTTGACCCTAAGAGACTAATGGCTTGTAGCAAACCCTCATACATCTAGATAGCCGTTACCATATTGCGAGGTATAATTCAGTTTAATGTATGTAGCTGGCTGTGTCTATCCATCGCTCTCCAGTATTCTGGTTCTGGGGCGTGACAAATACCATCTAAGATGCTCCCCTCGAAACCCAAGCAAGGGTTAGGGCTATCCAAATATAATTGGCTATACCCAAATTTCTGAGAATACTGGCTAGGTAGGTATGGTTCTAGGTATACAGCATTGCGGTTGCGGTACACCAGATGGAAGGGACGAATACTCTGCAACAAGCAAAATAATTTTTCAGACAATGCCTGGGGCGCAACAACACTTTCAAGGTGAACGTGTCCCATCTCCTTCTCAGTAAAGGACGGAACTGACACACAAAAAAGTGTATCTATCCACCTGCGCGAGAGCGGCTCGATAATCAGGAAAGCTTGTACAGTTCCAGGGCATGTCGCGATAGTGGTAGATGAAGGCATCGTCACTTGTCGCATTGCCTTCCGGACCAGGTCGTATCAGAGAGGGGTAATGCATCAACAACCATCCTATTAAATAATGATACGATACCTCGATTCTGTTGAAGGGTTTCGTAAGATCACGAGCGATGACTTGCGACATAAAGGTACGGAGACCCCTATAGATGCTACATACCATAGCAGGAACCAGAGCCAATTTGCCACCAAAAAACAGCTTTACCTCTGGAAGGATTAGGTTGGGGCTAATCCTCTCAATCGCAACAGAGCCCGCTGAAATGACGCAAACCCTCAACCATATCATCAGGTATCCGGCTAAGATGGCCTTAGTAGACAGAGGCTGAGTATCATGATAAAAATAGCTAAAAGTGTCACTTAGACTCCCAAATCTGTCACCAGCAGCGCGGGCCCTCTTAGTACTTTGCACCTGAGCATCCACCTGCTCCAGAGATTGGGAACACCTGACAGCAACTCGATCGGACGTGCTAAGGTTAAAAAGATAGCCAATCCAAGCCTGGGTATGAGGAAGGTTCCCTTATGAACTATCGTCCTTTTTTTTTGGATATTTGTTGGTAGGTGCTATGGTGGCATAGCACATCCTGATATACAGCTGGGAATCCGGGATACCGCCGCTCTTGTTCCTCGAATTCTATTTGTCCAAGTATACTTCTCATAAGCTTCATCGTCCCAGGGTAATTTGGACACACCATGTATCTCGTGAAGAGCAAGCCCCATCTCTCCACCTGGAGTAAAGAAGGTCCCCGTATGGCAGTTGTACATCTCAAGCAATGCCATAAACAATTTTGGGTTCATGAACAAGCCATAGCAGGAGCCCGTAATGGCGTAATATAGGCCAATCCGTCATAGGATGTCCTCATACTCCGCCAGGATCCAAGAAGTTAGGTTAACCCTGTAACAGTATACTGAAAAGCAATGCTTTGAGTATAAGTGGGAGATTGTTAAGGTTATATACTAAAAGCATCACTTTTGTAGTAACCTTATTTCCTTAAATTTTGAATGAGAATCATATGGGCAAATATTTGCATATTGTATTTGTTACAAGTGTTAATGCAAATATCTGATATTCTATATTATAGATAATATGGTGTGTGGTGTCACACAGAAGATCATGTTATCAGTTTCCTATGGAGTATATAAATAGTTCACAACCTAGATGTACTTGGACAATCTATTAGAAAGGTTGAAGTGTAATCTGGTATTAGTCTATCTTGACTATAGGTTTACACTAGTACACTTTGTGTGTATTGAACAGGACCACTTGAGGTTGTTCTCTTTGTACTGACTACATAAAGAGAACAAACAAGTCTGTTATTATGGATGCTTGTGCTCTTAATTCGGATATAATAATGGACACGTATATGCAGTGTGCATTACTTTGACTCATAAAAGAGTGAGATTCATTATGGATCAACAACCTCTATGAATTGGGTAATAACGTTGTATGTATGATGGGCTGTTGATTATAAATGGAATCTATGTCCCGATACATCAGGTTGATGATGTCCTCTTAAGGAGCTCATAAGAATTGTCATGTAAACCCTGCAGGTGGATTATATCCGACATGACAAATAAAGTTGAGCGGTACTACTTAAGGATAAAAGATGTCGAATCAATATAGTTGTCAGTAACTTAATTTGATCGACGGACATACGATATCTTAATATGGGGAGACAAACGAGCATATAATAAAAGGAGCCCACAAACATAATTTGGGATTAGGGAGGTAGTGCAACAATAGCTCATTAGTGGACCGAGCTATTGTTAATGGGCCTGGATTGTGTATTCGGGCTGAACACGGGATATCCAGATCCGTTAGGAGGCCTATCCCTAATTTCTCCTCATGGTCCCTGCCGTAGCCTATATATATCCTCTATTCTCTGGCCGCCAGATTACGGATCAAAAATCTGAAATTTTCTCTAAATTCGTGATTCACGTAAGGAGAGAAAGAGAGGGCTGCCAAGGAGAAGAAAAGGTTGGGAGATCGTCGCCCACGCGACGTCCAACTCGAGGAAGGAATACATGCAGAAGATCTTGAAGTCGTCCGTTCGAGAATGCCAAGAATTACTTGTCTCCTTTCCGCCGCAGGTATAATTCGTGAACCCTATTTTCCCTTATGAAGGGATAGAACACGTATTAGATCTGTTTAACTTTCTATCGATCAATACGCACACCAAAGGAAGGGTCCTGGGAATCCCCAGTTCCATCAAACCCATGGAGGGGCTCCCTACAGGGTATGACCCTTTGTGAGCAATCCAATTCAAAAAGGTGTCAGCCTCAGAGAAAAACATATTGGGCTTCAGTTCGTTGATGAGCCTGCCAGAAGCCAGCCTAACGACGGAGTAGCTCATTGATTCCTTTACTCTGACCATAGACATCGTGGGGTTGTTAAAACGGATATGGCCCACAAAGATCCCCCGCTGATACAGAGTTAGAGAACTCAACATCTTCCTCTCAAAAGGTACCATATTAAAACCATATAAGGGAAAGTGGCACTACATTAAGGGTATGTGAATTGCTTTCCCCTAAAAATAGAAGTCCCAACTCTTAAAAGTCTCTATGATACTCGGATCTAAAATAGTCAGGGCATCCCCGAATAAAAACATAGGCTTCGGATGAATGCCATTCAGTTGCTCGGAGTTCATCATGCTAAGTAAGAAAAAGAAGGACTGGTTTCTGATCTCCCTCAGCCGGTCTTCAGGCTAATTTTGGGTAATCTGAGTCAACACATGTTCGACTATCTGGTCAAAACTCACACCTAACGTAGATTGGGCATATCCCATCAGGAGCTTCCCCGATGGATCTAAGGGCATGGTCACTGCGAAGGACAAAGAAGAAGTGAGGTTAGAAGAGGTTCACCCTTCAGCTACACAGTACCTATGCGGCGTAGTAGTTATGAGGGATGCATGGACGACATAGAACATGAGACGTATGTGGCCCGGTCATACAGTGCTCATGCGGCTTAGTCATGAAATGCTCGTATGGTTCAGTCATGAAGTGTTCATACGGCTCAGTCCTAAGGCACTTAGGGGGTTCATGCGACTCGATCATGAAATGCTCATGCAGCTCAATTATGAAGCGTTCATGCGGCTTATTTATGAGTCACTTAGGGGTTCATGCGACTCAGTCATGAATGTTTGCCATTGATTATCTAAGAACAGAACAATTTTATGGGAGGACTAAACTTTGATTCACTATACAAACTCGCTCGTACAAAGAGAGCGTAGGAACAAAACCTAAAAAGCAATCTAAGTACAATTGTTTAGTTTTTGATTCTGGGGGGTGATGGTAGAGGCTCGGAAAAGTGATATCAACTCTGCCTTACTTCTTAGACGATCGAACGCGGCCTTGGCTCCGACGAAGAAGTACTATTTTCTCTTTACTTTGTCTGTGCTTTTTTTCTCTGTGTGTGTGTAAAGGAATAATTCCCTGTTATTTATAGGACTTAGTGATGAGTGGGGTGTGTAGTAACTGCACCTTGAAAAGTGGGCAGTTGGGAATTGGTTAAGATTAACCTGGATCTGTTTGTTGAAAATCAATCTGGGCTATTGTGTTAGTTGTAATAAATCTGCTTTGTTATGATTTATTGGTTGCAATAAATATAAGTGGATAAGTCTTAGTTAATCATCTGCCACGTGTCTCAACTGTCATTATGCTGCGAGCCGCATGAAGGGCGTCCTAGCATAGCCGCATGAGTGTGGCCTGGTAATTGAGCTGTATGAGGGTGGCCTCACAACCGAGCCGCATGAGGATGGCCTCACAAACGAGCCGCATGAGGGTGGCCCCCACCACTGAGCCGCATAAGGATGGCCTCATAACTGAGAGCGCATGAGGGTGGCCCCCACAACCAAACCGTATGAGGGTAGTCTCACAACTGAGCCGCATGAGGGTGGCCCCCACAACCGAGCCGTATAAGGGTGGCCCCCCATCTGAACTGCATAAGAGTGGCCCTCCATCTGAACCGCATAAGGGTGGCCCCCCATCTGAACCGCTTAAGAGTAGCCCCCACAACTGAGCCGCATGAGGGCGGCCTCATGTCAAAGCCGCATGGAAGTCCTTGAAGCGATCCGCATAAAGAGCTTTGGAATTGGTGGATCGTGCCAGCTATAAAGATTTTTATCGTCTCTCTAGGAGCACGTCATTATGTCAGAGTCATCATTTTACCTTTATGTCAGAGCTGTCAATCCTTTGTGTTATAGCTGCCACATTGCGCCAGAGCATTTAATGAGCCAGCTGCACAGAGTAGTTATGGCCAGCTGTGGAGGCCTATTTTTGAACCGCATAGGGCCACGTGGCTTTTTTTCGAGCCGCATGGAGCTATCGGGGACTTTCGAGCCGCATGAAGCTGTAAAGGATTTTTGAGCCGCATGAAGCTCTAAGGGATTTTTGAGCCGCATGAGACTCCCCCTTATTTCGAGCCGCATGGACTTTTCTGTTATTTTCCATGCTTCTACAAGACCCCCTTCAAAGTTTTTAATTTATAAAATTGAAATACCTTGAATAAGAAGCATGGCCATGTCCACATGAGTTCTTCGTACCGCATAGACTCCTCTGGCCGCATAAGATGTTCTGGCCATATAGATTGTTCCGGCCGCATAGACTGTTCCGGCCGCATGGATTCCTCTGGCCGCAAAGGATGTTCTGGCCGCATAGACTGCTTTGGCCGCATAGACTGCTCTGGCCGCATACTGGTCCTGTGCCACGTAGGCGTCTCATTTAATTGCCTTTGATTTGCTTTGGTTTAAAGCCGTCTTTTGGGATAGGATCCCAAGAGTCAGCATTAAATATTTAGATTTGTCTTAATGATTAGAGTAATCTTTTGCCTGCAGGGGATAGAAATCCAAGAGTCAGCCTTATCTTCTAGGCGGCACGTAATGCGAAGCGTCCATCGATTCGCACGCCGCTTGTCAGCCTATAAATACGAGTACTTTTGGAAGGGAGAGACTCTTTACTTTCTTTTCTCTTTAACTTTTCTTGCCTTTAGTCGCCGTCTTCTCTTCCTTCTCCGATCATTAATGGCTCTTAAAGCTTCCACTAGCACTGCGACGAAGGGTAGGAGAGTGGCTTCCTCATCGATTGAGGCGCCCACAGTTCATCCCGACGTTCACCCCGCTATTGATGGTAAGAATGTTGGGAGAAACTGTATGAACTCAAAACCCTAACCATCATGGCTACACCGTATGTTTTATGCACTGGCCTTCTTCGTCTTCATTGAACTGTTCAAGTTCATTATGATGAATCCGCATACTGTGCTATATGTGCCGCATGTACATCTCATATTCGAGCCGCATGAGGGTACGCCTCATGTCTGAGCCGCATGAGAGTTGTCTTGTGGCCACATAAGCACTTTACAAACTGGGCCACATAAGCTCCCTTTGAACAGGGCCGCATAAGCTTCCTTTGAACTGTGTTGCATGAGACCCCACCAAATCAGAGCCGCATAAGCTCTTTTAAACTGGGCCGCATGAGACCCCGCTAAACAGAGCCGCATAAGCTCATCTCAACTCGGCCGCATGAGGTTCCTTTGAACAGGGCCACATAAGCTCCCTCGAACTGTGTCGGATAAGACTCCACCAAATCAGAGCCGCATAAGCTCTTTTAAAGTGGGCCGCATGAGACCCCGCTAAACAGAGTCGCATAAGCTCATCTGAACTCGACCGCATGAGGCCCCGTTAAACAGAGCCGCATAAGCCCACTTGAACTGGGCCGCATGAGCACCTGCTAAACAGAGCCGCATAAGCACATTTGAACTAGGCCGCATGAGCCCTCCCCCCAAAATAGAGCTGCATAAACTCTATTAAATCGAGCCGCATAAGGACCCGCCTGATCAGATCCGCATAAGCTAGGAACACTAAGCAGTTCTTCCTGGCCATCTTCTAACTTGTTTTTTTTGTCCTCTTTTCAGTAAATTTGCCAGTCAATCCTGCAGGAGAACCTTTGGTGGGTCGCGCCCAATCTGCTGTGGGCTATAGGTTCGACTACATAGTCGAGTATGTGGTGAACCAGCTTCCAAAAGACGAATCTGTGGAAAGGCTGAGAGACATTAAAAACCAGTCCTTCTTCTTTATCTCGGGGATGATGAACTCAGGGCTGCTGGAGGGCAAACACCTGAGGCCTGCGTTCCTCTTCGGGGATGCATTAACTGTAAAGAACTCCCAAGTTCTGGATATATCTGAGAGTTGGAGTTTTACCTCTGACGGGATGGCGATCCATATTCCTCTGATGGAGCATCACTTCCCACTATCGTGGTTCAATATGCTGCCGAGGGACAGAAAGATGGAGGATTCCTTGACTCGAGTCGGTTTGGGATGTTCGTGGGCAACATCCACTATAACAACAACTTGGGGTCAGTGTATTTGGGCAAGGTACCGGTCAGCCGCTACGTGGTGGGGTTGGCCTCGGGCAATTTCTTGAATGTGCAAGGTCCCAACTTCATGTTCTCTTAAGCTAACACTTTCCTGAACCAGCTTGCTCGAAAGGGGTCCTATCCCGTTGGCCGGATGACGCTACCGAGTTGGGTAAACCCCATCCCTTCGTGGACCAACCTGTCTATGTGGACCGCATGGAAATACGAGACTCTCATGCGCAAGATTGGACTCTACCATGCTATTCGGGGCACCAGCTACGGCCCCATAAACAAGAAATTGTTCATGGCTTTGCTGGAGATGTACAACTGCCATATGGGAACCTTTTTTATACCCGTAGGGGAGATGGGGCTTGCTCTCTACGAGATGCATGACGTCTCCAAGCTGCCTTAGGGAAATGAAGTCTTCGAAGTGTACACTCCCACGAATGAAGAGTTTGAGGAGTTAGAGGAGAGGTTCCTGGGCTTTGTTGCCGTCTACCGGGAATTACTGTGTCATCACAGCACGTGCCAGCAAATGTCGAATAAAAAGAACGACAACTCGGAAAGGAACCTTCATCAGACAAAAGCCTGGCTCACTTATCTTTTTAAGCTCGGTGCCTCAGGCCGGGTTTCTCTCCGAAGTCCTCGAACTCGGGAGGAGATGTAGGACCAAGTGTCAACCGCCAAGATGGTAAGAACCACTGATGACAGGTTCGGGAGTCAATCTGACTCTTTTGCTTATTTTTATCAAGACACTCAGCCGTTGTCCGAGAAGGATCTTCTGGCCGGATTTCTGATGGTATGGCTACGGAATTATGTAGTTTCAGGAGGGGCTGGTTCTATTGAGAGGATCAGCCGTAACTTTATCCTCCCTGCTGTGAAGCTTGTCTTCAGGGTCCGACTAGCTCTTCTCTCGGCCATGGTGTGCAGCATACATCATGGCCTTCGTACTTTCATGTCTAAGGTCATCGCCCGTAATACGACGAAGGACTTTGAACGCATCGAGCTGTCCTATCATTATCTGATAGGGTGGCTGTTGATGCATTGTCGGTCTTTGATAAGGCCTGGCCCCAAGATGGCGTAACTGTTGACGATGCTTTTATCTTCTAGTATCGCCGCATGCCTTGGGACAGCGAGACTATGCGTACCTGTCGGATGGCTCTGGCGAGAGTGGACAGATACATTTTTTTCGTATCTGTTCCTCAATTTACTACTGAGGAAGTGAGGGCCGTACATCTTGATGGTATTGGACCTTCCCACTTATTATCCGACAAGATGCTCCTTTGGTTGCACAATATTCGTCCTGTCTACCTGGTATACCGCAATCGCAACGCTGTCTACTTGGAGCATTACTTGCCCAGTAGGTTCTCCCGCAGTTTGGGTATAGTCAGCTATTCCAGGATAGTCCCAGCTCTTGCCTGGGTTTTGAAGGTAGCATCCTTGATGGCATCAGGGCCTGGCACTATTATAACACGGTTTACACTCGTACCAGCTTCTCAGTTCCTGATGATGAGGAGTCAGGGAAGATCTTGTTCTTGGCGGCTCTATACCATGTTATGGCGAACAAGCCTCCTGTGTGTTTTGACCCGAGTGCCAGCTTCATTGTCGGTACCGGCTTGGAGGAACAGCCCAAGGGGTCTAAGGCGAGGAAGAAGAGGGAGAACACGGTTGCTGCATCGGACTCAAAGTCTGCCAACACGGACGAAGAGGATGACGAACATGACCCCGATAACTCTCTTCCTCCCACAGAAAATGTGGTAGCGGATCAGCCGCCTGTCGTGCGTGGTCCTTCACGCAAGCTAAGCAGGCGTGAGTCCGCTGATCGTGGCATAACTTACTCCGTGAAATGGGCCGCAGTTAACCCTCACGGGCTGCTCATTAGGGATAGACATGAGGATGTTGACGTCATTTCGGAGGTGAATTGAATTACAACCATCTTCTTCTTTAGCTCTTCTTTTTCCTGAACTATGACCTAATCATTTTTCTTTTCTCTGTAGGCGTCAATAGAAGGAGACTTTAAAGAGCCGGCTGCTGCCTCTGCAGTCGATACGGATCTAACAACTCTAATTAGAGATATGAGTGCCGAGATTCTTGCCGCCGAGATTCTTTCAGTGACGGTTGAGGTTCCTCCAGTTGTTGATGTCCCATCCCAAGGCGACGTGGGCTCTGCTGAACCCGTCTCCAAGACTGATAAATTTCAGTCGGGTGACGCTGATCCAGTTGTATCTCCTTCCGGGGCGGCTGGGGCAGAGTAACCAACTGTATTCGGCTCGGATGTCGCTGGTGAAGAGGCTACGGCGGCTGTGAGCGAACCTCAGCCTCAACAACTCCCTTCTGGTAAGATAAGCCTAGTCATGACTAGTGAGGAGGTTTATTTGCTCTAACATCACATCATTTGGGTAAATCTGATTGATGGTTGCTCCGGACATACAGGTCCTGCTCCTTCACTGCCATCGACGGACATTATCGGGAGAGATTTCGCCAGAGGGGATCTGGCGGAAGAGAATATGCCTCCTCCTCCTCCAGCTTGCATTGAGGGGCCTCCTCCTGGACCGAGTTCAGGAGGGCAAGCGACGGAATAGCCGGAGCGGGAAGAACTGGTCCCTGCACCCTCCTCTGTTCATGTGGCTCCAGAGGTCGACCTCTCCACCCTGCCGAGTCTCCAGATCCTTTGGGCTGCGGACGTAGAATTTACCGCTATTCAAGCGTCTTTTTGCTCGAAACTTGTTTCCCTTGTGGCAGGGGAATCAAGTTCTGGTGCATCTTCTTCGACCCTGCCAGCTACCCTTTCTTTGACGTCGTCTTCTTCAAAATTTCTGGATGAATCATCAAAGGATGTAGTTGACAATTTTTACCGTCACTTGAGGCGAGGGGTTGATGCCGCCGTGGAGAGGGGGACCTCTTTTGTCTTGGCCCGTCAATACGCCCGTGGCCAGATCGAACTCTTTAGAACCCTCCCCGGTAGGGCAGGGATAGTTGAGCTTCTGGAGCCCAAATTGCTAGAGACGGATCAGCTTGTGGCCCAGTTTCAAGTACTGTGGCAAGTCGACCTGTGTTCAGCAGTAGATCAAGAGTGTGCCTTCCTCATCACTGTTATGGAGAAGGTAAGGGATGCACGAGATGCGTCCAAGTCGATTATAATAAAGGACCTCCATGATCTGTCTCTATAATATGATCAGCTGTGCCGCAGGAGAGAGGATTGCATTGCTCGGGAAGCGGCAGCGTCTCGCAAGATAATCGACACGAGGGAGCAGATCCTAGAACTCCAGAGGAAATTGGCTTTCATAGAATCTGAGCTCGAGGCCTCCCGCACGGGTAAGGAGCTAAATGTTCAGGAAGCCGACAAAGTCACCCGTGCTTCTACTGACTTGGAGCGTGCTCTGAAGAAGCTTGAAGATGGCTGGCAGGCTCACGCACATCTGGAGGATGCAGAGCGGTTGACTCAGGAGGCCGAGCGCCGAGCCAAGCGGTGGTTTGAGCGGTCGACAGCCGTATTGAGGGACCGTCTCAATGAATTTCTATCGTCGAACCATAGTCGGCTTTTTTTTTTCTTTCTCTCTTTATGTTTTTTCATCTTTTTTGGCAGGGACGTGGTCCCAAAGAATGTAGTACTTTTGATTTGATTTGAATAAATGACTTTTCTTGCATCATCCTTTATCTGTCGTGCTTTTCTGTGGACCTATTACCCTTGGCATACGTTGGTTTCATGTACGGATAATAAGTTTGATAGGCATACCTAGAACAACTCCCCGATAAGGTGGATATGGAAGTCCTTGGTATCGGGCGAAAGAATGCCATGGAACAACTGGGTTCCAGAGGTATGAGTTTGTGAGAAAAGAGGTGTGTGTACTAGAAAACATAGTACAACATTTGTGGTCAACTGCGGACATTTGTGGTAAACTATGGACATTTGTGGTAAACTGTGGACATTTGTCGGCCAATTATCCTTGGCGTACCCTGGGATTTTTTTTAATTTTTTTCGGATACGGATAATAAGTCGAGAGAAAACCGACATACTTACTCAGAGGTAATGAGGACGTGGTAAATATGAGGGTTTCTTCAACGGAGTCTTCCTACTCAGAGGTAATGAGGACGTGGCAGGAGTGGACATCATGAAGGGTACATAGAACAACTCGGAGGTAATATGGACGTGGAAGTTCTACGTGAGGGGTGGTTTGTTTTTTATGGGAGTGAAACAACTCAGAGGTGACATTGACGTGGTTGTTTAGGGAATTTTGTGGATCTGTTACCCTTTTATGCACTGAAAGTGCGGGTAATAGATCATGAGGAAAATGTTCCTTTAGGAAGAAAGTTCAGAGGTATGATCATATATGACTTACTACCCAGAAGATGCGATATAGCTTCATTTGTGATGACCAGAGTGTAAGTTCAGCGGTACCTTGGGGCACATAACTTAACAATCCGGTAGATTTGGAGGATGTCATTTAGACATAATACTTCTTAAGGAACTTGTCGTTGGCGGGCAATACGAGCTAGTCTCTGTTTTGTTTTGCGAGGCGCTAAGCACCATTGGAGAATACAGCCTCGATGACAAATGGGCCTTCCCACTTTAGCTGGAATTTGACGACGGTTTTGTGAGTCATAACCATCGGCCTCCGAACTGCCAGAACGAGATCGTCCACTTGGAATGTTCTGAGTTTAACCTTCTTGTTGAAGGCTCCGGAGATTCAAGCTTGATACAGCTCAATTTTTTGTTGAGCTAACAGGCGCTTCTCATCTAAGGCCTCCAACTCTTGTAGCCGACGACGGTAATTATTATCCGTCGTCAAACGATAGGTGAGGGCAACGCGGAGCGAGGGAATTTTAGTCTCCAATGGGAGAACTGCCTCACTCCCATACACCAAAGAGAATGTTGTGTTCCCGATGGCCGTCTGGACTGTAGTACGGTACGCCCATAAGCATTTGCCAAGCTTTTTATTCCAGTCGCATTTGTTGGAAGACACAAACTTCTTGAGCAGCTTGATTATAGTTTTGTTGAATGCTTCTGCCAACCCATTCGCCGCCGAATTGTACGATGTTGAAGCAACATTCTGGATCCGATGTTTGTCGCAAAATCGATAGATGGTGTGGCTTGCGAACTGCAGACCATTGCCGTGGATGATCCTTCGAGGCAGTCCGAAGCGATAGATGACGTGATGCTTGAGGAAGCTAATCATGTTTGATGTCTTTACTTCTGCAAGCGAGACAGCTTTCGCCCATTTGGAGAAGTAATCTGTAATCACCAGTATGAAGCGGTGTCCTCTTGATGAAGGTGAGGTGATTGGACCAATGATATCCATTAACCATGCCTCAAATGGCCAGGATGCCACCGTTAGATGTAGGAATTCAGATGATTGGTGTATAAAATCTGTATGGACCTGACAGGCTTTGCACTTTCTTGCATAGTCTATCGCGTCTGCCACCATCGTAGGCCAGTAATAACCCATACGACAAAGGCGATCTTGTAATTTTGGGCCAGGGTGATGGGCCTCGCAGACGCCGTCATATGCTTCACATACAGCTTATTTGGCTTCTGTATTGGACAGACACCGAACCAGTAATCCATCGTATGACCGCCGATACAGCATCTTTGTTTCTGCATCGTAGAAGAATCTGAGAGAACGTCTTCTAATAGAGGTGGCTTCTTTCGGGTTCTCCGGTAAGATACCATAGACTGCGAAGTCAATAAATGGAAGCCTCCAATCCTGTGTCTCGTCGACCGTCAGGGCAGAATAGCTCTCAGCAAATTGGACAGTGTTCTGGGGACAGACCAACTCATGGCCTATTACGTCCACCAAATGATAAGTATATTTTGGGACCGCTAGGGAAGCGGCCAGTCCTGCTAAGGCGTCGGCTTTAATGTTTCAGAGTCCCAAAACATGTTATATGAAGAACCCTTTCAGAGACGTAATGATGGCAATTGCGACCTGATGATAGGGGATCATGTCTTCGTGACGAACTTCATATGAACACCGGATCTGATTGACGATTAACTGTGAACCACCATATGTCTCTAGGTATGCTACCCCCAGTTCTTTTGCAAGTCGAAGGCCGATAACCAAGGCGTTGTACTCGGCCAGGTTGTTCGAGCAGGGTTCTGTAAGGGAATATGCCTGGTTGATCACCAAGCCAGAGAAAGAAATTAGTACCACACCGACCCCAACGACAATGTTGCCCTTGGGCCCGGTACTTGAAGCACCGTCGAAGAACATTCGCAAGACAGAATCTTCGGAAGCCATGTTTGAATTGGCGACCTCGTCTGGAATCTCTTCATATATTTTGGTTGACTCCGAACTTGGATGGGTTACTAAAAAGTCCGCCAGAGCTTGACCTTTAATAGCTTTTTGCGGAACGAAGATCATGTCGTAGGGAGACAGTAATATCGTGCAGGTAGCCAGGCGAGAGCTGAGCGCACCTGGCTTAGTCATGAGAACCCTGAGGGGGTTAACTCAAGATATGACATGGATGGTTTGTCCTGTAACATAGTGTCGTGTCTTCTGGATAGCGAACACCAGAGCAAGACATTCCTTCTCCACGGTGGTGTATCTATGCTCAGGTCCAATCATCATTCAACTGAGGTAATAGATAGCTTGTTCATGCCCCACGTCATTGTTTTGTGCTAGTAGAGCACCGAGGGAATGCTCCATCGCTCGCACGTAAAGCAAAAATGACTTTCCAGCAACCGGAGCCACCAGGACTGGAGGATTTGACAGATATTCTTTGATGTTGTCGAACGCGCGTTGGCACTCTTCATCCCATACGAATGAGACGCCCTTCTTCATAAGGTGGATGAATGGTTGATATCGCCCGGAGAGGTTAGAGATGAACCTCCTGATGTAAGATAGCCTCCCTTGAAGGCCTCGAAGTTCACGAATATTTCTCGGGGGACCCATCTCCACGATTGCCTTTATCTTCTCCAGATCTATATGAATTCCCTGGGCAGTAATGATAAAACCCAAGAATTTTCCACTAGATATGCCCAAAAACGATTTGGTAGGATTCATCTTCAAGTTGTGTGCTCATATCAGGTTGTATATTGTCCTCAAATCCTACAGATGGTCTCCCTTAGAGCGACTTTTGACAGCAATGTCATCAATATAACACTCCACGGTCTTACGTAGGTGATCTCTGAAGATGAAACTCATGGCTCTTTGATATGTGGCACCGACTTTCTTTAAACCGAAGGGCATGACTGTGTAACAGTACACACCAATCGGTGTTTGGAATGATGTATGATTTTTGTCGTCAGAAAACATCTTAATTTAGTTGTATCCTGAGAAGCCATCGATGAATGACATGCGCTCAAAGCCACATGTGTTGTCGATCATGATGTCCATGATGGGAAGAGGGAACTCATCTTTAGGACATGCTTCGTTTAGATTTCGAAAGTCGATGCAAATTCGAATCTTTCTATTTTTCTTGTGGACTGGTACTATGTTGGTGACCCAGTCTGGATGTTGTTCCTTCCGAATGATGCCGCTGGCTATCAGTTTGTTGACCTCAGCTTCGATAGAATTCATGATGTTTGGGCGGAAACGTCTTTACTGTTGCTTGACCGGCTTTGCGTCTGGATGACTGTTGAGTTTATGAAGTACAACCTCGGGGTTTAGCCCTGGCACGTCTTCATTGCTCCAGGCGAACAAGTTAATATACTCTCTGACGAGTTGCAAAAGTGCCTTCCGCTCTTCGTCTGTCAGGCTTTTGCTGACGAAGATTAGCTTTGGAGAGGACTCATCGCCAAGGTCAACTTGCATAACCTCATCTTCAGTGGGAGGTTCACGGAGTTCGAAGCGTTTCTCCTATTGTGCATCTAGTTGCTGGACCCAAGGTTCTAACTCGAGAAGTTTGGGTACATCTTCATCTTTTTCGTAGGTATCAGCAAATGCCATATTGACAGACAGAGCTTGCTTGAATACGTTCCCGATGCTGACATCCGAATCAGAAGTTGGTGATCCGGTTGAGTGCGAATGCCAGTCGCATTCCTCATCTGAGCTTTCAGGAGTTGTTGCAGGTGTAACATAACCTAGCCCACATCTGGTCTTATTGTAATAATCTCGTGGTTTCCCAGCCGGGACTGGCAACTGCAAAGGTAATCGCCGGACGGTACCGTAATTCAAGCTAGGTGTAGTCTCCAGATCATACCCCTATTTTTGTAAGAGGTATTTGGATCAGGAGCTATACAGATAAAGGGGCAGTCTCCCGGTGTCGGGTTTAAGGTCATCTTCTTATATCCTGAAGGGCTGTGGATCATTCTTCCGGCCGACTATGAAGCAAGCGTCTTCCACGGGAGTAAGTTGGTTTACGTTGTAGACATTTGTCACCTGTTTGTGTAGGTTGGTGCCTATACCGTGTTCCATAGCATACATTATACAAAGCTTATTAAGCTCGATGTAGTTCAAAGATAGCCCTTTATTGATGAAGTAAGGTATCTTTTTCGGTAGAATTACATCATCTGCGGACGGAACATCAATATGAGCAGCCACATACTTGGCCCGCTCTAATTCTTCTTCGGCTACCCCCTATGTCAATGTGAGCAAAACGTGGAGTCGTTGGCGCATTAGCGACCCCCAGTTTAGTGCTTGGTGTGAGGCAGGGAGTTGTCGGCTCGCTAGCAGTCTCCGGCTTAGCGTTCGGATGTCGACTCATTCTGGGAAGACGAATCGTCATCGGCTTGACAGAGGGATTGAACTCCTCTATTTGTTGCTGGCCGGCTCTCGGCAGCCTGATTGTCAGTGGCTCTGTTGTGGGTCTTAGCCCTTGGCCAGACCTTGGCAGTCGGATTGTCATCTGCTCCTTATGTGCGGTGAGCACTGGGAGACCAGTTGCTTCTCTACGCAGAGTGGCTGTCAGAGGTGCAGTCCTGCCTGGTTTGCGGGGTTGAGATGGATCCTCGATGGTTCCTCCGGCCCCCCAATGGCCTCGGTCTGCTCTTAAGCCTCCTCCTTGATCAGATCCTCTTTGATTTCTCGTACAAGCAAGAATCCGAATAATAAGATTCGACCCCTTTGAAGGGATCGATGTCAGCAAATTCTGTCCTCACGAAGCCGTCCTTGTCGACGTACTTGTAGCACTGGTGTAATGTGGAAGGCACGATCATGTAATCGTGTATCCACGGACTCTCCGGAAGAATATTGTAGGAGGTGTCTGCATCGATGACATAGTAAGTTACTTCCGACTGAAGGTCGCCAATTTGGAACTTCAGGCGAATCTTTTCGATGGGATAGCTTCTCCCGGAATTGAAACCGTTGATGGCGGTGCTGGTAGGAGTCAGCCGATGCATAAGGATGCGCAGATGATGAAGCAAGCTCTTCGGGATAATGCTTATCGAAGAATCGGGATCAATGTGCATCCGATCCACCTTGATGTTGCCGACATATCCAATATAATACAGAGGGCGATCGTGCAGGTTGGTTTTGATAAGCATGTCCTGCGGAGTGAACACAATGTTGGGCATGGCCCCCGTGCAAGCGCTGTCTTGGAGATCCGCCGGCGAGCTCTCCCCAGTGAGATTGACCTGAGCCAGATATGCGTCGGCATTCTGGAGTGCCTCGTTCAGTGCGATGCGAACATCTTTAAAGAGTCTAATGAGCTCATATAGTGATAATTTGGCCGGTGTGTTGGCTAATTGCACAAGAATGTCAAAATTGTAGGGCCTCTCCATTCCATGTGGTGCGTCTTTACGGAGCGGCTTGTCAAAGCGGGTTTTCTTTGGCTTCGGCTTCTCGGCCGGCGGAGGCTGAGAAGGTCCTAGAGTGTCAGCAGCGGCCGGCTGGCATTCTTCAACCGAGTTAACCGGTATAGGTTGGGATTGTGCACCAGACCGAGTGACGACTGCAGTAGCTTCTACGATATCTGCCGAGATTGTGTGGCAGGACTTGACTTTCCCACCCTTCTTCTTGTCGATGGAGGGTGTTGCGGGCTGAGTCACTTCAGGTACCAGGTCCGGATGGACCTATATGACCTCCCTTTGTCATGTGGTGAGGGGCACTAGACCAGCAGCCTGGTCTCGGGGAGGTAGAAGATTAGCGGCCTCCATCTTTGCCCGGGGGATGGGTACTACTCCATCTTGAGGCTTTGTCGAAGGGAAGCTGTCGAATTGGACTGACACCATATTGGCAGCGACCGTCACCTCTTCGAAATCAATGGCCAGGGCCTTGGAATCGATGAGGTTTTAGATGTACCGCTTCAGTTGGAAGCAGTCTTGAGTGGCATGGTGGACGTAGCGATGGTAGTGGTAGTACTTGGGGCTCTCTATCTCTGTTGGACGAGGTTCACGCCTTTGAGGAGGGAGCTGAATTCGATCTCCTTGTATGAGTATGTCAAGGATGGGCTTGACATAGCAGTCTTCGAAGGAGTAAGTCATCTGCGGCACTGCTTATCTGCCGGCTTCGGTTCAGTCTTCTGGGCTTTGTCGGCCACCATAGCCTATTTGCCCTTATTATCTCGGTTGTTGGAGGAATTACTGCCGTTGTTGTTGTTGGCATTAGGGCGTTTGCCCTTGTCCCCTCCTTTCTTGATGTGCAATCCCAGTTGGTGAGCTTTCTTCAACTTGTCTTCTGCGCTAGTGGCACTGATGATGAAAGTCTTCCAGCCCTTAAACTGTCTTTCGTCCATCCAGAGGCTGATTGTGGGGAGTAGCCTCTTTTGGCAAATTTCAATCAAGGAAGAGTCTGGATTACCGGAGGGCAACTTCATCGCTGTTTGGCTAAACCGCTCAATATAGTTCCTTGTCAGCTCATTCTCGTCTTGAACAACGTCCTTGAGAGTTGACATTGTTACATCCTGTCATACCTCATAGAACCTCTCCAAGAACATACGCTTGAAGCCGACGAAGGAATGGATGCAGTTGTCCGGCAAGTTGCGGTACCAGTCTAATGTGACCCTTTCTAGTACCCCAATGAACAACCGCGTAAGGATAGCATCGTCATACGGCAGATGATCTATTGTGACCTCAAAGTAGGCCACGTATCGGCTTGCAGAGGTCTTGCCATTATATGGATTAATGTTGAATGGCTTGTACCAGGGAGGGAAGGGGACATCTCTCCATGTAGCGGGATACGGTTGTCGTATCCTGAGGTCCTGAGAGTTTTCTCGGGCGTCAAATATTGCTCGAAGCTCCAGGACCTCTCTTCTTGCCTCCCTAGCCTCGTCTGCAGCGGTGGGAGCCGACTTTCCGGGTGGATTGTCCCCCGGGGTTGGTGCAGTTGTGTTTGAGTCTGCGGCGGGACCCATGCTTGTCTGGCCAGGCGTCCTTCCTTGGAGAGTCGGTAGGGCTGCCTTAATCTCGTCTACTGATTTGACCAAGGTATGAAGTATGGCTTCAAGAGTGTCAAGGCGCTGTCGGTCGCTGGGACCATCCTGGTCATTCTCAGTCATAAATATTGTTCTCACACGGGGAACAGTAGAAGGAACTGTGGAGGAGGTGTTCTCCGAATCATACCCCCGAATGGAGAAGTCGTCAAGATATGTAGGAATGTTCTCCTCCGGTTCAGGCTCGGAGGAAGAGCTACCCCCTGCATCGGAGATTGCTTCATCTTGGGACCCTTGGATGTTTCCAAGGACGTCTGGGTTTGTTGCATCCGTGGGGGGAACTGCCTCCCCTGGTTGATCTTCTTGGAATACCGGATTGTCGTGGATGTTCCGGGGAGTTCTACCCCCAGCTTCGGCTACCCCAAGGGATGTAGATGACGAATCTCCAAATGTTGAATATTTTGCTTTAGAGCGGGTGCCATGGTAAACTCCTCCTGAGGTGGTTGTGGACAACGGCTTAGAGGAGAGTTTCTTAGCCGCGCAAGTAGAGATCGTCGGACTAGAAACATTTATCTTCTTTCCCGCCTTGCCGGTAGGGATCTTCCGAACAGAATTGCAGGAGGCGACATGAAGCACCTCGTCTCCTGAGCTTTGTTGCAGGACCGGTCTTGGTTGTTGCAGTCTTGGAAGACGGACTGACGGTCCTCTTATTCTGCCGCCTTGCTGCAGTAGCAGCTGACAATGACTTGAATGCAGTGATGTCCATGAAAGGACTCTCTGCATACCAAGCTTTCTTCTCTTTTCTTGCGCTTGTGAAGAATCACATCACGCAAGTCACTCATTCTGTGGGCCCGGGAATCTCGAGCACACAAGTGCGTTGGCATCATGTTTGCTCCCTGATTGTGACACTCTTGGGAACCACTTTGTCCGTTTGTCGTCGGGGGCTGGACACGGTCGGTTCTGTACAAATTTCCATCAGAGGCCCGTCTAACAGTAAGCGGAGCTCTCTGATGGTCAGAGGTTGGGACAGATGACTGTGAGCACCCTGAATTTTGGGTTGATTTTTTTTATTTTATTTTATTTTCTGATTGATTGGTTTCGATAAATAATTTATTCTGTTATTTTTCCTAAGTGTGCTTTTCCGTGCCTTTGATATTTGGAGTGTCAGGGATGTTCAACTCTGGAAATCTTCTTCACGAGTTTTGGAGTGGACATGATTACCTTCATGATGGTATATAGTGTCCCACTCAAACTTGTTCCCTTGTGCTCTTTTTGCTTCGCAGAACTTCGGGTCGAATTAGACCATTTGATTATTAATTATTTTTTCCCACTCTTTTCCTTGATCATTATTAGCACGTTACCGTGACTTTTAATTTGGGAGCGCAAGACCAGTAAGTTTCTTGAAACCAACTTATCATGCATGATCTACTCGAGACGCTCGTCACCCATGACCTTCGTGTCCCACTCAGACACGCCATTTTGTGCTCCATTTGCTTCACACAACTTTCCTGACACGTGACCCGATTTTATTTCTCCCCACGGTGTCACATTTATTTTCCAACTTGATTTGTGGGTACCCTATCGACCAAAGCCTATCAGCCCCAATTATGGACATGGCCCACATTGAGCCTACTACCCGTCCGATACTTGTGTCTCATTTATTAGAATCCCCGTATGCTACTTATTTATCTATGATCATCGACGCCTAATTTTAATTCGATTATTGCGTAATGTCTTATTTTGATCCGATCCGGCTCCACCGAGTCCAGTCCAGCTCCATGTTACTCTCCATCATAACACCCTCATATTTTCTTGTCCAAAAATATCAAGTACTCTTCTACCTATTTTTCTATATTTAATAGAGATTTATGTTGAATTAAATCCCTATTGGAATTACCTATTTTTTCCTATATTCCATCCTAGCCATTGGATAACCTAATTAAATCCTCACCACCTATTTCCCTCACTTTTACTCACAGCAAGGTTGGCCGGCCCTAGCTTCTAAATCTCTCTCTCTCCTTCCTCTCATTAATTATTCATTACTCTCACTTCTCTCTCTTCCTTTCTATTATTTTTTCCCAAACAAAAACAATACAACAACAGCAGCAACTTCAACCCAACTCCAACATCAACACACACCCGACCTCCCACTGGACCGACCACCCCGCCTCGCCGTGAATCCGGCCACCCATGGACGAGCACGTCGGCCGACCTCCACCGCGCCACCTCTCCTCCTCCTCTTCAATATCATCTCCACCTCCACCTTAACCTACACAACCCGACTCCACCACCATCAATAACCAAGCCATCACCACCACTCCTCGGCCACCACTAGCCCTTGGCCGCGCTTCCCCTGCCTCGTCGGGCCAGGCCAGACAGCCGCCGTCGTCGGCCAGGCCGCGCGAGCCGGCCAGCAGCAGCAGCTGCACTTGCAGGCGCGCATGTGTGCGCGCGCGCGGGCCGCCGTCGTGCGCCGCCGCGCCGTTGCACGGCCGCCCTGGCCCTCCTGGCTGTGCGCCCCACTCTGGCAAGCAGCCCCCTGACGGCCACCGTCCTCCGGGACGCACCGTCGAGGCGATTCGTGCATTTTGCACGAAGTTCCGTCGTGACGCGCGCAGAATCAAGTTCGTTTTGGCGCCAAGGCGCAGCAACTTCGCGCGCGTTTTTTCGAAAATCCGACCGTTGGATCGGCGATTTCTTCGCTCCGTCACAATCAATCTCGGTATATCCACCTTCACCCCTGTCAATTTTCGTCCGTTAATTTTATCGTTAGATACATCAAAACCGGCCACCAAGTTGACCGTTTAAATTGTATTAAATTTGGACAGTTTCGCGGGGTCAACTTCGTCAGCTTGTATCTCCTCCACCGCAGCTCCTTTTGGCGTGCTACCAGTTCCTGTGCGAAGCTGGTATAACCCTCTTACTACCCCTCCAGTTTTGTTTCACTGTGAGCTTGTTTGATTGGTTTAATTCGACGCCAAAGTAGGCCGTCCGAATTCGTAATTTCCAACTTATAAAACTCTATTTTTGAACACGGGACTCCAGATTTCATTTCTGACACCACCATTAGACTCGTGGTGTCGTTCTGGCATGTTTTCATATAAAATTTGTTAGATTTGGAGAACATGGGCCCTGGTACGTTTTTCGGTGAAAAGTGGGTCCCACATTCTGGGTCAACGGGACTTTTTGACGTCGGCTCATCGAAATCCAATTCCGGATATACCTTTGAGTTTGTATCGTCATTCTGGACTCGTTGACATATAATGTGCTAGGTTTTGGTGGACATTTGATCCGGCATGCATTTCGGTGCAAGTCGGATACCAATATCCGGGTCAACGGGTCATTTTGAGATCGGCTTATCGGAATCCAATTCCGGATATACCGCTGAGTTCGTATCGTCATTCTGGACTCGTTGACATGTAGTTTGCTGAGTTTTAGGAACATTGACTCCGGCACATATTTCCGTACAAACTGGAATTCCAAGTTCTGGTCAACGGACCAAATTGAGATCGAGGCAACGGAATCCAATTCTGGAGATACCATTGGGTTCGTATCATCATTCTGGTTTCGTGGACATATAATTTGTTATATTTTATAGACTTGTTTTCTTGCACATTTTTCGGTGCAAAACGGCTCCGACACGGACACCGTTTTGACCCGAAATTACCTTTTTACCCTTGTGTCCAAATTGGACCGATGGGTAGGCTATCCTAGCTAATTTGACCATTCTGGACACGTTGACGATGTTTATTTCATCGTCCGACAATGTTTGTTGATAGTTTCTCTGAGTTTAACCTTTTTATAATTTATTAATAATGAATTCTTATAATGTTCGTATTTCGGGATTAGTACAACGAAACTGAGATCAGTCAATTCCAGTGATCTCACATCGCTGAAATTGACAAGATGATCACGTAGATCACTATAATAAGATTATCAACCTTACCATTGATCTTCTTATCTCGATTTGCGTGTCGTAAGTTTCGACGTACGAATAACAAAGTACACCTTATTCTTTAATAATTAGACTAGAATTTACCCTATTGACCAGAGTTGACCAGTTGACCCAAAGTCGACTATAAGTCAACACTTGACCTAGTTTCACTAGATTATTGACCGGAGTTGACCTAGAGTGTTTTGAGTTAGAAGAACCTAGAATAAAATACATTATTTGTAGAGATTTATTTATTACAACTTGAACACCTTGTAACCTGTGTTGCTTTAAATAGGACTCTGTGGCTTCAGTTGGACCCCTATACCTATCAGCTGTTCAGGTTATCAGGCGAGTATATTCTCTGATCATTTCATATCCTGTTAGAATTATTTTCCTGCTTTAAATTACTTTACTTGATGCTGTCACATTAGTAACACGGATTAGTGCTATATGGATCCATTCTTGAGATGTTATCCCCTCAGGGAGCATCGTATACTATATGTTCTGTGCGTTTCACTTACATGGTGTATCACTATGCTTCACGATTCTTCGATCACTTGTGACATGTACTCTCATGATCACATAGTCTTCCCAGAATCACCCATTTATGGGCATTTCTAGAATCACCCCATTGTGGGCATTCCCAGAATAACCCATTTATGGGCTATCCATGTATCATCCCTTGTGGGCCTTTGCATGGAATCATAACATAACCTGGTTAGATCCTTGTGTATTGATTGGGGGTACGGGGGAGTAGAAGTAGACATGTGAATAATATCCAAGTAGTGTAGTTCCCAGAATCACTCCGTAGTATAGTTCCCAGAATCTCCTATGCCATTCGCATGTTTATATTGTACTCTGACTCACTAGCCACTGTTAGCTCTCTACTTATAGTAGATATTTCTATTACAGTTCTTTTTCTCTGTTTATATACTATATTTCCTTCATATCCTGTATCTTATTTTACTGCATGATTATATTTTCTAACCTGCAATGATCTGTTGAGATATATTGTGCTCGCTCCAGTCCTGACTGGACCTGTTGATAAATTTTACAGATAGCCTGGAGGTTGCCTGCTAGCCTAGAGGAGACAGTAGAGGTTGTATAGATAGCTAAGGTTTTCTTATGGTTTATTTTCAGTTGTCTTGAGTTGTATTTACTTACTGATTACTGTATTTGAGATTTGAGATGTATTCTGGGTTTGTGTATCTTAGACACTTAGATTCTTCTGATCTTCTGTATTTCATTTGAGTTTTATATCTTATCGTACTTCTCCTTCCTTAGTTATGATTGAGTTTACATTCTGCTATGTAACCCCCATTCGGGGAGTATAAACTGTTTAGTCTTATACTGTTAGATGCATCGAGACCTAGGACAGAGTTCTACCGCCGACACTACGGCGTAGGCTGGGCATTGTTACTTTCTCGTGCCCTTACTCTAAGGTGCGGGTCGTGACACGTTTATAGTGGTGGCCCATGCAGGTCGAGTTTATGTAGTGGTATTCGAACTAGAGTATCACTACAGCCTGCAGTAGGAATAGGATATATATTTTGAAGGTACTCAATCACAATTAGGATCCCTTGAGAGATTCCTGGGACGACCCTTGAGAATCTTATTTAACTTCGATTTGAAAACTCTTCTCCCCTTGATTTGATTTATCTTCACTTTCTGTTGTTGAATTTGAATTTGATGGATTATTGTTGAATTTGAGTTTATATTTATTGATTTTGATGAAAGATTGTTAAATTTTGAATCTTGATGTTAGTTGTAGCATCCGAGTTTGTATTTTGATGGATTTTTGTTCATTTTTGAATTTTGATGTTCGTTGATAAATTTGATTTGATTTTTGGGAATTCATTATTGAATTTAATTTTTGTCAAGATGAAATTATATGGGCTAGGTCATCTAAGTTATGGAAATATAGTCTTCTACGATCACATTAGTCAGCATGGTTAGGACATATAGTCTGACTTGGATATACTTCTCGGGTGTGGGAATTTAAGGTTTTCGCAGCCAAGCTAGCGGCACCGCGAAAATGTTAAATACCATGATCTAGATGTATGTGCATAAGTCAAGGACTCTGTGATTATCGTAGCCTTGCTTACTAGTATGACGAGGATTTAGAGTACCATGATTTTGGATAGACGCATATGATTATCAGATTGTACCTTAAATGTTTTCGAACATGTTTTCGCTACTTTTGTTGCAGTCCTTCAAAAAAAGAATTATTATTTGTTTTGTTTTGCTTCTCATTATTTAACTTAGGGGTAACTTTAGCTGTTTTTATAAACCTTGTGTAACTTCTTACCATAAATTTCTTCTTAATACAATGAATCGATGATTTTGCTAGACTTTATCTTGGACTGATAATTTAGCTCTGGGTTTCAAAATGGTTCTTCTTTAAACAGATAAGCAAAACAGATTTTATCGTTATTTCTTTCTTGCTATTATTCTTGTATTAAATAATAATAATAATGTCACTACCACTTTTCTAGCTTGAGGGTATTTTGGTCATTTTTAAAATTTTGGAATTAATTTGGAATTATTATTATTATTTATAATTAATGTGATTTTTAAGTGATTTTTAGAATAATTAATTTTGGTTTTTTGTGACTTTGACTTATGTTGACCTTGGAGACTAACCTAGTGGCTAACCTAGGTCATGACTAAGTGATTAGGATTTGAAAACCTAGGTTGACTTAAGTTAATGAGGATTAACCCATTGGGATTAGTTTGGTGAATTTAGGAGCTAGTTTGATTAAGGAATGGCTTGTGAAATCACAAGTCATTTCATGACTTAAAGGCTTATGGCCCATAGGCCCACACCCCTTGAACCAAACCCTAACCCTAAAAATATGGCCAGCCATAGTGTGTTCTCCCCCTATTTATATCCCCTTGAAATTAGGGCTTGCCTCTTTAGGAATTCTTTGCCATTTGGAAGAGGTGAGTCCCCATCTTTGTAAATTCCTAGAAATTCCATTCTAACTCCAAATTCCACCAAACAAATTGCAATAGGACCTAATGTTAGTATTCTTGCTGTTGTTGATGAGTATTTTCAGGGAATACACAATTTGAGAAAGTTTGGTGGCTTGTGAAACTCTTCCCATTTGGGGATTTTGAACCATTGTTCACCTATAGGTATAATTCCTTCTATTACTTTTAAATTCTGTTAAAAATCATTTCTAGGATGTCCTAACCCTAACCTAATAGTAGGATAGGCTAACCCTAGAATTTGGACCCATTACGTGTTCGTATCGGACACGTATCAATGTGTCTAGGTTAGTGTTCGACGAAATGCGTCAAAGGGCATTTCGTTCGATTTTTGTGATTGTGTTTGAATGGAAAAATCCATTTTAGTCTCGCTTATGCATTTCTTGGACACTAAGCACATTTTAGTGTCGGGTTGGACCGACACGAGCGCGTGGACACGCGGTCGTGCACCCACGCACGCGGACAGATTTCTTCCCTGCTACTCGAGTGTGGTTTCTCTGTGCACAGAGGGTTTCAACCCTCGAAATTTGACATAGGAGTCGTGTCCATGACTAACACGAGATCCCTAGAGTTTCTGTGACTCTCGTGTCGTGTCGGACACGTGATGGTCTGTGCAAGTGATGTACACTGTGTAGTTCAGTGTTCGAGTTTGGTGTTCACTGTGTATTTGATTTTAAATAGTTTAAATAATGTTTAAAATTGTTAAATGGATTCTATATATGTTGTGTAATTCTTTTTTATATTAGGTTACATGTTAGTTTAGGTTTTGTTTAGAAAATTTGATTCGAACATGGGTTTTGGGGTTTATTCTGATACATGCTCTGATACTATTATTCCAGTTTCCCAAACCAGTTTAAATTCCTTTGTGTTATATTTTTTTCCAATTGATAATTGTTCCCACATGTTACATTCTTGATTAGCTAAGTTTTACATTTCGATTTTAGGCTTGGGAATGAGGATTAGGCTATGATATTTTCAATGCAACTGCCAATATATTTGTTGAACTGATTTTTATGGATTTACTGAGATTAAGTTTTAAAACCTGGGAATGATTCTTAATTGTCTTAAACTAAATTCCTTCCTTGTGTTAACTGTGCATTGTTTCCTTTCATTTTTAACAACCTGAGATTTGCCTTGGTTGATATATGATATGGTGTGTTAGCTGGGTTGAGGTTCAATAAAAACCTGAAAGGGGATTATGTGTTCCCAGTTTTCAAAACCTGGGAAGAGTTCTGTATTTTAACTGATATGAGAAACAGAGAGTTAGTTCTAAAACCTGAGTTTACATTATTTTTGATCCAATGTTTACTTTCAAAAAACTGAATTGGTTTTCCTGTTTTGGTGAACTGAGAGTGGCAATGTTAATTACCTGAGAAAGAATTGGGCTTGACTGTTGGTCTTGTTAGAGTTTAAAACCTGAGAATCAATTGCATTAACTGGTTTGAATTCTTCTAACAAACTGAGATTAAGTTCTAAAACCTGGAAATGGGTTGTGAGTTTGAGTTTTCGTTTAATTGGGAAGGCATTCATTTAATTCTTTTAAACTGTTAACTTAAACTAATTACTTCCTGTTTTAGATGTAAACTGCTATGGTATTGCTCATTGTTTCATTGGTAAACCTGAAATTGGATGTACATTAATCTGAGTTCACTGTTATGTAGGAACCTGAGATTCCTTGTTTGATAACCTGGGAATTAGTTTGTGTTTTCAGTCCTTAATAACCTGATAATGTATTTTCAAAACCTGAGATGGGATGTTTCCTGTCATTCAAAACCTGAGTATACTCTATAATTAATTTCAATGTTCTTCTTTCAAATTGATTGGGTTATGTTTCCAGTTCCTGGTAAATCTGAGAATGTAAACCTGAGTATAGTTTCAACCTTTTTGAATTGAATTGTAAACTGAAATGCCATTCCTATGTTCACTGATTTCTTGTGCATGTATACACTGTTCTGATTTCTGAGCACACACACAGTGTGTACTCATGTGTCCCCTCTCTCATTCCCTATAGATATATAATATGTGCATTGTTATATACTCTTGTAATCTATATAATGTATCATAGTATTTTACCTATACATATTAATTATATATAGGAATGTGTGATAATGTGTATATATACATGATACATTGTGATATGATTGTATATATATAAATATAGGTTATCATTTGATATGTTATGATATATGGGTGGGTTTGAATAGTGACTATAGGATAGATGTTTCCTAATAGACTATTAGTCATAGTCATGCCAATTGGTTATGTGACTAAGGCATGGTTAGGCATGGTATGCCTAGTATATCCTAGAGTAGACTTGTTAGAACTTAGAATCACTTGCTAGACCTAGATTAGTCTAGTTTGACTTAGCTTTGGCTTGGTTGACCTAGTTTGACTTCTAGGGTTGACCAGAGTTGACCAAGAGTTGACTTTGGTCTAGATTGACCTAGATTCATGTAGAACGCATTGTAGTGCATTACATTTCTATTCTGGACTTGTTGTGACTCGTACTGTTCTAAATAGGAGCCAGACACCACTCCTCGGACAATACTTTCATCTCGGACTTTCAGTTAGCAGGCGAGTACATTCTCTGATCTTTTTATACCTGTCTGGATTATATTCTTGCTCTAGATTACTCTACATGATGCTGACACGTATCTTTACGGATTAGTACTATATGAATCCATCCCCGAGATGTTATCCGTCTACGGGTGCATCAGGTATTTCATGTTCATGTACTTTATCATGTGCATCAGGTACTCCTTGTACTCGTACTAGTTCATGTTTTTACATGTTCTCATGTGCTTTCATATGCTTATCATGTGCCTCATGTACTACTCATTATATGAGTTCACGTATCTTAGTTTTATTCATGTGCTTATGACATAACTTGAACAGATCCTTGTGTATTGATTGGGGCGGGGTGAGTAGAATTGGTTATGTGGACACAATCCCCAGTAGGTATTCATGTGCTCCTTATTTGTATCTATGTGCTCCCAAGCCGTTTATATAACCATATTGTACTCTAAATCACGTAGTCACTTACAGTCTCTACTATCATGTATTTACTTTCAGTTACAAAATATCTCATGTTTACTTGTACTTCCATTCAGCACTTCCTGTATTTTACTCTATTGCCTGATTTATTTTCCTAACCTGCTATGAACTATTTGAGAGATATGTGCTCGTTTCCGTCCTGACTGGACCTGTTGAAATATTACAGAGGACGAGGCTGAGGCGTTCTGCCCTACTTACTACGGAGCCACACTAGATGAGTGCCTGGATTCGGACCAGCAGCAGGATCCATTAGCAGTAGACGACACTCTATTAGTTTAGGATTGTCTTACTATTTTGGATCACTGTATTTAGATTTGAGATATTCTGAGATGTATTATTTTAGACACTTAGAATTCTGGATTGTATCTCTGTATTTCTCTGTTCTGGATATTTATCTTTCATTATCTTTCTATCTTACCTGTTCTACCTTAGCTGTGGTTGAGTTATATATTGTGTTATGTCACCCCCATTCGGGGAGTATAACTGCTATTACCTTCAACTGTTAGATGTTGTGACCTAGGAAAGCGTTCTACCGCCGACACTGCGGCGTAGGCTGAACGTACCCACGTCACGTGCCCTTATTCTAGGGTGCGGGTCATGACACGTTTTTAGTGGTGGCCCATGTAGGTCTAGGTTGGAAATGTAGTGGTATTCGAACTAGAATATCGCTGCAGCCTGTAGTAGGAAATTAGCATATATATTTTTTTTAAAGGGACTCAATCACACTAGGAAAATTTCTTATCAGATTCCGTATATCTATTTTGCTGCTTATTGTCTTCCTTAGAAATTTAAATTGTCCTCCTTTGATTTTCGACTCATTCTCAGTAATTTCTTCTTGTTTGATCTGTGTCTCCAGGATGGTTGAGACGCGATCGCATCGCCCCGTGACGGAAGAGGCTGGAGAGGGGTCTGCCACCTCTCGTGTCCAGCAGCCAGCTCCCAGTACCGTGGGGCCAGAGCAGCCCTTAGGAGTCGGTGTTTCTGCCGCTTTTGGAGGAGCACCTCCGGCAGTCAGGAGGCAGTTGTGATTCCAGAGATCCTTCCCACGCAGCAGCCTCCGCCTACGGGAATGGTAGATGCTGTCCATCTCTTCTCCTTCGTGGAGAGGATTCTGGAGTCGCATCAGCAGCAACAGACAAGGCAGACTACCGATTTCCGACAGGGGATCGATGAGGCGCACCAGCTGGTACGTACTACAGTCGAGATGATCACAGCTCAGGGGACCCAGAAGCAGCCCCCTCGGAGGGAGAAGGACATTCAGGACTTCCAGAAGATGCACCCTCGGGAGTTCTTCGGTACAGAGGGCATCCACGTTGCAGACGACTGGATAGAGCATATTGAGGAGATCTTTCGACTAGCAGAGATACCAGATTGACTCCAGATCGAGGCAGCAGGCAGCCAGATGCAGGATTTGGCCCGTGCATGGTATGAGGCAGATCCCAGAGTAGGGATTGAGGGCCAGACTTGGGCCCAGTTCAAGGAGCTGTTTAAGGAGCAGTTCTTCCCTGATGTGGCCTTGGGTGGTATCGAGACGCAGTTCGAGGCTCTGGTTCAGGGGAACCAGACAGTAGCTGAGTATGCTGGAGAGTTCTGCCGACTGGCCCGATTCATTGATGATTTGTTTGAGAAGACGAAGGCGAGAAAGTTTCGTCGGGGTTTGATTAGAGAGGTTCGGTCGCTGACTAAGAGCGACCGGAACGCCACTTATGCTGAGATATATTCTGGGGCTATGTCGGCGGAAGACGACCTAGGGCTGAGGCAGAAGAGGGGTCGTGACTTCCAGAGTGGCAGCAGCAGTCAGGTGCAGGCCAAGAGGCCTCACTTCCAACAGCAGCAGCAGAGGCCAGCTCAGCAGTTTCAGCAGCAGGGTCGTGCACCCTTTCAGCAGCAGCACCAGCAGCAGAAAGTACAGCAGGCACCTCGTCAGGTAGTCATTTGTGCCTTCTGCAAGAAGCTGGGGCACATGATCCAGGAGTGGAGGAAGAAGCTAGGCAAGTGCCTACTTTGTGGTGCTGGAGATCACCAGTTGAGGTACTGTCCAGGGGCTTTTGGACGAGGACAGCAAGGAGGTGGAGCTAAGACTCCAGTAGGCCAGCAGAGGGGACCAGCCCTACAGACCCAGCAGCAGAGGTTCCAGCAGCACCAGCAGCAGGCACAGGGTGGACAGCAGGGGCGAGCTTTCGCCATAGCAGCTGAGGAAGCCGAGGCCATCGGAGAGCTGATAGCAGGTTCGGTTCTTCTCGACTCCCTTCCAGCATTTGCACTATTTGATTCCGGGGCTTCCCATAGCTTTGTATCAGTATCGTATGCTATTAGACACAGTTTGATTTCTGAACCATTGCCTAGGACCTGCAAGATCACGACCGGGGGGTGGGGTCATCCTCGTGAGTGATGTTTGCAGAGGGCGGAGTGTCATATTGGGAGACCGAGAGTTGGGGGTGAGTCTACTAGTCATGCCATTACCGAACTACGATATTGTATTAGGTATGGACTGGCTGAGTAGACACCACGCCCGTATTGATTACCGTGGGGGTAGAGTTTTGTTCGGGGCGCCAGGAGAGCCAGAGTTTGAGTACACCCGATGGCAGGCAGAGCAGGACGGCAGAGTCTTCTGTGGAGCATCAGTCGAGGAGCAGGTGGCTCCGTATCCCTTGATCGTAGAGTTTATGAACGTGTTTCAAGAGGAGTTGCCAGGGCTTCCACCGGACAGAGATGTAGAGTTCTCGATAGACTTGGTTCCCGGCACGGAACCGATTTCCCAGCATGTCTATCGAGTGAACAACAGCGAGTTGGTGGAGCTGAAGAAGCAGGTGGATGAGCTGCAGGACAAGGGCTTCATTCGCTCGAGTTTTTCACCTTGGGGTACACCGGTACTTTTCGTACCCAAGAAGGATGGGTCGGTACGGATGTGTATCGACTACAGGGTACTCAACAACCTGACAATCAAGGACAGATACCCACTGCCGCGGATCGATGATCTGTTTGATCAGTTGAGCGGAGCTCAGGTGTTTTCCAAGATTGATTTGAGGTCGGGTTATCACCAGGTGAAGGTGAAGGGAGTGGATATTCCTAAGACCGCTTTCAGGACGCGGTACGGGCAGTTTGAGTTTTTGGTTATGCCGTTTGGGCTAACCAATACACCAGCAGTGTTTATGAATCTAATGAACAAGATATTCCACTAGTACTTGGATAAGTTCGTGGTGGTGTTCATTGATGATATATTCCAAGACAGAGGAGGAGCATGAGGAGCATCTGCGGATAGTGCTAGAGACTCTCAGGAGGGAGTGGTTCTATGGGAAACTCTCCAAGTATGAGTTTTTCTTGGACCAGGTGGACTTTTTAGGGCAAATGGTGACTGGAGATGGTATCTCAGTTGACCCCAAGAAGATTGTAGTAGTTGAGGCTTGGACAGCGCCGACTTCAGTGGCAGAGATCAGGAGTTTCCTAGGGCTGGCAGGATACTATAGGAGATTTGTACAGGATTTCTCCCGGGTTGCAGAGCCGTTGACACGGTTGACCCAGAAGGATACTGATTATGTTTGGTCAGAGGAGTGTCAGACGGCTTTTGATGAGTTGAAGAAGCGGCTTACGACAGCTTCGATTCTAACATTACCTTCAGGATCAGGTGGTTTCACTATTTATAGTGATGTTTCAGGGAAGGGGCTGGGTTGTGTCTTGCAGCAGCATGGGAAGGTGATTGCCTATGCTTCCAGGCAATTGCGTCCCCATGAGAAGAACTACCCTACCCATGACCTGGAGCTGGTGGCGGTGATTTTTGCTTTGAAGATATAGAAGCACTATCTGTATGGCGAGAGGGTGGAGATTTTCACAGATCACAAGAGCATGAAGTATGTGTTTACACAGAAGGAGCTCAACATGAGGCAGCGCAGGTGGCTTGAGTTGATGAAGGACTTTGACATCGTACTTCAGTATCACCTGGGGAAGGCCAACGTGGTTGTCGATGCCTTGAGTAGGTATCCGACAGCCATGTGTTTGACTATGGATCGGCACCTGCTTGCAGACTTGGAGAGCCTTGGGATTGAGGTGATGGTGTCAGGAGTGCAGATGCAGTTATGGGGGCTTCAGATACAGTCGGACTTGATGGACAGGATCAAGGCGGCACAGTTCGATAATATGGCTCTGCGGTGTATCCGAGAGCAGATCAGTGCAGGAGTGGAGGATGTTGAGTTCTCACTTGCAGAGGATGGTGCCCTGAGGCACGGTTCCCGCTTATGTGTGCCTAGCGGGGAGCTCAGAGAGCAGGTTATACAGGAGGCTCACAGATCGCAGTACTCTATACATCCTGGTGCCAACAAGATGTATAGGAATCTGCAAGAGCAAGTCCGGTGGTATGGGATGAAGAGGGAGGTGTCCCACTTCGTAGCTAGATGCTTGATCTGTCAGCAGGTCAAGGCAGAAAGGCAGAGGCCCGGAGGATTATTGCAGTCGTTGCCCATTCAAGAGTGGAAATGAGAACATATTACCATAGATTTTGTATCGGGGTTGCCGCGTACACCAGGAGGAAAAGACGCGATTTGGGTCATCGTTGACAGGTTGACCAAATCGGCCCACTTTTTGCCATTCAAGGTGGGTACGTCTACAGAGAGGCTCGCGGAGTTATACATGAGACAGATAGTCAGGATTCACGGAGTTCCCGTCAGCATAGTCTCAGATCGGGATAGTCACTTTACTTTTCATTTCTAGATGAGTCTGCAGACTAGCTTGGGCACTCAGCTCAAGTATAGTACTGCATACCATCCCGAGACGGATGGACAATCGGAGAGGACTATTCAGACCCTTGAGGATATGCTGCGGACGTGCGTCCTGGATTTTGGAGGTTCCTGGGAGGATCACCTGCATTTGGTAGAGTTTGCTTACAACAACAATTTTCAGGCCAGCATTGAGATGTCACCGTTTGAGGCTCTGTCCGGGCGTAGGTGTCGTACACCTTTATCTTGGGATGATGTTGGAGAGCGAGCTTTACTGGAACCAGAGATGGTTATTGACGCAGCCGAGAAGGTGAAGCTCATCAGGGACAGACTTCGCGTGGCGCAGGACAGACATCGGTACTAGATCGATAGCCACCGGAGGCCGCTGGAGTTTGAGGTACAGATTTAGAGATAGGATTAGAAGTAGGCTGTTTTAATTTTTGTGTTGTTTGATTGATCATGTTTGATTTTTTTAGTAACTTGAGACCTTGCTTGTGATTAGGTTGGAGACATGGTTTTTCTGCGGATATCTCCGACTCGTGGTACGATATATTTTGGTGGAGGTGGGAAGCTTAGCCCGCGCTTCATCAGCCCTTTCGTTATCAGCGGGAGAGTCGGTGACGTGGCATACATGCTAGACTTGCCACCTGCACTAGTGGGAGTTCACAACGTATTTAACGTATCACAGTTGAGACGGTACGTGGCTGACCCTAGCCATGTGCTCGATCACTCGGAGATAGAGGTTGGACCTACTCTCAGTTATCCAAAGCAGCCTGTGGAGGTTTTGGATCGCCTGGAGAAGGTATTGAGGAACCAGGTGATACCCTTGGTACGCGTCGCATGGAGGCATCATTCTCCTGGAGAGTCTACCTGGGAGCGGGAGGATGAGATGCGCAAGCGGTACCCCTATCTTTTCGGACCTTGAGGTATACTTTTCTATCCATCTTAGCAGTTAGTTTCGCCTTTAAATTTCAACGACGAAATTATTTTAAGGGGGGTAGATTTGTCACTACCACTTTTCTAGCTTAAGGGTATTTTGGTCATTTTCAAAATTTTGGAATTAATTTGGAATTATTATTATTATTTATAATTAATGTGATTTTTAAGTGATTTTTAGAATAATTAATTTTGGTGTTTTTGTGACTTTGACTTATGTTGACCTTGGAGACTAACCTAGTGGCTAACCTAGGTCATGACTAAGTGATTAGGATTTAAAAACCTAGGTTGACTTAAGTTAATGAGGATTAACCCATTGGGATTAGTTTGGTGAATTTAGGAGCTAGTTTGATTAAGTAATGGCTTGTGAAATCACAAGTCATTTCATGACTTAAAGGCTTATGGCCCATAGGCCCACACCCCTTGAACCAAACCCTAATCCTAAAAATCTGGCCTGCCATAGTGTGTTCTCCCCCCTATTTATATCCCCTTGAAATTAGGGCTTGCCTCTTTTGGAATTCTTTGCCATTTGGAAGAGGTGAGTCCCTATCTTTGTGAATTCCTAGAAATTCCATTCTAACTCCAAATTCCACCAAACAAATTGCAATAGGACCTAATGTTAGTATTCTTGCTGATGTTGATGAGTATATTCAGGGAACACACAATTTGAGGAAGTTTGGTGGCTTGTGAAACTCTTCCCATTTGGGGATTTTGAACCATTGTTCACCAATAGGTATAATTCCTTCTATTGCTTTTAAATTCTGTTAGAAATCATTTCTAGGATGTCCTAACCCTAACCTAACAGTAGGATAGGCTAACCCTAGAATTTGGACCCATTACGTGTCCATATCGGACACGTATCAATGTGTCTAGGTTAGTGTTCGACGAAATACCTCAAAGGGTATTTCGTTCAATTTTTGTGATTGTGTTTGAATGGAAAAATCCTTTTTAGTCTCGCTTATGCATTTCTTGGACACTAAGCACGTTTTCGTGTCGGGTTGGGCCGACACGAGCGCGTGGACACGCGGTCGTGCACGCACGCGCGCGGACAGATTTCTCCCCTGCTACTCGAGTGTGGTTTCTCTGTGCACAGAGGGTTTCAACCCTCGAAATTTGACACAGGAGTCGTGTCCATGACTGACACGAGATCCCTAGTGTTTCAGGGACTCTCGTGTCGTGTCGGACACGTGATGGTCTGTGCAAGTAATGTACACTATGTAGTTCAGTGTTCGAGCTTGGTGTTCACTGTGTATTCAATTTTAAATAGTTTAAATAATGTTTAAATTTGTTAAATGGATTCTATATATGTTGTGTAATTCCTGTTTACATTAGGTTACATGTTAGTTTAGGTTTTGTTTAGAAAATTTGATTCGAACATGGGTTTTGGGGTTTATTCTGATACATGCTTTGATACTATTATTCCAGTTTCCCAAATCAGTTTAAATTCTTTTGTGTTATGTTTTTTTTCAATTGATAATTGTTCCCACATGTTACATTCTTGATTAGCTAAGTTTTATATTTTGATTTTAGGCTTGGGAATGAGGATTAGGCTATGATGTTTTCAATGCAACTGCCAATATATTTGTTGAACTGATTTTTTGGGATTTACTGAGATTAAGTTTTAAAACCTGGGAATGATTCTTAATTGTCTTAAACTAAATTCCTTCCTTGTGTTAACTGTGCATTGTTCCCTTTCATTTTTAACAACCTGAGTTTGCCTTGGTTGATATATGATATGGTGTGTTAACTGGGTTGAGGTTCAATAAAAACCTGAGAGGGGATTATGTTTTCCCAGTTTTCAAAACCTGGAAAGAGTTCTGTATTTTAACTGATATGAGAAACTGGGAGTTAGTTCTAAAACCTGAGTTTACATTATTTTTGATCCAATGTTTACTTTCAAAAAACTGAATTGGTTTTCCTGTTTTGGTGAACTGAGAGTGGGAATGTTAATTACCTGAGAAAGAATTGGGCTTGACTGTTGGTCTTGTTAGAGTTTGAAACCTGTGAATCAATTGCATTAACTGGTTTGAATTCTTCTAACAAACTGAGATTAAGTTCTAAAACCTGGAAATGGGTTGTGAGTTTGAGTTTTTGGTTAATTGGGAAGGCATTGATTTAATTCTTTTAAACTGTTAACTTAAACTGATTACTTCCTGTTTTAGATGTAAACTACTATGGTATTGCTCACTGTTTCATTGGTAAACCTGAAATTGGATGTACATTAATCTGAGTTCACTGTTATGTAGGAACCTGAGATTCCTTGTTTGATAACCTGGGAATTAGTTTGTGTTTTCAGTCCTTAATAACCTGATAATGTATTTTCAAAACCTGAGATGGGATGTTTCCTGTCATTCAAAACCTGAGTATACTCTATAATTAATTTCAATGTTCTTCTTTCAAATTGATTGGGTTGTGTCTCCAGTTCCTGGAAAATCTGAGAATGTAAACTTGAGTATAGTTTCAACCTTTTTGAATTGAATTGTAAACTGAAATGCCATTCCTATGTTCACTGATTTCCTGTGCATGTATACACTGTTCTGATTTCTGAGCACACACACAGTGTGTACTCATGTGTCCCCTCTCTCATTCCCTATAGATATATAATATGTGCATTGTTATATACTCTTATAATCTGTATAATGTATCATAGTATTTTACCTATACATATTAATTATATATAGAAATGTGTAATAATGTGTATATATACATGATACATTGTGATATGATTGTATATATATAAATATGGGTTATCATTTGATATGTTATGATATATGGGTGGGTTTTAATAGTGACTATAGGATAGATGTTTCCTAATAGACTATTAGTCATAGTCATGCCAATTGGTTATGTGACTAAGGCATGGTTAGGCATGGTATGCCTAGTGGAACCTAGAGTAGACTTGTTAGAACTTAGAATAACTTGCTAGACCTAGATTAGACTAGTTTGACTTAGATTTGGCTTGGTTGACCTAGTTTGACTTCTAGGGTTGACCAGAGTTGACCAAGAGTTGACATTGGTCTAGATTGACCTTGATTCATGTAGAACATATTGTAGAGCATTATATTTCTATTCTGGACTTGTTGTGACTCGTACTGTTCTAAATAGGAGCCAGATACCACTCCTGGGACAGTACTTTCATCTCGGACTTTCAGTTAGCAGGCGAGTACATTCTATGATCTTTTCATACCTGTCTGGATTATATTCTTGCTCTAGATTACTCTACATGATGCTGACACGTATCTTCACGAATTAGTACTATATGGATCCTTTTCCAAGATGTTATCCCTCTACGGGTGCATCGGGTATTTCATGTTCATGTACTTTATCATGTGCATCAGGTACTCCTTGTACTCGTACTAGTTCATATTTTTACATGTTCTCATGTGCTTTCATGTGCTTATCATGTGCCTCATGTACTACTCATTACATGAGTTCACGTATCTTAGTTGTATTCATGTGCTTATGACATAACTTGAACGGATCCTTGTGTATTGATTGGGGCGGGGAGAGTAGAATTGGTTATGTGGACACAATCCCCAATAGGTATTCATGTGCTCCTTATTTGTATTCATGTGCCCCCAAGCCGTTTACATAACCATATTGTACTCTAAATCACGTAGTCACTTACAGTCTCTACTATCATGTATTTACTTTCAGTTACAAAATATCTCCTGTTTACTTGTACTTCTATTCAGCACTTCCTGTATTTTACTCTATTTGCCAGATTTATCTTCCTAACCTGCTATGAACTGTTTGAGAGATATGTGCTCGTTCCCGTCCTGACTGGACCTGTTGAAATATTACAGAGGACGAGGCTGAGGCGTTCTGCCCTACTTACTACGGAGCCACACTAGATGAGTGCCTGGATTCGGACCAGCAGCAGGATCCATAGCAGTAGACGACACTCCATTTGTTTAGGATTGTCTTACTATTTTGGATCACTGTATTTAGATTTGAGATATTCTGATATGTATTATTTTAGACACTTAGAATTCTGGATTGTATCTCTGTGTTTCACTGTTCTGGATATTTATCTTTCATTATCTTTCCATCTTACCTGTTCTACCTTAGCTGTGGTTGAGTTATATATTGTGTTATGTCACCCCCATTCGGGGAGTATAACTGCTATTACCTTCAACTGTTAGATGTTGTAACCTAGGACAGCGTTCTACCGCCGACACTGCGGCGTAGGCTGGACGTACCCACGTCACGTGCCCTTATTCTAGGGTACGGGTCGTGACAAATAAAACTGTCTTGATTATATCAATCACCTACTTTACAATCTTGGTAGAAATATAAATGCTGTTCTTGATATAGAATTTGGTTTTTATATTGGGACATGAGGATATAGATATAGTGGACACAAACACTTTGCCTGATACATATACATGCTACGCTTGATTTCCAACCTATCTAAATAAATATTAATATGTTGTTGATGTTAATTTCCAAACCCCAATATTTATGGTTCTCTGCTTTTTTAGCTTAAATTCGTAATTTAAATATAAATTACATGTTATTAGTTATATTTACATCACTGCACATGTATGTTATACGTAGGGTTTCAATTCAAAAAAAATTTAGTTGAGTTTTGTGTTTGAATTTGTCCAATCTGAGACTGTGTGCATATTAACCCTTGATACGGGATTCCAAATGTTAGTTCAATTTGTTGTTCCATTTTTATGTAATATTTAGAGCTGTGTACATTGTTGTATGTAGGGATATAATGTTAGGTTTCATATTCTTATATGTTAGGTTGTGATAAATATTGAGTTGGTTTTGATGTTCAAATTTCTCCAAGATCCTGAAAACTGAATACATGTTAACATTTTCACATTGGTTTCCAATGCTTAGTTCAATTTCAGATTTAACACGTAATACTGAACTGTATGCGTAGATAAATGTATGGATAGTATGTTAGGGTTTCATTTCTACCATGTTAGGATGTATTGGGAGCATTAAGATTAGTTGTGATGTTTCAAACTCCTAAATTTTGAAATTGCATTATGTTAATATTGTACTGGTTTAAATGTTAGCTTATTTTTAGATTTTGTATGTAAATGCTGAACTAAAATCGGATTTAACCTAACCCTTTTTTCCCCTCTATGTTATGATTATATATCTAGATAGATATATATAGAGCTTAGGCATACATGTTATAATATATATAGATACATAACTAAATCTCTACCTCTTTATATATATATATATATATGTATATGGTTAGCCATGCATGTTATGAGTAAAGGAGTTGTGTATTGTAGATTGCTTAACCAATATGTCATGATTAGTGTAACTTGATAGTTATTGTTTGAAACCCAAATCCTCCTATACACTTTCATGTATATTTCGCATACACACATGCCTACCATCTAACTATATAAACCAGTTCATATACACCCATACACACACAAACCACATAACATTACATAATGCTAGTTTTCCCTCTCTAACGCTCTATATATATATTGTGACTGGATTTCAATGCAAGTGACTTTCAATTCTTTAACTTTGAATTTGATTTTTCTGTACCCTTTTAGATGATTGGAAGTTACCTTTCTTTATTTTTTTATATTTTTTTAATGAGTACCAGCTTTCACATAGGATGGTAGACTATCTTACAGTTTTGATGATTTGTTATTTCTGTATCTTTTCCAGTTTAGCACTCTAGATTTCTTGTGTGTTTGATACCCTATGACTGTCTTGGTTTAGCATGACTAGTATACCTAGATGAGACTTTCACTACCACCGTATGCCATGACCATGTATGTCGTCCTTTTTGATGGTATGATTTGTTTAAGTTCTGGGACTTGATTGTGGGGGTTTGACCTAGAAGGAGTATGAACATTTTAATTTTGAGGACAAAATTTTTATAAGGTGGGTAGGATGTGAGCACCCTGAATTTCGGGTTGATTTTTTTCATTTTATTTTATTTTCTGATTGATTGGTTTCGATAAATAATTTATTCTGTTATTTTTCCTAAGCGTGCTTTTTCGTGCCTTTGATATTTGGAGTGTCAGGGATGTTCAACTCTGGAAATCTTCTTCACGAGTTTTGGAGTGGACAGGATTACCTTCATGATGGTATATAGTGTCCCACTCAAACTTGTTCCCTTGTGCTCTTTTTGCTTCGTAGAACTTCGGGTCGAATTAGACCATTTGATTATTAATTATTTTTTCCCACTCTTTTCCTTGATCATTATTAGCTCGTTACCGTGACTTTTAATTTGGGAGCGCAAGACCAGTTAGTTTCTTGAAACCAACTTATCATGCATGATCTACTCGAGACGCTCGTCACCCATGACCTTCGTGTCCCACTCAGACACGCCATTTTGTGCTCCATTTGCTTCACACAACTTTCCTGACACGTGACCCGATTTTATTTCACCCCACGGTGTCACATTTATTTTCTAACTTGATTTGTGGGTACCCTGTCGACCAAAGCCTGTCAGCCCCAATTATGGACATGGTCCACATTGAGCCTACTACCCGTCCGACACTTGTGTCCCATTTATTGGAATCTTCGTGTGCTACTTATTTATCCATGATCATCGACGCCTAATTTTAATTTGATTATTGCGTAATGTCTGATTTTGACCCGATCCGGCTCCACCGAGTGCAGCCCAGCTCCATGTTACTCTCCATCATTACACCCTCATATTTTCTTGCCCAAAAATATCAAGTACTCTTCTACCTATTTTTCTATATTTAATAGAGATTTATGTTGAATTAAATCCCTATTGGAATTACCTATTTTTTCCTATATTCCATCCTAGCCATTGGATAACCTAATTAAATCCTCACCACCTATTTTCCTCACTTTCACTCACAGCAAGGTTGGCCGGCCCTAACTTCTAAATCTCTCTCTTCTCCCTCTCATTAATTACTCATTACTCTCACTTCTCTCTCTTTCTTTCTATTGTTTTTTCCCAAACAAAAACAATACAACAACAGCAGCAACTTCAACCCAACTCCAACATCAACACACACCCGACCTCCCACTGGACCGACCACCCCCCCTCGCCGTGGCTCCGGCCACCCATGGTCGAGCACGTCGGCCGACCTCCACCGCGCCACCTCTCCTCCTCCTCTTCAATATCATCTCCACCTCCACCTTAACCTACACAACCCGACTCCACCACCATCAACAACCAAGCCATCACCACCACTCATCGGCCACCACCAGCCCTTGGCCGCGCCGCCCCTGCCTCGCCGGGCCAGGCCAGACAGCCGCCGTCATCGCCGGCCCGGCCGCGCAACCCGGCCAGCAGCAGCAGCTGCACTTCCAGGCGCGCACGTGCGCGCGCGCGGGCCGCCATCGTGCGCCGCCGTGCCGTCGCACGGCTGCCATGGCCCTCCTGGCTGTGCGCCCTACTCCGGCGAACAGCCCCCTGACGGCCACCGTCCTCCGGGATGCGCCGTCGAGGCGATTCGTGCGTTTTGCACGAAGTTCCGTCGTGACGCACGCGGAATCAAGTTCGTTTTGGCGCCCCGTCGCTGCAACTTCGCGCGTTGGATCGACAATTTCTTCGCTCCGTCACAATCTCGGTATATCCACCTTCACCCCTGTCAATTTTCGTCTGTTAATTTTATCGTTTGATACATCAAAACCGGCCACCAAGTTGACCCTTTAAATTATATTAAATTTGGACTGTTTTGCGGGGTCAACTTCGTCAGCTTGTATCTCCTCCACCGTAATTCCTTTTGGCGTGCTACCAGTTCCTGTACGAAGCTGGTATAACCCTCTTACTACCCCTCCAGTTTCGTTTCATTGTGAGCTTGTTTGATTGGTTGAATTCGACGCCAAAGTTGGCCGTACGAATTCTTAATTTCCAACTTGTAAAATTCCATTTTTAAACACGGGACTCCAGATTTCATTTCTGACACCACCATTAGACTCGTGGCGTCGTTATGGCATGTTTTCATATAAAATTTGTTAGATTTGGAGAACGTGGGCCCTGGCACGTTTTTTGGTGCAAAGTGGGTCCCACATTCTGGGTCAATAGGACTTTTTGACGTCGGCTCGTCGGAATCCAATTTCGGATATACCGTTGAGTTCGTATCGTCATTCTGGACTTGTTGATATATAATTTGCTAGGTTTTGGTGGACATTGGATCCGACACGCATTTCGGTGCAAGTCGGATACCAATATCCGGATCAACGGGTCATTTTGAGATCGGCTCATCGGAATCCAATTCTGGATATACCGTTGAGTTCGTACCATCATTCTGGACTCGTTGACATGTAGTTTGCTGAGTTTTGGGAACATTGACTCTGGCACGCATTTTCGTGCAAACCGAAATTTTAAGTTCTGGTCAACGGAACAAATTGAGATCGGGTCAACGGAATCCAATTCTGGAGATACCATTGGGTTCGTATCATCATTCTGGTTTCGTGGACATATAATTTATTATATTTTGTAGACTTATTTTCTTGCACATTTTTTGGTGCAAAACGGCTCCGACACGGACACCATTTTGACCCGAAATTACCTTTTTACCCTTGTGTCCAAATTGGACCGATGGGTAGGCTATCCTAGCTAATTTGACCATTCTGGACACATTTGGCGATGTTTATTTCATCGTTCGACAATGTTTGTTGATAGTTTCTCTGAGTTTAACCTTTTTATAATTTATTAATAATTAATTCTTATAATGTTCGTATTTCGGGATTAGTACAACGAAACTGAGATCAGTCAATTCCAGTGATCTCACATCACTGAAATTAACAAGATGAACACGTGGATCACTATAATAAGATTATCAACCTTACCATTGATCTTCTTATCTCGATTTGCGTGTCGTAAGTTTTGACGTACGAATAACGAATTACACCTTATTCTTTAATAATTAGACTAGAATTTACCCTATTGACTAGAGTTGACCAGTTGACCCAAAGTCAACTATAAGTCAACACTTGACCTAGTTTGACTAGATTATTGACCGGAGTTGACCTAGAGTGTTTTGAGTTAGAAGAACCTAGAATAAAATAGATTGTTTGTAGAGATTTATTTATTACAACTTGAACAACTTGTAACCTGTGTTGTTTTAAATAGGACTCTGTGGCTTCAGTTGGACCCCTATACCTATCAGCTGTTCAGGTTATCAAGCGAGTACATTCTCTGATCATTTCATATCATGTTAGAATTATTTTCCTGCTTTAAATTACTTTACTTGATGCTGTCACATTGGTAACACGAATTAGTACTATATGGATCCATTCTTGAGATGTTATCCCCTCAGGGAGCATCGTATACTACATGTTCTGTGCGTTTCACTTACATGGTGTATTACTATGCTTCACGATTCTTCGATCACTTGTGACATGTACTCTCATGATCACAGAGTCTTTCCAGAATCACCCATTTATGGGCATTCCCAGAATCACCCCATTGTGGGCGTTCCCAGAATCATCCATTTATGGGCTATCCATGTATCACCCCTTGTGGGCCTTTACATGGAATCGTAACATAACCTGGTTGGATCCTTGTATATTGATTGGAGGTACGGGGGAGTAGAAGTAGACATGTGAATAATATCCAAGTAGTATAGTTCCCAGAATCACTCCATAGTATAGTTCCCAGAATCTCCTATGCCATTCACATGTTTATATTGTACTCTGACTCACTAGCCACTGTTAGCTCTCTACTTATAGTAGATATTTCTATTACAGTTCTCTTTCTCTGTTTACATACTATATTTCCTTCAGATCATGTATCTTACTTTACTGTATGATTATATTTTCTGACCTAATATGTTCTCTTAAGATGTACTGTGCTCGCTCTAGTCCTGACTGGACCTGTTAATAAATTTTACAGATAGCCTAGAGGTTGCCTGCTAGCCTAGAGGAGACAGTAGAGGTTGCATAGATAGCTAGGGTTTTCTTATGGTTTATTTCCAGTTGTCTTGAGTTGTATTTACTTACGTATTACTGTATTTGAGATTTGAGATGTATTCTGGGTTTGTGTATCTTAGACACTTAGATTCTTCTGATCTTCTATATTTCATTTGAGTTTATATCTTATCGTACTTCTTCTTCCTTAGTTGTGATTGAGTTTACATTCTGCTATGTCACCCCCATTCGGGAAGTATAAACTGTTTAGTCTTATACTGTTAGATGCATTGAGACCTTGTACAGCATTCTACCGCCGACATTGTGGCGTTGGCTGGCCATTGTTATGTTCTCGTGCCCTTACTCTAAGGTACGGGTCGTGACACTGACTGAGCTCGACGAGCCTGCGCTGCCCTAGACTTCTTCCCTCAAGCATCTAAGGGCGCACAGTAGGAAGAGTCCACATTGTGCCGTACAGAGTCTGGCACATCCTTACATGAGCATCTGAGGTCAGGACCGCATGAAAGACGGTCGAAGACTGAACCCGAGCCACATGGAGCAGATGGTCTGCGACTGGGATTGGTGGCCGCATAGGCAGTCTTCATGCGGTTGGCATTTGTGGCCGCATAAGCAGTCTGTATACGGCTGGATGTCGTGGCCGCATGAACCTTCTCCATGCGGCTAGCTGTTGTGGCCGCATGAGTCTACTCCATGCGGCTGGCTGTTGTGGCCGCATGAGCCTTCTCCATGTGGCTGCCTTTTGTGGCTGCATGAGCCTTCATGCGGCTGGCGCCCTTATGCGGCTTCTTTGACCGCATAGAGTCCCTTTTTCCACCTGCAAGTCCAGCATCGTAGTGTTTTCCTCTGTCGGACTTGGGACAACAGAGTCCTCTATGGTCTGAAGTGGGGTCGTATGAGAGTCTTCTCCGCCGTCTTGGACAGCAGAGAGGATTTCTTCAAGAGCTTGGGGAAGAGCAAATGATTTGGGCCTCCACTCCCTGCGAGCCTTCTTCGTGCATGCTCGCTTCTGGACCGGGCCAGCACTCCCGTCGGAGATCATTTCTTCAAACGCCTGCTGGTAGATGCGGACGACCAACATCTGTTGCATGGAGCCAAGTTTGGATGCGTCCGATTGCATCACCAACTTCTCAGCAGTGGAGAAGTTAGTCCCCAGCAGAGTCGCCATCGTGTTTGCCATTGATTATCTATGAACAGAACAGTTCTATGGGAGGACTGAACTTTGATTCACAATACAAACTCGCTCGTATAAAGAGAGCCTAGGAACAAAACCTAGGAAAAGTAATCTAAGTACAATTGTTTAGTTTTTTATTATGGGGGTGATGGAAGAGGCTCGGGAAAGTGATATCAACTCTGCCTTACTCCTTGGATGATCGAACGCGGCCTTGGCTCCGGCGAATAAGTGCTCTCTTCTCTTTGCTTTGTTTGTACTTTTTTTTCTATGTGTGTGTAAAGAATAGTCCCCTGCTATTTATAGGACTTAGTGATGAGTGGGGTGTGTAGTAACTGCGCCTTAAAAAGTTGGCGGTTGGGGATTGGTTAAGATTAACCTAGATCTGTTTGTTGAAAATCAATCTGGGCTATGGTGTTAGTTATAATAAATCTGCTTTGTTATGATTTGTTGGTTGCAATAAATCCCAGTGGATAAGTCTTAGTCAATCTTCTGCCACGTGTCTCAACTGCCATTATGCTGCGAGCCGCATGAAGGGCGTCCAGGCAGAGCCGCATGAGTATGGCCTGGTAATTGAGCCGCATGAGGGTGGCCTCCCAACCGAGCCGCATGAGGATTGCCTCACAACCGAGCCGCATGAGGGTGGCCCCCACAACCGAGCCGCATAAGGATAGCCTCACAACTGAGCCGCATGAGGGTGGCCCCCACAACCGAGCCGCATAAGGGTGGCCTCCCATCTGAACCGCATAAGAGTGGCCTCCCATCTGAACCGCATAAGTGTGGCCCCCCATCTGAACAGCATAAGGGTAGCCCCCACAACTGAGCCGCATGAGGGTGGCCTCATGTCAGAGCCGCATGGAAGTCCTTGAAGCGATCCACATAAAGAGCTTTGGAATTGGTGGATCGTATCAGCTATAAAGATTTTTCTCGTCTCTCTAGGAGCACGTTATTATGTCACAGTCATCATTTTACCTTTATGTCAGAGCTGTCAATCCTTTGTGTCAGAGCTGCCGCATTAAGTCAGAGCATTTAATGAGCCAGCTGCACAGAGTAGTTATGGCCAGCTGTGGAGGCCTATTTTTGAACCGCATAGGGCCACGTGGCTTTTTTTCGAGCCGCATGGAGCCATCGGGGACTTTCGAGCCACATGAAACTTTAAAGGATTTTTGAGCCGCATGAAGCTCTAAGGGATTTTTGGGCCGCATGAGACTCCCCACTGTTTCGAGCCGCATGGACTTTCATATTCTTTTCCATGCTTCTACAATAAAGGGCTCATATGGCTTGTCATGAAATATTCATACGGCTCAGACATGAGGCACTTAGGGGGTTCATACGGCTCGGTCATAAAATGCTCATGCAGCTCAGTCATAAATACTCCTACGGCTAAAAATATGAAACACCCATGCGGCTCAATCAGGAGACACTTATGCAGCACAGTTATGCAGTATTCATGCGGATCAGTCCTGAATCACATATGCGATTCAGGTTCGAATATGCAGCGCTTATGCGACTCATCTCATATGGCCCTATTATACAGAACACATGTGGTCTAACTGAGATAGGGCACGCATCTATAAAGCTTGAAGCACAGAACGCGATATAGCACAGGCTCGCGCATAAAACATACGACATAGCCATCGTCTTCCCACTGTCCTTTCCTTTGATAGGGGGTGCACGTCGGAGAGAATGGAAGGAGAGCCCACCACTCTCGACAGAGAAGCAAGTCCCTTCCCTTTGGCCGCAGTCGACTTGGAAGCTTTTGGAGCCATTGAAGACAAGAAGATGAGGATGAATGAGAAGAAGGTAAAAAAAAAAAATTTCTCCTCAAAATAACCCCTATTTATAGAGTTTCTAAAAAGAGTGCCGCTTCGATTCTCGAGATCATTAAAGATAATGATGACGTTTGGGGATTTTGTCCCTAGTAACCGTCGACTTTATCTCGAAAAGAGGACCCAAATCCAAAATCGAATCAAGAAAATTAAATGCAGCAGTGACAGCTGGCAGGCTGATGGAGTCTCTCTGCGGCTCGAGGTTTTCTACGGCTTGGGGTGTCCCTGCGGGTCAAGATTTTTTCTACGGCCCGAGATCTCTCTGCGGCTTGAAAATTCCCTATGACTTGGAGACTCCCTGCGGCTCGACAATATTTCCATGCTTCTTATCCAAAGTATTCTAAATTTGCAATTTGAAAACTTTGAAGGGGGCTTGTAGAAGCATGGAAAATATGGGGTTCATGGGGATCATAAATTGTCTTTATATACTTTGGGCCAAAACAGGTCCGTATAGAGGAAAGCCGTATGATAGATTCAGTGTCTCATGCGGCCCGTCGACAACCAGCTGCAGAAGAAAGAAATACAGCCAAGAGGATCAGTTCGTCTGGTAAAGCTGACAAGTTCTGTCAAAAATGACAGCTCTGACACTTCGATAAAAAGATAAGACGTGAGATGTCACCAAAAGCAGGGTTCATACGCCTTCATGCTGCTTGAAGGGTCACCTAAGCCGCATGAACCTTATGCGGCTCAAACATATACGACCCCAAAGTCTTTGAACTTCATGCGGCCAAGAGTAACTGTGATTCAATCCGCATGAGCTTTATGCGACCAAAATACAGAATCTATGCGGCTTAAATACTTAAGCTATGTCTGGGCTAAGGAAGTTTGCGACTTAAGCCGTATGAGTCTCATGCGGCCCCATACGGTCGAAAACTGAGAGATCTATGCGGTTCAAAATGATTCATGCGACATGACACGTGGCAAGCTGACCAAGTCTTAACTACCCAGATTTGCTGCAACAAAATCCTAACAAATCGATAAATGGCGGCCAAAGAGCGGGTCTTCGCGTGCCACGTGGCCACAGGCCATCTATGCGGCTCAACATACATTCTATTATAAATAGCAGGGTGCCACACCCCTGCAAAAGGCGAGCAACGTTCAAAAAAAGTAATTTCTTCAAGAGCTAAAGACTGCGTCAGATAGTCCAAAGAGTAAGGCAGAGTTGATAGCACTTTCAGAGCCTCTACCGTCGCCCCCAGAATCAAAACTAAACAATTGTACTAGATTGTTTCCTAGGAATTCCTTCTAGGCTTTTCTTTGTACAAGCGAGTTTGCAATCAATTTCAGTGTTCCTGTAATACCTGTCTTTGATTTTTATGGCAAATAGGGCTACATATGGACACGAGCATGAGAAATGTCATGCCTCGTGTCGTGTCGACGAATCCTTGGACTGACCGCACGAGGCAGTGCAGTCTGCGCACAACTGTGCATGTTTTTTAGTGTCTGGACACTTCGTGTCCTATTGTATAGACACAATACACTCTGTGGGGCACTTATACATGTACACGACACGTTCTTGACCATAATTTGATGTTTAATTAGTTTTTGTGATGATTAATTAGGGTTTATTCATTTCACTTATACCATATTCAAATAAAATGTAATTTCAGAGTTTTTAAACTGAATTAATTTGCTAATTTATGGTTAATTGGTGATGATTAACACGTATACATGTCTGGTTCGATGTTTGAATAGCTGGGTTCATAATTGTAAAACCCCTATTTTTTATTATTTGATTAGACTTAAAATGAATTTATACAATTTATGGTTTTATTTATATTCTTTTTTTTGATGATCCTGGTTTGGCCAATTCAGCCCGAACAGGGCCTGAACAAAATTTAAGCCTATGTGAGCATGTGGGGTGACTAAGATGGCCATGTAGGAACATTTCATCTGTGTGCAAATATTTTAAATAATTTTGAGACTTGTTGAATATTTATTGACTTTTGGTACAAAATTTATATTTTATTAATAAAATAATGTTTTACAAGATGGTATAATTTTCTGGACCCGCACATGGGTGAGCGGGTAAAGTTCACCCATTTGGGACGATTATTATTATTTTATTATAATTTAAGTTATTTCATGGAGATTAAAATATGTTCATTCTATTTAGATATTATTATTATTATTATTGAGATTGATTTATTGTAAGATGACATATATATATATATATATATATATATATATATATATATATATATATATATTATATATATATATATATATATATATATATATAATTAAATATATTAAATATTTGGATATGTGATATTTAAAGTGTTATTTGTATTTAAATGATTTTTGGTTATATATTTATAAAGTTTGAAAAGATTTAGAAAAGAAATGATTAAAGAATAAGAAAAGAAAAAGGAATAAGAAAAGAAAAAGGAAAAGAAAAAGAAAAGGAGAAAAAAAAAGTATTAAGTCAACCCACCCACATAAGTTGGGCGGGCCCCCCTTTTTCCTTCTTGCGCTGCTACAGGAGCTTATTCCCGCACCAACCCGTGGGCATAGGCCTATTGGGTTATTAGTAATATTAGTAGTATTAGGATTTTGGCCCCACTTTATATATATATAACTTCCTCCACAGATCTCAAAACCCGAGGCTCCCAAACCGAAAATTGTAGCAGATCATACCCCCTTCGCCCACGACTTCGTTTCACCAGCGACGGAGCTTTGTGTGCGACGAACGGAGCATCGGAAGTCAGCCCCGCGTCACCCACAGAGCAGTTTTTCCACTCAAGGTACCCTACTTCTCTACGATGTAACTTTTTACTCGTAGCACCGATTTTCGATCCGTAAAATGTTCTGGAAAGTAGACTTGACCCTCTTCGAGATCCCCCAGGTGGAATTTGACATGGGCCATCCAACTTGCTCGAACAACCGAGACGAAGTTGAAGAAAAACTACTTTTCTGAATATTAAAAACTGTCGTAAAACACCAACTTGTCGGCCACTTTTCTTGCTGTCCATTAAGCTTTCGTAAAAACTAATTAAAGGCAGTCAAAGACAACCTAACCGAGATTGTAATGCACCTTTTGGATTCACTTTTCATCTAGTATGTAGAAAGTTACACGTTAAAGGTTTCCGAAAAACTGTAAATTCTATTTTCAAAAAGTAGAGAAACACTCCGATACGGCGTCTGTCCCGACAAACCGGGCGATGTTGTTGCACACTATACACATCCAAAGACGCGTATGGATGTTCTCGACATGTGGGAACTGACGGAACTCGATTTCATTGCATGTGCGCGACGAAATTAATGCGTATCCGTCGAGATACCCCGTATCGACTCTTTGCAAATTAAGTCACAACTTTGTGCACACTCATCATAGCACGATGAAACTTGCGTCATTTGACTCGAAATATTTTTCTGGTCCTGCGAGCCAAGTTTGGTCCGATTCTGAGACCGTTGATCGGGACACTATTTTGGCAGGCCCACAATCCCACTCAACGGGCGATTTTGTGCATAGCCCACCGAATCCAAAATTGGACATACAGTTGGGTTTGCTCTCATCAAAACAAATCCGTAGACATGTAGTTTGATGACTTTAGAGACCGTTGGTTCTGGCACGCATTTCGGTGCAAAGCGAATCCAACGGCGGACATCGTTTTGACCCGAAATTACGATTTTGCCCCTGTTCCAAAATTTAACTTTTGTACAGGCGTTTCCTTAGTATATCTTTTATTTCAAACTCGTTCGTGATGTTTGTTTCAGCATCCGGAGCTTCTTGTAGATTTTGACTTTCGTGTTGACGATTCTGATTGTTGGATTTTGCTGCTTCTCGCACCACCCGCAGGCAAGATACCTTGCCATTATACTGTTTATATTCAGTTGCATTTTATTACATATCACTGTTCATTATTTCCAGTTCTTGTAGTTCTTGATTTATTGTCTGCACAGTGATATTAGATATACTTTGTTATTATCCTTTGATTGCATATGGACTTAGAGTTAAGAGACTACCGTTGTAGTATATTGCATATACCTCGACACCATTGTACCGAGGATGTGTGAGATGACTAGCATGTAGAGGTTCTTGTGTATGGGATGATCCCCAATGTGCATGCGTTAGGGCTAACTGCTAATAGAGGCGTGTTAGGAGACTTAGCAGTTAGTAGCGATACATGGTCGTGGATGCGACTTGACAGTTACATTGGGTGGGGAGAACATTTCCTTGTCGTATGGGCTTCTATTGCACTTCCCTTATAACCCAGAAGCTTTGCTGGAGATACGGGTATGAGCCTCTCAGGTTGGCCACTGTCGTTTTTCAACTTCATGCTCTCGGTCACTGGTGCCCAAGTGGGGACTATACCAGATCCAACTACAGCTAGGGCTCATGCGACGAAAGGTTTGTTCTTAACTGCATATTCACTTTAGTATGGTTAGAGTACCTTATTTATGTCTTGTCACTTTCTTTGATTGTGGCATATTTTATATTCAGTATTTATATGGCATGTTTATGTATCTTGTTACGTCCCTCTCAGGACCTGGTTATCTCTCCAGGTGTGTGCTTCTGTGATTTTACAGGTGTTCTAGCCAAGGCCGTGATCTTCTCCATTCTTTCGAAGTCGATGGCGCTTGGCGTCTCATTATTTAACGATCACTTCTTGTACATTTTATTTGAGATAGTTGGTAGTGGACTTTGTCTCCGCCCAACGATTGTATACATGACAAATTCAGAGTTGCTTTTATATCATTTAATTATCTAGTTGATGAGATTTAGTTATTATGGTTCTACTACATTTTACAGCTTATGTATACATACGAGTTTCCATATATTGGAGTATACTTTGTATGTATGCAGCTAGCATGGATACTTACCTAGTCCTAAGTATTTTGGGACTGAGCGTTACATGTTTTTGTGGTGGCCCATACAGGTAGTGTTTGTCACTTCGGTTACGTTACTGTACCGATGTGAACCTACAACATAGGATTAAAATTATAAGAATCTCATCCATACAGCTTGACCTCTTCCCTTGGCTTCAAATTCCGAACTCTCGTTCGACTTCCTTGAATTGCATCTTGCTTGATTCCTTTCTACCGTTGATTCTTATTTTCGTGCTTAGTGTCAACTAGGAAGATGACTACACTGGTATATGCTCATAGGTCAAACACATGGCTAGAATGGTTATATTGGCAATTGGAATACATTTAAGACTAATTGAGTTAAAAGCTTTTTTTTAAGAGTGTGATTTAATGATTAGTAATTTGTAAAGTAGGATACTACCAAAGAATGTTTTAATCTGAGTTTTCTAAATAGTAAACACCATAGGATTGATACTGTAGGAAAAAAAAATGCTAGAATCTTTATACCCTTGATTTAAGAAATTGATTGGCTTTTTGAGATTTGATACTTTTGATTTATTGGGTTATAGCTATACATCTTTGAACAAGTATAAAAATTTATTTGCTGTTCGAGTTGTGATATTTATAAATTTTTGGGTGGTAGATATACATCTTTGAACAAATATAAAATTTATTTGATTTTCGAGTTTGATGTTTATGATTTATTGGATTATGGTTATACACCTTTGAACGGTTATAAATTTGGTTTGAAAATGATCGTAGATTTTAAATGTGGCAGTATAAATTATTTAAATTTGCGTTGTACAACTTGCGATTTCGTGTTTAGTAAATTTTAAATTTTTAAGTGGAAGTAATGACGGTAAAATTTTGGTTTAAAATATTTAAAAGTTATGAAAACGATTTTTGAAATTTTTTATTTTAAATGGTGTCCTATGATTGATGATTTACAAATCTATTTAGATTTTTGGTAAAAAAAAGAGATTTTGACTGATAAGATTATTTGAAAATTTAGTTTAATTTGCTAATATTAAAATTTTGGAAGAATTTCGAAGGATGTGATGAAAAGTTATTTTGATTGATTAAAGGAAGTTACCATTTAAAAGTTATGATCTTGTTGGAATAACTTAGCATGAATAGAAGTTAAAAAAAAAAATTTGATGAGAGCATTGAGCTTAATTTTTGAGATTGCTTTTAATATGCTAAGAGTTTTATTATGAGTTATTTGAAAATTTTAGAGTGTTAAATTTTTGATTGATTATGGAATTTTTATGGATTCGTAATTTATGAACTCTTGAGTAAATAGTTGAATTTAAACGTTAACTTTGGAAAAGGTTAGTAGTAACGTGATAAAATTTTGCTTTGAGATTTATGAGAGTGATTTAAATTTTTTTTATGATAAATTTGAACGGATTGGAGTAAATACTGATTTTCGTGGTTTATTTTTGAATGTTTATTTCTTTAAAACTTTTTGGAGGAAACTCGAGTTAAATTTTAATGGTAGGCCCAAGATAACCCTACTGAGTATTCCACACTTATTGCCATGTCAACCACGATCATGATAGTAGTATATACACAAGTGTTGTTTGTCATCTACCAAGCTATGTGACTGTATTTCCACGTTGACTTACTCGACCTTCCTTCAATTCTAGATCTTTTAATTGCGACCTTCTAACCCATTTGCAATTTGAATAATGATTTGATGGTTCCTTAATTGTATTCATCTAGGAGACTTTCTTCTCTCCGGAATTGTGTTCCTAAATTATTTTTGGATTCTTTAATTAATATTATTTCATGCTTTAACTTGATCTTCTTTATTTTTGTGCATTAATTATCACCTCATGAACTCCCACTTTCTATTTTTGATCTTCTGGCGTCCCTTACCGTGACTTGGATATTTGGAGCACAATACTAGACTTTTCTTCCAACAAAATTCATATGTAAGACCTAGACGAGCCCACCTTTCTGTAGGCGTGTCATGTCCCACCAAAACCTACCTCCTTGTACTCTATTTTTTCGATATGACCTTATGGTCAAAATGGCCAAACTAAAATCTTTACCATGATACCGATATGTTTTCGACCACGGATAGGGATTCAACCTCGATTCAATTCTTTCGACCCGATATGTGATTATGTTCTACTAAATTCCTTAAATGCTTAAATTTGTACTTTATCTTGATTGCTTAACCCATTGTCTCATCCCATTACTAGTTTAACTCTTGTAAGTTTGGTAGAGTACCTCACGGGCCAACAAAACCTTGTCCTTATGACCCATGTGGATAAGTTTGCTTAGACTATAAGTTCAGAGGACCCTAACTTAGCTAGTCAACCAAGACAACTGTATAGGCCCAAACTTCCGACGAGCCTTGATTTTAAAAGATCTTGGACTATTTAAAATTCCTTCATCAGTACCTCCCTTGCTCATATACTGCATATCTTATGCTGCTAATGTAGCTTCAGTTTTGCAAGCTTATTCCGTTATCAAGCTTGATCATGACATATTTTATTGGGTGCACCCACTGACATATTGTCTAATCAGAACCGGTGCATGATGGTCTGATCAACCTATTGCACTTTGGTTCGCTAATCACATATTATTCTACGTTGATGGAGACACAGTAAAACCTGTCTTAGAGTCTCGTCCGCGACAACATTGACAATTCTCTTTTGAATTATTTTTGCCGCCTATGAACCCCGCAATTCGTACTCTATATATAACACCGTCTTTGAAGCCTTTGTTGTTCTTGTCTTTTACTTATTTTGGAAAGACAAGACACTGTACTTGCTAAGATAGACTCAAGGTATCATCTTTGGTTGCCAAATCAGTTAATTATACACAAATGTAGATAGCCACCGCCCGACTCATGTGGCCATATCCTCGTCTTTAGCTACTCCTCATTTCTCAACCCTAGAAATTATTATCATGCCCTTCCAAATGTTCTTGAGCACTCGAGAATGATTCTAATCATTCACTTAAATCAAACTCTCAATTGAGACGATTAGTCTCCAGTTTCTCTCTAGGAACCACATCTTCCAAATGTCAAATTTATATTTCTTTGGTCTACTCATTTCCTTACTGTTCTTCTAAATTGGATATTCAAAAGTTTGTTACCTTCACTAGCGATCCTTATTCAATTCCATAACCATGATATATTTTTGTATATATCGACTCCACAATTTTCTATTGCACGGTGGTGTTGAACGACGTTTTATCACCTCCTCCAAAATTTTAATTGTATTTTGGTATTGACGAACTCTTCCTATCCCTCAACCCTATCTACCCTATTAATCCTAAATTTCGAGGACAAAATTCTTGTAAGTTGGGTAGGATATAAAACCCCTATTTTTTATTATTTTTATTATTTGATTAGACTTAAAATAAATTTATACAATTTATGGTTTTATTTATATTCTTTTTTTTGATGACCCGGTTTGGCCAATTCAGCCTGAACAAGGCCTGAACAAAATTTAAGCCCATGTGAGCATGTGGGGTGACTAAGATGGCCATGTAGGAACATTTCATGTGTGTGCAAATATTTTAAATAATTTTGAGACTTGTTGAATATTTATTGACTTTTGGTACAAAATTTATATTTTATTAATAAAATAATGTTTTACAAGATGGTATAATTTTCTGGACCCACACATGGGAGAGCAGGTAAAGTTCACCCATTTGGGACGATTATTATTATTTTATTATAATTTAAGTTATTTCATGGAGATTAAAATATGTTCATTCTATTTAGATATTATTATTATTATTATTATTGAGATTGATTTATTGTAAGATGAATTTATATATATATGTAGATATAATTAAATATATTAAATATTTGGATATATGATATTTAAAGTGTTATTTGTATTTAAATGATTTTTGGTTATATATTTATAAAGTTTGAAAAGATTTAGAAAAGAAATGATTAAAGAATAAGAAAAGAAAAAGGAATAAGAAAAGAAAAAGGAAAAGAAAAAGAAAAGGAGAAAGAAAGTATTAAGTCAACCCACCCACATAAGTTGGGCGGCACCCCCTTTTTTCCTTCTTGCGCTGCTACAGCAGCTTATTCCCGCACCAACCCGTGGGCATAGGCCTACTGGGTTATTAGTAATATTAGTAGTATTAGGATTTTGGCCCCACTTTTTATATATATAACTTCCTCCATAGATCTCAAAACCCTAGGCTCCCAAAACGAAAATTGTAGCTGATCATACCCCCTTCGCCTACGACTTCGTTTCACCAGCGACGGAGCTTTGTGTGCGACAAACGGAGCATCGGAAGTCAGCCCCACGTCACCCACAGAGCAGTTTTCCCACTCAAGGTACCCTACTTCTCTACGATGTAACTTTTTACTCGTAGCACCGATTTTTGATCCGTAAAATGTTTTGGAAAGTAGACTTGAACCTCTTCGAGATCCCCTAGGTGGATTTTGACATGGCCATCCAACTTGCTCAAACAATCGAGACGAAGTTGGAGAAAAACTACTTTTCTGAATATTAAAAACTGTCGTAAAACACCAACTTGTCGGCCACTTTTCTTGTTGTCCATTAAGCTTTCGTAAAAACTAATTGAAGGTAGTCAAAGACAACCTAACCGAGATTGTAACGCACCTTTTGGATTCACTTTTTATCTAGTATGTAGAAAGTTACACGTTGTTAAAGTTTTCCGAAAAACTGTAAATTCTGTTTTCAAAAAGTAGAGAAACACTCCGATACGGCGTCTGTCCCGACAAACCGGACGACGTGGTCGTGCACTAAATGCATCGAAAGGCGCGTATGGATGTTGTCGACGTGTGGGAACTGACGAAACTCGATTTCATTGCATGTGCGCGACGAAATCAATGCGTATCCGTCGAGATACCCCGTATCGACTCTTTGTAAATTAAGTCACAACTTTGTGCACACTCATCATATCATGATGAAACTTGTGCCATTTGACTCGAAATATTTTTCTGGTCCTGTGAGCCAAGTTTGGTCCAATTCTGAGACCGTTGATCGGGACGCTATTTTGGCGGGCCCACAAACCCACTCAACGGGCGATTTTATGCACAGCCCTCCGGAATCCAAAATTGGACATACAGTTGGGTTCGTCTCATTAAAATAAATCCGTAGACATGTAGTTTGATGACTTTAGAGACCGTAGGTTCTGGCACACATTTCGGTGCAAAGCGGGTCCAACGGCGGACATCATTTTGACCCAAAATTACGATTTTGCCCCTGTTCCAGAATTTAACTTTTGGACAGGCGTTTCCTAGGTATATCTTTTATTCCAAACTCGTTCGTAATATTTGTTTCAGCATCCGGAGCTTCTTGCGGATTTTGAATTTTATGTTGACGATTCTGATTGTTGGATTTTACTGCTTCTCGCACCACCCGCAGGCAAGAAACCTTGCCATTATACTGTTTATATTCAGTTGCATTTTATTACATATCACTTTTCATTATTTCCAGTTCTTGTAGTTCTTGATTTATTGTCTGCACAGTGATATTAGATATACTTTGTTATTATCCTTTGATTGCATATGGACTTAGAGTTAAGAGACTACCGTTGTAGTGTATTGCATATACCTCGACACCGTTGTACCACTAGGATGCGTGAGATGAGTAGCATGTAGAGGTTCTTGTGTATGGACTGATCCCCCATGTGCATGCGTTAGGGCTAACTGCTAATAGAGGCGTGTTAGAAGACTTAGCAGTTAGTAGCGATACATGGCCGTGGATGCGACTTGACAGTTACATTGGGTGGGGAGAACATTTCCTTGTCGTATGGGCTTCTATTGCACTTCCCTTATAACCCGGAAGCTTCGCTGGAGATACGGGTATGAGCCTCTCAGGTTGGCCACTGTCGTTTTTTAACTTCATACTCTCGGTCACTGGTGCCCAAGTGGGGACTATACCAGATCCTACTACAGCTAGGGCTCATGCGACGAAAGGTTTGTTCTTAACTGCATGTTCACTTTAGTATGGTTAGAGTACCTTATTTATGTCTTGTCACTTTCTTTGATTGTGGCATATTTTATATTCAGTATTTATATGGCATGTTTATGTATCTTGTTACGTCCCTCTCAGGACCTGGTTATCTCTCCAGATGTGTGCTTCTGTGATTTTGCAGGTGTTCTAGCCAAGGCCGTGATCTTCTCCATTCTTTCGAAGACGATTGCGCTTGGTTCGTCTCATTATTTTATCGATCACTTCTTGTAAATTTTATTTGAGATAGTTGGTAGTGGACTTTGTCTCCGCCCAATGATTGTATACATGACAAATTCAGAGTTGCTTTTATATCATTTATTTATCTAGTGGATGAGATTTAGTTATTATGGTTCTACTGTATTTTACAGCTTATGTATACATACGAGTTTTCATATATTGGAGTATACTTCGTATGTATGCAGCTGGCATGGATACGTACCTAGTCCTAAGTATTTTGGGACTGGGGCGTTACAATAATTATTCAAGATTAGGTTGGTAATTTGAAGTTTTTGAATATATGGGATACTCGATACATGACTGAACCATGAGTTTAGGTCTAATTCTCCACATGTTCGTTATTTCTGAGATATGATCATTGTTTTCCAGAGAACTGAGGTTAGATTTAATGCAAAAATTTTAGGTTCTATGATATTATTTTTGTCAGTTGACAGTAGGTTGTTTTAGGGTTGATACTTCATGTATCATTTTAATTTTTTCTCAAATATGCGTTGGTATTCATTATATATGAATTTGTTTACTGTTTCTTTATTTTTGAACTGTGAACATGGAGTTGTATTCAACTTGAAGCTATTCTCAGATTTTTCCTTTCTTTCCATTTTTCCTTTTTCTTCTTTTGATATCATATATATATATATATATATATATATATATATATATATATATATATATATATATATATATATATATATATATATATATATATCTTTCATATATATTGTTCAAATTATATAAATAGTTTCCTATATGTAAACTCTATATACAGTAGTGTATAGATATAGATCTTTTATATAGATTGTTTTATATTGATCTCAGTTTTCATAAGTTTAGATTCTTAAATCTCTTTTCCAATCCACACACACCCTGGCCATGTATCATTCTTTTCCTTATCTATATATACATATAGGCATGTTAGTATATTGGGTGTATATATATAATATTATATATTGAAGGAATATATATATATATATATATATATATATATATATATATATATATTATGATTTTGGCTATTAGGTATAGCCTATGGATTAATGAGTCAGTTTAGGATGGACCCAATGAACCTAAATTGGCCGAGTTGACTAGCAAATTGACCAAGTTGACAAAAGTCAACTTTAAGTCAAATTTGATCCAATTTAACTCAAACAGACTTGGGATAACTAGATAACTTGTGTTTGACCTAAAATTAGTAAACGAACTATTTGACTTAAAGTTGACCAGAGTTGACCAGATTTGATTATAGTTGACCAAGGGTTGACTTTGACCTAGAATGACCTAGAATTATTTAGAATGCATTGTAGGCTATTCTTATTTCATGTTAGACATGTTGTGACCTGTGTTGCTCTGAATAGGACTCAGATACTCCAACTCAGACTCATATTCTCATCAGACAGCCAGGATATCAGGCGAGTACATTCTCTGACCGTTTCATATTTGTTAGAAATTATATTCTTGTCATATTTTAATTTACTTGATGCTGACATGATGTTATCACGGATTAGTACTATTTGGATCTTTACATGAGATGTTATCCCCCTCTGGTGCATCGAATATATCATGTTATGTACTTTTCACGAACATCATGTATTTTGTGGACCCTCATTATTCATGTATACTCATGTGCTCTCATGTACTCTCACGATCTCATGAGCTTCATGTATAAGCTATCATGTACAATAACATAACCTGTCCAGATCCTTGTGTATTGATTGGGGTATGGGGGAGTAGAAATAGTCATGTGAACAATTCCAAAATAGTGTAATCATGTACAAACTCTTTAGTGTAATCATGTGCAAATCAAGGCGTTCACATGTCTATCTTGTACTCTAAATCACATAGTCACTTACAGTTCTCTATTATCATGTATAGATAGCTTTGTTTATTAGTTTCTCTCTTTCTTTTCATGCTTATTTCTTACAGCGTTTCATGTATCTTAACCTATCACATGCTTTATATTTTCTGTCAAGATATGAACTGTGTGAGATGTATTGTGCTCGTTTCCGTCCTGATTGGACTGTTGAAAATATTATAGGATTCGAGGAGGAGTTCTGTCATATATATTATGGCACATGCTTAGATGACACCGGCGACTTGGACCCTCAGGTGGATCCTACAGTCGCTGTGGACTTGCCTATTGTCTAGATTAGATTTCTAGACTAGTTTTTCTTTAGTTGTCTTATTTCATGTACTTTTAGTTGTTGGATATTGGTGATGTTTGTATATTCAGATATTACTCTCATTGTAGCTGGTTGGAGATTATTCCTTTATCTTATCCATGCATTTATTTCTCTTTATTCTCCCTTAGATGCTGTAATTGAGTTGTATCTTTATATTGTCCTCCTTTTGGAGTGTATATTATTATTCAGGTATGGTTATTGATAGATGTTGTGACCTAGGATATCGTTCTACCGTCGACACTGCATCGTAGGCTGGACGTACCCACTTCTCGTGCCCCTACACTGGGTGCGGGTCGTGACACTTTATTAGCCTCCATTACAATTTTGTATCCTGAGGCTACAAGTGTAGAACCACTAACTATATTCCTCCTAACCGACGGCACATGAAGCACATCATAGGTAGGTAGAATATTTTTCGATGTCATCTTTAGATCTATTCTTCCTCTTCCTACAATATGTGTTATTGAGCCATCTCCTAAGGTCACGCCTCCTCCACCTGATTCCTGATAGTTTAAAAATTAGGAGCGATCAAATGAAACATGAACATTAGCTTTGGAATCCAACCACCAATGACCAAAATAAGAAATATTTACTATAGTTTGATATCTTACAGACCTGAAGGAGCTAGAACATCCATTCAGAATCATGTTTGCCTCCGGCTTGCCTTTCCCTATGAAGGAGGTCTTGACAGCTTCTTTCTTCCTATGGAAGCAGTTGATGGCCGTATGGTTTATTTTACCACACACAAAACAAAATCTCTTCTGATCCTGAGTCTGACAAAAGTTTTAGGTTTCTGAGATTGCTGGTGATGAGGGTTTTGGTAATGGAGGTTTTGGTGATCTGGTTGAAAACTCTACTTCTTTTCGAAGGAGTTTTTCTTGTGTTTATGATGGTAGTTAGACTTGGATTTGTCATGGGTTTTTACAAGGTTTACCCTAGATTTGGAATCAGACCTAGCTTTGGACATTAACCTAAACTCTTCTTCTGTTCTAAGTTTCTTTTGAACTTGAGTATAGGTAAAAGTTCCTTGTAAATGGGTAAGATCTTTGGTAGTATCAGACCAGAAAGGAGGGAGTTTGTCTATCAAGCATCCTATTTTATGCTCAGTAGAGAAAAATGTACCTTTGGCTTGAACATGCCTAAGGTCTTCTTGGAATTCATGATTTTGGTCATTGATAGGTTTATTATCTACCATGACATATATGTTGAATATGGAGGAATTGAATCTTTCAATTCCATCATCATCACAACCATATTCATCTTCGAAAGCATACCAGAGTTGTTTAGCGCTTTTGTATTCAAAAAATAAGTCATAGAGAGACTCAAACAAAGCGCTTAAGATTATATGGAAATAGTAGTAGTCTATTTCCTTAGGGATCTTAGGTTTGGTGGAAGAAGAGGACTTGGATAACCCTATGTCAGACTCAGTTTCATCAGAATCATTTATGATGGGCGTGGACCCATCAATAGCAGAAATCAGACCTAAAGTGGAAAGCCAAAACATCATTTGACTCTGCCACCTCTTGAAGTAGGTGCCATTGAACTTTGAAGGTTTGGCAGTGAAGGTCGCTTCCTTGACAGTCATGATTTCTAAAGTCTGCAAAAATTTATATTTATTCAATAAAGATGGATTAAAATAACGGTTTAAATAGTTTTAGTAATCTACCTTTAAAATTTTAGTTTTTCAAGTTTTGATCAGGATGGGTTAGCTTTAGGGGCCGGATCCCAGCAAGCGGTAGTCCACTAAAGACGCTTAAGTAACGGTCGCTTAGACAATTTACGTCTTGTTGACAGAATGGCCCTTTCGGCTTGTACCCAAACAAATCTCTACTTTAGAACTTTAAAATTAAAGAAATTTACTAAATCAATAAACTGTTTGCTTTAGCCTAAATTTTAATATTGAGCAAAGGACAATTCTCAACTAGTATTGACAAAAGATACTAACACGATAATGTTTATCTAAGGTGTCAATTCCTAGAAACAGTTTTATGAAGCAACAGTTGTAATATAACTAATACCAATCTGCAAAGGAATATTGTTAACAGTACATGTCACGACCCGTACCTGCTTTTCAGATACGAGTGCGTGTCCAAGCCAGTCTACGTCGCAGTGTCGACGGTAGAACGATGTCCAGGCCACAATAAAACAAAATTCTCATAAAATAATTATTATTTCTCATTCACAACATCTAAATTATTTTACAACATTTCAAGGTTTACATTTAATCCAAGTACAATGTCTCACAGAAGAAAATAAAATCACTAATCTATCTATCTAATCTTCTAGGTTGACCTCAGCATACCCATGTCTTTGCAATGCTAAGGATAACAGAAAGAGCATAAGGAAGAAATATGTTATTCCACGTCAGAAGAAGCAACCGGCATATTGGTAACGTCAGTGTCACCAAGATATGCACCATAAATATTGCGGCAAACCACGTCGTCTAAAGCTGAAAAATAGTTATCCAGTCAGAATTGGAGCAGGATCACCATAAACTACATTATACAATATAATATACAAGCACGTAGAATAGCAATAAGGAAAGGATGAATATAACATGATATAAAAGAGACCACTATATCATAGAAAACAGTCTGAGAGTACAATTATGACATGGAACAGATGAAGGTATAATTAAGATAGAAGACAGTATGAGAGGACGATGAATGTAAGACAAACCACTGGACAATATGTCAACACGAATCAAATCACGTGTACTGTGAGTTTTAGAATACAAGTGTTCTGCATATGGACGGGTTAGGACATCTGGCAGTCGGTACGTGCGGTGCAACGACTGCTACTAACATTAACATTGGAAAAAACTTTTACATTACGTAGACCACATGCATACTAGTTGTATTCCCCCTATCGACTCTCTCACAAGTAAACATGATCACTTTAACATTAACTTTAAACTCAAACATTGAACATTAAATATTAAACGAAAGCAATAAGTGAACATGTATGGTTATGGTAACAAGTATAACTCTCGTACACCAATGGTATAAAGATAAGACTAACAGTTTTAAGAAAAAGAATAACATGCAGCATAAAATAAAGGCAACATAGGTCATAGTGATACTTGCCTTACTCTGGAAAGGATGAAACCGCGACTCACGGCGTTGTCCGATCTACCCCGACACACAAATAATCATAAGTTTGATATTGAAAATCCCACTCTAAAAACCCTAGAAAGTGGCTTATGGTTTAACATAATTACTTATATTATTTCTGAAATAAATCAACTAAAAACCTAATTTAATCTAATATAATTCTTGAATTAAAATTAAATACTAATTTTTAGCCAAGGAAAATTACAATTTCAAATTCGAAACCCTTGGCACATAAATCGACACACATCGATGACTAAATAGTCAAACAACACAAACTCGATGATTTGAGTATGAACCCTAGTAGATTTCAGTTCCATGAGTGAACTAGAATCGACCGTGCCACAAAATCACGCTTAGGTCAATAGATATCATCATTATGGATAACCATGCCCAAATCAATGATTCTACGACCAAGATTGAGTTATACAAATTATTTAAAATATTAAATGAACATGTTAATTTCTAGAAAAAAAATATGTCATATATCTCTGTGTTAGCTTGCCGAAACATCAAATCTTTCGTGATTCTGATTCCTGGTTCTCCCAAAATCTCGAAAACACCGAAATGTGTCAAATTTTGGACAACTGACACTACGAATTTTCCAGAAATCTAGGTTCAGCATTTATGAAAATAAAGTATATATTCAGAAACCTAACCTTGATACATTTCCAATAAAAAAAGGGTACACAAAAAGCACGTCGGGGTTGGCGACAATCGTTTCGTGAAGTCGGAGATCTCCAAGGAACACTCTCCTCAAATTCAGCCAGGAATTAATTAGGGTTTCCTGTAATATATGTATGTATATAGGAGAGAGATAGAGGAAGGTGGTTGGGCATCGACAGGTGGCCCCCCCGATTGATTGGATGCTGATGACTGTGTAAATAAATATTTTAAATTAAAAAAATTATTAAATAATTATTTTATATTAAAAAAATTATTAAAAAATTATTTTAACACTAAATAAATCCAAATAAATTGCAGAAAAATCTATAAAATTCCTAGAAAATTCTAGAAAATATTTCTAAGTGTCTAAAACATAAATAAAAATATTTTAACTCAAAATATCATTTTGTGACTCAATAGTAAGTTCCAAAAGCCTATAAAATAAATTCTATAGGTTTTAATTATCTAAAAATTTCCCAAAAATTGTAGAAAAATTTGAAAAAAATCCTAGAATATTATAGAAAATAGTTTTAGTCATCTAGAGCCCAAGTAAAAAATATTGGGTCCAAAAATAACCCCATGCGACCTTATAGTAAATCTTGGAAGCCTTTAAAAATACTTAACCTTCATAAATAAATATCTAAACATATCCAAAAATTATAATAAAATATGAAATAGATAAATAGCACTTATATAAAATATATAAAGGCTATATGACCATAGTATGGTTATAGCTCATCTATGAGCTTAGGCATAACCCCTATGATCATAGAAATTGATCATAAAAAAAAAGTTAAAAATTAGGGAAGTGGACTTACAGTACAAAAAAAAAAATTAACAATATAAAATATTTGTAAAGAAATATTGTTAGCAGTACAAACATGTAAAGGATTGTATGTTGTTTGTTAACCAATATCTAAAAATATTTAGTTAAAGAATATAAACTAATAACAATTCTATGGAGATAAAAGATTGCTAACAGTACAAACCTTTAAAACAATTCTGTTTGTTAACCAATATCTAAAACATTGTATGCTATATTGACTAATAACAATTCTGTGGAGACAAAATTCTCGAGGACAATTTAGTTAAACAATATTTGTTAACCAATATCTAACAATACTCTTTATATTCTTAAACAATATTAAAGGAGAGTCTATGCCGTTTAAAGTATGCCTTTTAGAATGTACTATAAAGTAATTAGAACTTTCTATAACAGAAATATAATATGTTGTTTAGAAGATGTTAAGTGAATATTATGCTAACAACAAACAATATGTTATTTTTAGAACGGAATAAAAAATAAACGGTAACAGCAAGAAGAGTTTTCGTATAAAACAATTAACAAAAAGTCAAATAATTATTCTGTATAAATTGGTTTAACACTTATATTGTTAGAAAAAACTTTTTTTTTCTTCTTCCAAAATATGCAAACAAAATAAAATAATATAAATGTTACCGACCTCCGGAGAAGTCATGCATGTAGCACTACCCTAAGGGTTAATCCGGGTCTATGTGCAGACTTTGTCCGAATGCTCCTAGTGGTAAAATTCTCGCTTTACCGGTATCTCCTTGTTGCACACAACATAGAGAGAGTAGCCCTCGACTTAGCTTTGCCCAGAGCAAGAAAAAGAAAGAATGGAAGTGTTTCGGGAAGACGAGATTTTGAGAGAGTTTTCTCACGTAGGATTTTTTCAGTGTAAGAAGAAGCATTGAGATGGGCCTCAATATATAGGCTATTCTCCAACGTTAGGAAATAATTGAGAATAAAGCATATTTAATCCATCCAATAAAAACTGCACGTTACAAAACGTTACAATACAGGGAAAACATATGGTTCATTAAACCTGGATAGAAATTTAAGTATCTAAATGTTACAAAATTAATAGATTATATCGGTCAAAATTAAATAAGGAACAAAAAGAGTTTTAGGGTCTCATCCCGAACCCGAAAAGAAAATCAAAATGGCATTCGGCGCTCACAGATGTGGGCACATACCCGCACCCGTTACGCATGTCGAACTGAACTGAGCCAAGCTGGGCCGGGCGGCGATGGCGGCGCGCGCCTGTAGCCCATAGGGCTACCCACACAAGACTTTAAAGTAGCCAGATGGAGGATGATAATATATGTATACTATAGTGCTTTCACCTGGCCGATGTATGACTATACATTTAGAGGGGACTTAAGCTTTTGGACTTTTGTGTGTGTGGACAAACACACACAGCAATAAAAGATAACAATCCCCCCAAAAGGTCAAGTTTCAAAGTAATAGAAGGAAAGAAAATAAGAGATGAATAAGTAAATTTCTAGGCAGTTACATATTATGCATAAATGAGATGGACTACAGCCTTGAATCTCACATAGTGACTATTGTCTTTGTCTGAAGAAGTGCTTGATGGACTACGCCTTGAATTAGTTTTCTTGAACGAGATTCAGAAAATAGCACACATAGTATGCTAGAGGTACTTGGGTCTATAGGTTGGCGTGTTTGGCTGGCCATGTGCACTTTTCTACATTCATGAGAGTTGTCTAGTATCGCCATGTCCTATAGTCGTGGCCTTCATAACCTTTCATATAGGTAAGTCCTCAAGGGCTGGTAATAGGAATCAATCATGCATATCATGCTTGGACTTATTAAAAGTTAAAAAACTCAACCTAACCATATCACTTCGGAATATTATAACCATAGGGATGGGGTATCCATGTAATCATGTACAGCACCTTAGGCATTTATTTTATGAGAATTTAATATCATATCAGTATTCCATAATAGTCACCTAGTCCAGCTTGTTCCTACCCATTGAACCGGCTTCTTGGGATCTTCAGTCAGACTCGGTTGGGTTACTACTACTGGTGACTAATTTATGGGCTTAACCCCATCTCCCTCGATGATTCTAGGATCAATGTCTTAGACAGACCCTTCGTCAAGTGGTCTGCAAGGTTCTTTTCTAGCTTTATATAGTCATAAACCACATATTTGCCTAAAAGGCTCTTTATCGATTTGAAACGCAACTGCAGGGGCCTGTTCATCTTAGCATTCACAGAATCATGCTTTAGTAGTTCTATAACAAATTTATTATCACACTTTATAGAAATTGCAGGAACATAATGAATAAAACAGGTATATATAATAAGATTTCTAAGTCATTCGGCTTATGTACAAGTAGTGTCCAAAGCTATCATTTCTGATTCTATTGTACTTCTAGCAATGATAGTTTGTTTACATGATCCCTAGAAGATTGTAACTCATGCTAGGGTAAAAACATATCTAGTAGTGGATTTTATATCATGTGAATCAGTTATCCAATTTGCATATGAGTAACCTTTTATGATATTAGGGTATCTAGTATAATGAAGTTTATAATCTAAAGTACCCTTAAGATATTTAAACACTCTGTCCAATGCAGTCCAATATGATTGATTTGGATTACTAGTATATCTACTTAGTCTTCCAATAGCAAATGCAATATCGGGTCTGGTCCTATTTGTTATGTACATAAGGGACCCTATCATCTGTGAATATCTATGTTATTCTATAGGTGATCATTCATTCTTCTTGAGAACAACATTACTGTCATAAGAAGTAAGGACATGTTTTTTGTCTAAATACTCAAACTTTCTTAGCATTTTCTCAATTGAATATACTAAGGATAGAGTTTATCCCTCTTTACATTTGGACACATGCATTCCTATGATCATGTTTGCTTCACCTAGGTCTTTCATATCAAGCTGATTAGATAAATAATTCTTAGTATTATTTATCAATTCCTTATCATCAAAATATAAACATAAGATGACACAACTTCTATTTGTACTTTTAGAATACAAATATTTATCATATTCATTTGGCACAAAACCAAATTGTAGAATAACTTTGTCAAACTGGTTGTGTCATTGCTTGGGAGCTTGACCTTAAAGAGATTTTACTAATCTACAAACCTTCTTTTCTTGACCTTTAGTAATGAAACCTTCAGGTTGCTCCATATATATTTCTTCTTTTAAATCTCCATTTAGAAATGATGTCTTTACATCCACTTGATAGATCAACATATCATGAATGGAAGCTAAGGCTAAAGGGTTCTAATAGAAGTGATCCTAGCTACAGGAGAGTAGGTATCAAAGTAGTATAATCCCTTTTTTTGTGTAAACCTTCGGCTACTACTCTAGCCTTATATTTCTCTATTGTACCATCGGCTCAAACTTTCCTTTTGAAGATCTACTTAGACCCTATGCATTTAGTACCTAAAGGTAGGTCTGTTAAAAATCATTTATTATTCTCCATAATGTAGTTGTCCTCATTGTAAATAGCTTCTTTACAAAAAGGGGGATCAGAAAAGGATATGGCTTTTTCATAAGTTGAGGGTGTTTGCCATGACAAAATGTTATACGAACTTTTTGTATATTAAACGTGTAAAGAGTACAATTGATTTCTAAACAGAAGATCTAAGTACAAAATTTTTTGGGGAAGTGTGATGGTGGAGATCGAGCACTACAGCGGCTCCTTTACTCCGTTGACGATCTGACGACGAGTTGAACTTGCTCTAGCTTTCTGGTGCTTGTGATTGGAACTCTGGGGTTTCGAATCAAGAGGACACCAAAGTTGTGAAGATTTCGAAGCCTCTTTATCAAAGAAAAACTCCTTCTATTTATAGGGGAGCACATATATGATATGCATAAGGATTGTGCAGGAATGTTACACATAGAGATATGAGAGAATCTCAAGGTTGCACGATGAGGGCTGCTGCTGAGCTGACACGTGGTAGACGCTATGATTCTTTTTATCAAGATCTTGGAGAGTTATCAACATAACTGAATAAACTACATCTGGCATACGTTTAATGTTGATTGGATGATCCTGAGTAGATTCTGATGCTATCCTGAAGTTGGATTTTGCCCTCAACTTAGGGGGCCATTAGTTTAAATAAATCAATTGGATATGGCCCACATCCATAGAAACAAACTTCATCTTTATCTGTGGTTTAAACAATCCGACATAATATTGCTCTTATCAACAGAATCAAACTCTGTCCTATCTTAAGAGCTATGGTTTAAATAAACCAATTGGGTGATATCCGAAAAGATATAAATACCCGATTTTCTACGTGGAACAAGGCCACCTCATAGGACTACGCTTTTATGCGAGCTATGCTTCTAGTGAGGCTCGAATTCCACCGCTCTTCTTGAGCGATGAGTAGACTGGGTTTCGAAAATGACGGAGCTACTGCGTTTTTGGGCGATAAGTAGACTGTATTTTGGAGACGACAGAGTCACTGCGCTTTGGGGCGACAAGTAGACTGTGTTTCGAAGATGACGGAGTCACTGTGCTTTGGGGCGACGAGTAGATTATGTTTCGAAGACAAAGAAGTCACTGTACTTTAGGGCGACGAGTAGATTGTGTTTCGAAGATAACGAAGTTACTGTGCTTTGGGGCGACGAGTTGACTGTGTTTCAAAGATGACAGAGTCACTGTGCTTTGGGGCGACGAGTAGATTATGTTTTGAAGACGATGGAGTCACTGCGCTTTTGGGCGACAATGAGACTGTGCCTGTGGCAACAAAGTGTTAGGTGAAGGAGCCATTGAACGGGCTGTGCTTCTGGGTTGGATGGAAGGAGCTGCGCTTCTGGGTTAAAGCGAGGGAGCTGCGCTTCTGAGTCGAACCGAAGTGACTACGCTTCTTAGTCGTGCTGAAGTGGCTGCACTTCTGAGTCGAACTGAAGAAGCTATGCTTCTGAGTGTGCTCTAAGGAGCTAGTTTTTGTCGAAGTCATTAGAGCGATTTAATGACTACTCTTTTAACGGATGAGTCAGTCATTCTCTTCTTTAATTATCGCCGTCATTTGGGGAATTCAAGACGTTCGTGGCTTAGGATTCAGTCAAATGAACCTATTAATAAGATTCATTATGCTGAGGCTTAGGTTCATCCTATTAATTTGGGGGCCTTTGAACGACGGCCACATGGCATGTGGGTTGGACAGCACTCAGCCTATATAAAGGAAAGTTTTTATGAAGGGTTACATCCACTACCTCTTAGCATTCCTACCGTAATGATCGATCCTGACTTAGCTTCGAACAATCGTTGGCCTTGCACAAGTTGACTGTTGGTTGTGGATCCCTTCGTTCAAAGAAGTTATATCCTTGTAGAAGAACTGCCGCTGAGTTTTGAGATGCACTTGAGCGTTTGGCATAAGGAGTTCGAACCTGAACAACATCTTGGAGGTCTTCGAGATCCAAGCTTCCGGGTTTGGATTGATTGCCAATCCGAAGAGCCACAGGTTGTGCTCTGCCCTGTTCAAGAGCCGCAGTAGTATGGCAAGCAGGAGCTACATTTTGGCTCGAGCCAATAGCTTCTTTATTAGCCATATTGGAGTTCCTTCGCGTCTGGCTAGGAAGTTGTTTGATCTTACGAGGAAGTGATTCGCTCTAACAGGCTGCGCGTCTAGGGGCTGCGCATTTGTGAAGAAGATTGCCCACTTGTAAACTTTAGGTATTTCTTGTCGTTATATGTAATCATGAAGAATCTGTAATAGATCATTGTAGACATGATTTTAATAAAGAACTCTTTCTGTACCCTCTTTGTACGTCTTATTGTGGCTTTTGCATATAGTCTGCGCTTTTGGGGTACATGCGCGTTTGTGAAGTCATGTGCAGCAAGTATTGTGACCTGCGCTTTTGATATGTTTGCACTTTTTCATGCTTCTACAAGACCCCCTTCAAAGTGTTTCAAACTTGAGCCAAGCTCGGGATACTTTGAACAGAAGCATGATACGCATCCTTTGCAAGTGAATGCCCAACATGCTTACTGTCAGGCTGTCGTCACGCTTAGCCTTCGGCATTAAATGCCTTGAGCCATCACTTTATTAAAAGTTTGATCACAACTCCTTATTTCTAGGGAACGGTCATCATGATCTTTACTCTTAATTCCTACGTCGTCCGAAGAGTCTCCTCGTACACGAAGTGTTTTGTCTTCTTTTGCTGACGTGGTCGTGCCCTATAAGTAGGGTCTATTTGCAGAGAGAAAACTTTTTTTCTTTCTTTTTCTCCACACAAAGCTTTTTGTCAGAGTCTTCTTCTTCCTTCAAACCTATGGCTCCCAAGAAATCAAGAATCACGAAAGCTCCTGCGGCGAGCTCCAAGAAGGCCAATGGGGCAGCGGCTAGCCCCAGACCGGCTACAGTGAGTGCGAGATAGACTAGAGCGTCGTCGACGAGGCAAGTTGGAGAGGCCACGACGAGTACTCGACAGGCCAAAGGGAAGCGGTTGGCTTCCGAAGCCGTCGTCGCTAAGCAAGCACCTATCGTAGGAGTCTCAGTGCGACGTGTGGCCGCCCGTTGCTAGTAGGTGTATGACTGTCATTGATTTTTTGGTTCGCTGATGCATATGAGCGTCGACTCTTAGGAGCGTCGTCTTGAAGATATGCTAATGTGCATCGGCGCCATTCTTTGGAGTGGTGTTCCGAAGATGAGCTGAAGCTTTATTCACTGACGCACATAGTTGTTACTTCTTACAAAGTAACGACTATCAATGTGATGATGTTTCTCGTACAAGCACAGTCATTATCCCTGCACAGTTATTTCTATAAGGTACCTACACGGATGCTTGTTGGCTGACGTGTGGTACACTTTGGTAGTTCCTGTACGGATGTTTGCATAGTGACTCTGCGGATGCTTTCCTATCATGGCGTAGTGCTTTTGCTCTCTGTTTCTGTAGAAAATATTTTGTGTTTTTCTGACACACTTTATTTATGTGCAGTTCCTGTATCCGCGTCTCTGTCCGAGGATATCCTTTTGAACGCGATGGTCTCTGCCTTGGGCATAAATATTAACGAGATGCTCACCACTCCTGTCAGGCAGCTGATTGCCCAAGGTCAACCAAAAGGACGACTAGCCATGGTACGGTATCAGCAGCCCATATACTTCTGTCGTATGATGGATCGAGGCAAGTTGTCTCTCCCTTCTGATCCCGTCAAGATGCTGAAACCTTTGTTTCTCTTTGGCGATAAGCTGGTCTTGGAACATACCAAGCTTCTGGAGATAAACAAAACTGGTACTTTGAAAATGATGGTCTCTCTTTGTACGTTCCGTCGATCAACCGACACATCCCTCTCTCAGTTTTCTTCTGCTTGGTCGAGAAGCGTCTTATGAAATAGGATCTGACCCCAAAACGAAGGGATTTAATGACCGGCTATATCCAAGTGGAAGGGTACTCTAATCAGAGGGATTCTTTTAAGAGTGCTCCTGATGGTCTATCCCGTACGCTGCGAGTGTTACTCCCTGGTCTTCTGTTCATTGACTTTACCACGGAGGTGCATCCGTTCCGAGCCTCTATTTTGCTAATAGGCTTCTGGCCACAGGCTATAGATATCCGAAGGATATCTTCCGAGTCGAAGGTTGGATTTATCCTATGGTGGAATGGTACGAACTAACCCTCGCAGAGAGATGGGTTTAGCCCTCCATGAGATGCGTGCCATTTCGAAGTTTTCATGGGGGGACGTGCCATATGAGGAATATACCCCTTGTAAAGAGGAGTTTCTAGTGCTGGAGAACAAATGTCCCGAGATGATGGTTGTGTATAAGGAATTGCTTTACCACCACCAAGTATGCACGCGCCTGGGTAGGACGAAGGCTCCTCCATTCATCAAGACCTGGACGGATTATATCTTCACAAAGCATTCATCAATGCCAGAATAGGTTCATTTTATCGTGCACCGGGCATATACAGCTGACGAATTAGACGATTTGATGGCCGAAGCTGGAGTCTCTACTCCCTTAGTAGATGCCGAGGGAAAGCCTACCTCTACTGTTAACCACTACTTCTGTCAGAATCTGACTGCTTTAAGTGCGAAAGCAACCTTAGCCACTTTTCTGATGATATGGTTGCGGAAGATTGTGGTCCAAGAGGTTCTAGGCCTGCTGGACGAATTAGTCAGGAACTTCTTCTGTCCGCTGTGAGGTTAGCCTTCAAACATTCCTTGGCTCTGCTGCCGGCTATGGTATGTGACATCCTGTGCTGTTTGCGGGAGTTCTCCAAGAGGATAATAGAGTATCGCGGGGAGAATGATGGCTTTCCTTGGATTGGACTCCCTTACCACTACTTGATAGATTGGTTGGCTTTACACTACCCTGGTTTGATAGTCTCCGGCACTCTTGAGGGTTACGAGGAAGGGGATGCGACACTGCGTAACTATCATCGTGCAAAATGGCTCCATCAGGTTGTCCCCGTCTGTAGGTGGATGTTGGGTAATTTAGACGGCTATGCTTTCAACAAGGTTTTGCCTACATAAAAGGGTTTTCTTACGGATGATGAGTTAGGGGATAGTGATCTAACTTTTGGTGCCTTCCACTGGTTGCAGTCCATCCTTCCTTCCCATTTGGTGTATCGAAACCAGAATCGGGTGTACTTGGAGCCTTATTTGCCGAGCCGATTTGCTCGTCAGTTAGGCTATAGCCAGACCATGATGGACAATCCAAGCTCCTATCTTGGTTATAAAGTAAGTCTACTGGATAGCGCCAGAGCATGATGTTATTATAATGCTGGTGGTACTGGAGCAAAATTTACAATCCCCTCGATGCATGAGGAGACTCATATCTTGTATTCCGTTGTGAAGTTCTACTGTATTGCGAACAACTTCTCACCGGAGTTCGATCGAGAGCAAAGTTTGCTCGAGGGAACGAAGTTTGAGAATCCTCGATTGGCTTCAAAGCATCTATAGGAGCCTGCATAATTGGAGAACAGATCCACCGATGGCTCCTGCTCCTCGCAGGAGGAGAGAAGGGAGGAAGTACTCTTCAGTAACCCGCAGAAGCATCAGGTTTCTTCATGGGAGAGCCCTCCTCCTGTTAAGAGAACAAGAATAGTTGTGCCTCTGCGGGGTGGACCCTCCCAACAACCTTCATTGGAACCAAGTGCCCCACCCTTTGGATCTTCTTTACGGGTAAGCCTAAGTAATTTTTTGGGGTTTCATTTCGTACTTTCTGTTTACCACTGCTTTGCTTGTGTAGGCGGGGCCCACATGGTCTGAGAGACTCATGAATCTTTCCAAGGAATCTGCCCCAGTGGTGTCAACAGTCGTAAGGACCGAGGGGGAGACTGCAGTTGATAAAACTATCGACCCGGAAGGTGTCTCTTCTCCTGCTTCCTTTGAGTATGAGACTCGAGGCTCTTCGGAGTCATTGGCTTCACCCCAGCAGGAAACTTCTACGGGGCCGATTAAGGAAGAGCCCATGGAGGTCTCTGAGGTCGGCGTGGTGGCAGCCGAGGATGGTATTCCGGAGTTTGTACCCGTGACGGGCTAGGTTGACGTGGATACTGAAGATACTAGCCAGGACCCTCCATCATATCGCCTCCCTATGTCAAAATAAGGGTTGAGGATAATCCCGCTGCACAGTGAGAGGGAGAGGACCATCCGACTAAGGAGCTACCCTTGGTAAAACTCGGGGATGCGTCTCGTCGATTGGTCAAAGTTCCCTTGGAAGGGTTGACAGCGACGGTCGTCGAGGCATTGACCTGCCAGGCTGTTGAAGGGCCGACAAGAATGACTATCGAACAGCTGGTTGACGAGGTTATTCTAAGAGCTGCCGAGAAGGAAATTGAGGAGTTGGCGACCGTTGACTAGCTGGCTGCTGAAGCGTCGGTTGAGAAGACTACTGAGGAGTTGGTTACGCCGACAGTTGAGAAAACGATCACTAAGGTTGCTCATACTCCTGTTCATACGGCTTTAGTTGAGGAACCAGCGAGGGAGCCTGTTGAAGAGCCAGTTATACCTTAGACAGTTTGGCTGTACCGCCGACGGTTACGGTGCCAACTATTTCGACTGCAATACCTAAACGCATGTTGGCTGCCATTGCCACCCAGGACCTTCTATTGCGGCATCTCCGGTGACCCCGATGAGTTTGGCTGACAATACGTACTATACCAGACTTATTCTGGGTACAATTCGTCAAACTTTGATATGCGACATAGAGGGTGTCTTGCGGGATAACCAATCACTTAGATGGGCCCGGTCTATAGTAAGTGCCCAATTGATGGCCTTACGCGACTATCCAGAATGCGAGGCAAAGGCGGATGCGATAAATAATCTGTTGGCCTATTTGGAAGGTGCCACCACGGAGCTTCAAAATATTGAGCACAGTCTTTCGGCCCTAGCTGCTGTGGAGCTAGAAAAAATAGCTTCTGAAGCATCCCAACACGAGCATAAATGTCGGGGCTTCATTGACAGACTGGCCGAGGTCGAGGCCAAAATAGAAGAAGTGATCGACGCCAAAGAGGCTCAGGTCTGCCATCATGCAGCCTCGAAAGAACAGTACGAGGCCCTCCGGGAGCAGACTCGGAAGCTAGAAGGGATTTTGGCCCTTCGACAAACGCTCTGAGACCCTGTCCTTCGACAACGCTCTGAGACCCTGTCCAAAGAGAAGGAAAGTATTGGCCTGCATCAGGCAAAACTGGCTCTTGTGTGCCAAAACCCGTCTCAGGTTGAAGATGAAGTCGTTCGACGTCAGGAGGCCGAGCGTCGAGCCCAAGCACTGGTTGGCCCCCTGTAGAAGAATGGAAAAGAATAATAAAATTCTTATGCGGTACAGAAACTCCATACGGCTCAGAACTTGGGGGGCTTTATGCGGCTCAAAAATCCTTCAGAGCTTCCTGCGGCTCAGAAAGCTTTATACGGCTCAAAAAGCTTTATGCGGCTCAGAAAAAGCCACATGGCCTTATGCGATTCGAAATAGGCCTATACAACTGGCCATAATTACTTCGTGCAGCTGGCCATTAATGCTCTGACACAAAGTGACAGCTCTGACATGATGGCTCTGACATAAAGAAGTGATGAGACATGCTCATAAAAAAGAGAAAGAATCGTTATGATATCGGACACAGTTCACAAAGTCCAAAGAACTTCTCTATGCGGATCTCCTGTGTGGCCTTCATGCGGCTCAGACATGAGGCCACCCTCATGCGGCTCAGACATTAGGCCACCCTCATGCGGCTCAGACATGAGGCCACCCTCATGCGGCTCGGTTGTGAGGCCACCCTCATACGGCTCGGTTGTGAGGCCACCCTCATGCGGCTCGGTTGTGAGGCCACCGTCATGCGGCTCGATTGTAAGGCCACCCTCATGCGGCTCGGTTGTGAGGCCACCCTAATGTGGCTCAGTTATGAGGCCACCCTCATGCGGCTCAGATAGGGGGACAGTCCTTCATGCGGCTCACAACCTAGTGGCAGTTGGGACACGTGGCAGAAGTTGACTAAGTCTTAACAACTCAGATTTATTGCAACCAACATATCATAGCAGTTCAGATTTATTTCAACCAACATAACAGTCCAGATTTATTGCAACAAACAGATAAAGATTAATCTTAACCAATCCCCAATCGCCCACTTCAAAAGGCACAGTTACAAGGATGTGGCCACGTGGCTGTACACCCCACTCATCACAAATTTCTATAAATAGCATGGGATTATTCCTTTGCACACACACAGAGACATAGAAAGCAACACAGAGACAGATCCTAGCAGAGAGAGGGCACTTCTTCGCCGGAGCCGAGGTTGTGTTCGATCGTCCAAGGAGTAAGGCAGAGTTGATAACACTTTCCCGAGCCTCTACCGTCACCCCCCATAATCTAAATTAAAAAATTGTACTTAGATTATTTTTCCTAGGTTTTGTTCCTAGGCTCTCTTTGTACGAGCGAGTTTGTAATTGTGAATTAAAGTTCAGTCTTCCCATAAAACTGTTCTGTTCTTTGATAATCATTGGCAAACAAGATGGCGACTCTGCTGGAGACTAACTTCCCCACTGCTGAGAAGTTGGTGACGAAATCGAACGCAACCAAGCTTGGCTCTACGCAACAGATGCTGGTTGTTCGCTTCGACCAGCAAGCGTTTGAAGAGATGCTCTCTGACGGGAGCGCTAGCCCGGTCCAGAAGTGAGCCAACATGAAGAAGGCACGCAGGGATTGGAGTCCCAAAACTACTGCTCCTCCCCAAGCTCTGGAAGAAGTGTTCTCTGCTGCCCGAGACGGCGAAGAATACTCACATGCGGCCCCACTTCAGGCTGCAGAAGATCCTGCTGTCCACAAGTCTGGCAAAGGAAAGCACAACGATGCTGGACTTGTGGAAGAAAATGGGAACTCTATGTGGTCCAAGAAGAAGCCGCATAAGGGCTCCAGCCGCATGAAGGCTCATGCGGCCACCAGTCTCAGCCGCTTGGAGAAGGCTCATGCGGCTAAAAATCCCAGTCGCATGGAGAAGGCTCATGCGGCCGTAAATTCCAGACGCATGCAGAAGCCTCATGCGGCCACAAATTCCAGCCGCATACAGAAGGCTCATGTGGCCCCCATAATTTCCAGCCGCATGCAGGATGCTTATGCGGCATCCAATCCCAGCCGCAGGCCATCCACCCTATACGTCTCGGGTTCAGTCTTCGACTGGCTCTCATGCGGTCCTGACCTCAAAAGCTCTCATGAGGATGTGCCAGACTTTGTGCGGCATAATTTGGACTCTTTCTACTATGCACCCTCGGGTGCTAGAGCGAAGAAGTCTAGGATAGCACGGGCTCATCGACCTCAGTCAGCTGTCCCAACTTCTGACCATCATGTAGCCCCATTAACTGTTATGCGGGCCTCTGACGGAAAGTTGTACAAAACTAGCCGTGTTCAGCCCCCGACGGCCAACGGACAGGGTGGTTCTCAAGAGTCTCCCAACACTGATCAGGGGAAAGTACTTTTACTAGCCCCACATCAGGGAGCAAATATAATGCCAACACACTCGTGTGTTCAAGATTCTCGGGCCCACAAAATGAGTGTAAAGGTTGCTCGAGAAGCACTTGACTTGCATGATATGATCCTTCACAAGCGTAAGGAAAGAGAAGAAAGCTTGGTGTGCAGAGAGTCCTTCCATGGACATCACTATACTCAAGTTATTGTCAACTGCTGCTGCAACAAGACAGCAGAACAAGAGGGCCGGCAGTCCGTCTTCCAACGACTGCAGCGGCCTAGACCGGTCCTAGAACAAAGCTCGGGAGACGAGGTGCTTCCTTTTGCCTCCTGCAATTATGCCCGGAAGGTCTCTACCAGCAAGGGAGGGAAGAAAGTAATGTTTCCAGCCTGACGATCTCTACTAGCACGGCCAGGAAACTCTCGTCTAAATGGTCGACCACAACTACCACAGGAGGAGTTTATCAAGGCACTCGCTCTAAGACGAAATCTTCAACACTTGGAGATTTGTTATCTACATCCATGGGGTAGTCGAAGCTGGGGGTAGCACTCACCGGAACATCTATGACAATCCAGTGTTCCAAGAAGACGAACCAAGGGACACAGTTCCTCCGACAGATACAACAGAACCAGATGCCCCTGGAAATGTCCATGGGTGCCAAGATGAAGCAACCTCCTATGCAGGGGGTAGCACTTCCTCCGAGTCCGAACCGGAGGAGAACATTCCTACATATTCCGACGACTTCTCTATTCAGGGGTATGATTCGGAGAGCACTTCCTCCACAGTTCCTTCCACTATTTCTCGTGTGAGAATAATATTTATGACTGAGAACGACCAGGACGGTCCCAGCGATTGATAGTGCCTCGACACTCTTGAGGCCATACTTTATACCGTGGTCAAGTCAGTAGATGAGATCAAGGCAGCCCTGCCAACTCTTCAAGAAAGAACACCTGGCCAAACAAGCTTGGGTCCCATCGTCAATACGGACTCAAACACAACTGCACCAACCCCGGGCGACAATCCACCCGGAATGTCGGATCCCACTGCTGCAGTAGAGGCCAGAGAAGCGAGAAGAGAATTCCCGAAGCTCCGGGCAATGTTTCACGCCCGAGAAACCTCTCAGGACCTCAGGATACGACAACCGTATCCTGCTGCATGGTGAGATGTCCCCTCCCCTCCTCGATACAAACCTTTCAACATCAACCCTTATGACGGGAAGACATCTGCAAGCCGATACGTGACCTACTTTGAGGTCACAACAGATCATCTGCCGCATGATGATGCCATCCTTATGCGATTGTTCGTCGGGGCATTGGAAGGAGTCGCATTCGACTGGTACCGTAACTTGCCGGACAACTGCATCCATTCCTTCGCCGGATTCAAACATATGTTCTTGGAGAGGTTCTATGAGGTGGGACAAGATGTGACCATGTCAACTATCATGGACGTTGTTCAAGGAGAGAAGGAGCCGACAAGGAACTACATTGAGCGGTTTTGCCAAACCGCGATGAAGTTGCCCTCCGGTAATCCGGACTCTTCCTTAATTAAAATTTGCCAAAAGAGGCTGCTCCCCACAATCAGCCTCTGGATGGGCAAAAGTCAATTTAAGGACTGGAAGACCTTTATCATCAGCGCCACTAGCCCAGAAGCAAAGTTAAAGAAAGCTCACCAACTGGGATTGCACATCTTGGAAGGGAAGGACAAGGACAAACGCCCTAATGCCAACAACAACAACGGCGGTAATTCCTCCAACAATCGAGACAACAAAGGAAAACAGGCTATGGTGGCCGACACAGCCCAGAAGCCCGAACCTAAGCAGGCAGAAAAGCAGTTGCCGCAGATGACTTACTCCTTCGAGGATAGTCATGTCAAGCCTATCTTTGACATGCTCTTACAAGGAGACAGAATTCAGCTCCCTCCGCCAGGGCATGAACCTCGTCCTGCAAAGATGGAGAGCCCCAAGTACTGTCACTACCATCGCTACGTCCACCATGCTATACAAGACTACTTCCAATTGAAGCGGTACATCCAGAACCTCATCGACTCCAAGGCCTTGGCCATTGATTTCGAGGAGTTGACGGTCGCTGCCAATATGGTGTCAGTCCAATTCGACAGCTTCCCGCCGACAAGGACACAAGACGGCATAGTACCCGTCCCCCGCGCAAAAATAGAGGTCGCTAATCTTCCATCTCTCCGAGACCAGGATGCTGGGCTGGTACCCCTCACCCCATCACGTAGGGAGGTCATGTGGGTCCACCCGGGCTTAGTATCTGAAGTATCCCAGCCAGCATCACCCTTTACTGGCAAGAAGAAGGGCGAGAAAGTCAAATCCTGCCGCACAATCTTAAACGACATCGAAGAAACGATAGCTGTCGTTACCCGATCTGGTGCGCAAACTCAACCTATGCCGGGTAACTCGGATGAAGAACGTCAGCCGGCCATCGCTGATGCCCCAGGACCTTCTCAGCCTCCGCCGACCGATAAGCCCAAGCCAAAGGAGACCCGCTTTGACAAGCCGCTCGAGAAAAACATGCCTTAGGGACTGGAGAAGCCCTACAATTTTGACATTTTGGCACAATTGGCCAACACACCAGCCTAATTGTCATTATATGAGCTCCTGAGACTCTCTAAAGATGTTTGTGTCGCACTAAGCGAAGCATTCCAGAATGCCGACGCATATGTAATGCCCCAGTCCCAAAATACGTAGGACTAGGACATAACCATGCCAGCTGTATACATACGAAGTATATAGACGCTCATATATATACATAAGCTGTAAAATACTGTAACCAAGGTACTAATCTCATCCACAAAGATAAATACGATATAAAAGTAACTTTGAATTTGTCATGTATACAATTATTCGGCGGAGACAAATCCACTACCAACAAGTAAGAAAAAGTACATGGAAAATACAATGAGTTTGGCGGGCGAAGCGAAGACAATCGAAGCGTAATCATCCTCGAAGAATTAGTGACGATCATGGCCACGACTAGAACACCTGCGAAACACAAGAACACACACCTGGCGAGATAACCAGGTCCTCAGAGGGACGTAACAAGATACATCAACATGCCATATAATACTGAATATAAATATGCCACAATCAAAGAAAGTGACAAGACACAATAAGGTAATCTAACCAAACTAAAGTGAACATGCAATGAGAACAAACCTTTCGTCGCATGAGCCCTGGCTGTAATGGGATCTGGTATAGTCCCCACTTGGGCACCAGAGATCGAGAGCATGACGTTCAAAAACGACAGTGGCCAACCTGAGAGGCTCATACCCGTATCTCCAGCGGAGCTTCCGGGTTACAAGGAAAGTGCAATAGAAGCCCATACGATAAGGAAATGTTCTCCCCACCCAATGTACCTATCATGTCGCATCCACGACCATGTAACACTACTAACCGTCAAGTCTTCTAACATACAACTATTGACAGTTAGACATAACGCACGTCCTGCACGCATCAGTGATCAGCCAATGCGCAAGTCCGTAGACTATATGCTACTCATAACTCACACATCTCGTGGCACAACAGTGTCAAAGTTTTATGCAATGCACTAAACTAGAGGTGGTCCCTTAACTCTAGGTCTATATGCAATCAAAGGATAAATAACAAGGTATAAAAAATATCACTGAGCAGGCAGTAATCAAGAACTAGAAATAAATGAACAGTGATATGTAATAAAAATACAGACTGAATATAAACAGTATAATGGCAAGGTATTTTGCCTGGTGTGTCGCCTGGTGTGGTGCGATGTTTCTGACATGTCTCCATAGTCTAATAGCCATGGTCGATGCCGTGGTCCAAATCGCGAGAAAATAGGAACATGGGATTAGTCATGATCAACGACGATAATAACCAACAAGGGAATTTGCAAAATATAACTTAGTTTTATAAAATATTTATAATAATTTAAGACTAGATTTGTTTTTGGAAAATGCTAAAATCTTAAATCGTTTTTAGGCATAATTACTATAAGTTGGAAAATTGAATTTTAAGGAGAATACTAGAATATATTTTAGATAATATTTGAAAACTATTTACAATATTATTTTGAAATATTTATATCTAATAAAACTTATTTACAAACCTTTTATGAATTGTTTAAAAATAGAAGAGTCAAAAAGAACATGTACCCTATAAAAAAATTCTTTTACTTATATATAACAATAAAATTTGAATATAATTAAGAATATTAATAATGGTAACAATAATAATCTTCCCAATTTGATAATAATAATAAATAACATAGTAATAATAATATATACAGTAATCTTTAATAATAATAATAATAATGATAATAACAATAATAATAATAATAACACTTTCCTAAAAAAACTACTACAGCTAATACTCTTCCCCCCAAATTCGTTCAGTATAGGAGAGAGAGAGAAGTGAAGAGGGAAAAAGGGTTTACTCACCGTCGGCGGTGGCGGAGCGCTCGGCGGCCAGCGTCGGGTCGCGCACTGGACGGAGCAGCGTCAGCGCCGGGGGCGCGCTGCCCTGGAGGCGGCAGCGCGGTGGATCGGCGCGGTGGCGTGAGCTAGGTCGACTGGGCGGACGGAGAGCGCCGGTAGACGAAAGAAGCGGCAGTGGGCGCGCGGTGGCGCCGGGTTAGTGCGCTGGAGGCGCGCTGGAGGAGGAGATGGGGACGTTGGGATCTCGGCGAAGAGGTGGCCGCGCCGGATTTGGGCGGTCAGCGCCGGGTCAGTGCGGCAAGATTTGATGGCGGCGAATTTTTGGGCGCCTGGCCGGAGGCGGTGAGAGGGCCGAGATCGATGGCGTGGCGGCAGCTGCGGTTGGGGGAAGCCGGATGCGCGTACTGGTGGCGGGGTTCAGACGAGGTACGGGTTCTCCCCCCCTTTTTCCTTTCTGTGGTGGTTTGTGGTGGGGATGACGGTGGTGATGGAGTCGGGGGTGGTCGTAGGAGTTGGATGGGAGTTGCTGGGTTGAAGGACACTGGGGACGGAATTAGGTTTCAGGGATTTTATCGTGTCGAGTGTGTTCGACACAACATGGATGGACGTCCGGGATTGTCGGACGGGACGAAAATGTTGTATTTGTAAAGGAAAAATATAGTGGATGGGGATTTGCACAGACACGATGCACCTGTGATGGTAGAATTTGTGGAGGAGTACCTCTCCTTTTATAGGAGATGGGAATTCCCAGTTGGATCGGGATTGGGATTTATTTAAATCCAATTAGATAATTCGTCATTTAATTAAATAGATTTAAATCAATTCAACAAAATCCAAATCCAATTCAAATTAAATCCAATCCAAATTAATTCTATACTAAATTAAAAATAATTTAATACAGTTAATAAAATCTTTTACAATTTAAATTACCATATTTAATCAAATATTGAATAAAACAAGATCTCAAATATTATTTTCATAGTTAAATAAATATGTAAATAATTAATTTCGAAAATCACTAAATACTTAAATATTACTTCATGATCTAGCTTTTATAAATAACTAAATATTTTAAATAAGCAAATTTTACATTTCGCAAAATATTAAACCAAAGTTTCTAAATCACCATTTATTTGTACACGACGAATAAATAACATTTTATACAAAATAAAATTATTTATAAAATTTATAATAATAAAATATTTTTCTAACATATGTACCTCGACACATATTCGCACTCGTGAGAAATTACGAACGCAATCTTGCACGTTACGCAAATACGAAAATGCGAAGTCGTATGCGACGTGTAGATACGAGTACAAAAATAAATACAAACATATTTTAAATAAAAAAACCGTAGTAGAAAATTAGGGGGCTTACATCCTACCCAACTTAAAAAAATTTCGTCCTCGAAATTTAGGAAAAATTAGGATAGGTAGCGTGAAGGAGATAGAAGCAGTATAATCGACAAGAATTTGATTTATATTGAACAAAAAGGCAATCAATTGTTTGACGAATGAAACGACATTTCAATGGCCATATGTCATTGATCGATTAGAACAAAATTTCAATGGTTTTAGATTACGATCATGCACATGACAATCGATCAATGACTAAGCTCGATCAACTCTAACACTAACCTTTTTTTTTAAAAAAAAGCATCCTCACAAGTAGGCAATAACTCCTTAATCCTTTGATATCATCATATTCACTTATCATAATCGTTCTTCCCAAAAATTACTTCCCTTCCACGTCCCTTAAACAAAAACCAATATGATTATAAATGTTTTCTAATTTCCACTATTTCGTCATAGAATTTCCGATAGTCTCAATTTTAACTTCCATAATCTTCATAGCTCATATATATATATCTTCCCAATTTAAAAAAATTTCCTCTAAAATTAAAATTTTAGAACATTCAACCAATTTGGCCCAAGTAAAGTTAAATCTTCTTTCTACACTTTGTATTATTGGTTAATGTACGATGCATCCATCGGTATCAAAAAATCTGTCTTCAATGATAATTCTCGAAAACTAACAGTATACCTTCATAACTCAATCTTCTATCCTCATAATTGAAAATTTTCTTTAATCTTATTAGTCTCTCTCAAAGATTGAATTCAACAATCTCAGTTCTTGATGGTTGGATTGAAATTTATCTCAACTTTCTATTCATAATCATTTGATAACTTTAATCAAATATAAAGGTTTCTTTCTTCAACAATTGGTTATCCTTGAAAAATAAGATCATCATAACGTCAACATTGTCTTTATCCAAAAAATTGAATCCCTGAACTTTATATAAATTTTGTTCTTAAACCACCAACACTTTAGACGATTCTTCACTCAATGTTTAGTTACCTTAAAACAAAGTTTGAAATTCGGGAAGTCTATTTATCCTTGGGTGTTTCGTCGAAACATAATATATCATTCCTTACCTCATCTATTTAGATTTATCGCACATTTTTATTCACGTCCATTCTATACCTCATAATCTCGTAATTATCTTAACCACTACATTATTTACCATGCTGTGAGGTTCTCCAATCTAGCTTTACTAACTCAAGATTGTCATGATCAATTTTATTTCGCATGAGGGAATCATAAGGAACAAGGTGGCGTAAACAATGGCAAATCATAGCGAAGTATGAAAGCAATTTAATTGGGAAAGAAGAAGGGTAAGGTTTGCAACGAGCGAAAGAAAAATGTTATGTGTCTAAGTGAATCGAGAGAAACATGAAAATAAATGACAAGGGTTAAGCAGTCAAGATAAAACACAAGGTTAAGCATTTAAGGGAATTAGTAGACCGTAATCGGGCCGAAGATTTGAGTCGAGATCGAGTCCCACTATATAGTCAAAAGTATATCGGTACCATGGTATAGGTTATAGTTAGTCTTTATGACCCGAAAGTCGTACCATAAAAATAGAGTACAAGGGGACGTGTTTTAATGGGACATGATATACCCACATGAAGGTGAGCTCGTCTAGGTCTTGCATGTGAAATCTGTTGGAAGAAAATGTCTAGTATTGTGCTCCAAATATTGAAGTCACGATAGGGAACGCCAAATGATCAAAAAAGAAAGTAGGTTTTTCATAGGTACTAATTAATGCAAAATATAAAAGGTTAAAAACGAAATAAGATAATTAGAAAATCTCGTAGGTCAAGGCTAATAAGCTAGAGAGACAATTTCTAAAAAAAAGTTCATAGATAAGGGTATGGTCAAGGAGATGGTTCTAATCATTTCTAGTTTCAAACAATTAGATGGTCATGAATAATGATCTAGATTTGAGGGAAGGTCGAGTAAGTCAAAGATATGTTCATCGGTTTAGTCGATGACTAACTATACTTGTGTATATGCAATATCATAGTCATAGGTGGCATGACAATCTAATGTGGAATACTTCTATCTCACTAGGGGACCTTGCTTGTTTCTTGGTCCTTCACCAATATATGATCTAATCTAAAATTTAAGTTCCTCGAAATTTCTCAATAAATTTTCAAGATACTTCGCCAAAATTTCAATTATCTTAGACTGTCAACTTAAAAAAAAAATTAAATCTTTAGTCAATCTCGAACAATCCTCGTAATTCTCAAATCGAATAAATAATTTTTTTTTAAACCTTAAACTCATCATTTAATGAGTTTATCAACCGAATTTCATACTACAAAATGAAACATTTAAATAACTCCCAAACTTTAATTCTACATCCTTCAAAGTGTATATCTAGCTTCCAATAAGTCACAACTACTCTTCAAAAGTAATTCTTTTCTTTTTTTTTTTTTACCAAAATTTAAATATCCATAATCAAGACTCGAATCGAAATAACTTTATATATCATAGATCATATGAGCAAATTTTAAATATTTAAAATTTTCCTTCAAGTCGATTTCATATCTTCCAAAAATATTCAACAAAAGTTTACCATTATCTCTTCAAGCTCAAAATTAAATAAACTTAAAAAATCATACGACTCAATTTAAAACCTCAAGCTCTCTAATAAACCGTAAATCATAAACCTTTCATATTCTCTAGTCGTTACATAACTTATAATTTAAAGCACTTTAATAAATTCGAGATAAACCTTCACATATTCAATCCAAACTTGAACTTAATCGTAAATCATGTGTCACAATTTAAAGGTTTTTCTCAAATCGGTTCATGTCCCAATAAATCATAAACTATTTGCAATCATAAATTATAAACTTGTTTTCGCGATCTAGCTGTCCTCTTGTTATACTACCTTGTAATAGCAAAATAAATTTTCCAAGTATCCATTGAAGGCGGTAAATGCTACTACCCAACTTGAAATTAAAAATTCAAATAAAATTCCAATGCATATTGCCAAATGCAATCTATCTAGCCATGTGTTTAACCTATGGGCATATACTAGTTTAGTCATTTTACTAAACACGAACTAAGAATTTACGGTAGAAGGAGTCAAGCAAGATGCAATTCAAGGAGGTCGAACGAGAGTTCAGAATTTGAAGTCAAGGAAGGAAGTCAAGTAGGTGGATGAGATTCTAAACTCTAATCCTATACTGCAGGTCCGTTTGGTTCAATCATGTAACCGAAACGGCAAACTTGACCTGCGTGGGCCACCATAAAAACATGTAACGTTCCAGTCCCAAAATACGTAGGACTAGGACATAACCATGCCAGCTATATACATACGAAGTATATGGACCCTCGTATATATACATAAGCTGTAAAATACAGTAACCAAGGTACTAAATCTCATCCACAAAGATAAATACGATATAAAAGCAACTTTGAATTTGTCATGTAACAATTGTTGGGCGGAGACAAATCCACCACCAACAAGTAAGAAAAAGTACATGGAAAATACAATGAGTTTGGCGGGCGAAGCGAAGATAATCGAAGCGCAATCATCCTCGAAGAATTAGTGACGATCATGGCCACGACTAGAACACCTGCAAAACACAAGAACAGACACCTGACGAGATAACCAGGTCCTCAGAGACATAACAAGATACATCAACATGCCATATAATACTGAATATAAATATGCCACAATCAAAAAAGTGACAAGACACAATAAGGTAATTTAACCAAACTAAAGTGAACATGCAATGAGAACAAACCTTTCGTCGCATGAGCCCTGGCTATAAGGATCTGGTATAGTCCCAACTTGGGCACCAGTGTCGAGAGCATGACGTTCAAAAACGACAGTGGCCAACCTGAGAGGCTCATACACGTATCTCCAGCGGAGCTTCCGGGTTACAAGAAAGTGTAATAGAAGCCCATACGATAAGGAAATGTTCTCCCCACCAAATGTACCTATCATGTCGCATCCACGACCATGTAACACTACTAACCGTCAAGTCTTCTAACATACAACTATTGACAGTTAGACCTAACGCACGTCCTGTACGCATCAGTGATCAGCCAATGGCAAGTTCGTAGACTATATGCTACTCATAACTCACACATCTTGTGGCACAACAGTGTCAAAGTTTTATGCAATGCACTAAACTAGAGGTGGTCCATTAACTCTAGGTCTATATGCAATCAAAGGATAAATAACAAGGTACAGTAAATATCACTGAGCAGGCAGTAATCAAGAACTAGAAATAAATGAACGGTGATATGTAATAAAAATGCAGACTAATATAATAGTATAATGTCAAGGTATCTTGCCTGGTGTGTCGCCTGGTATGGTGCGATATTTCTGACATGTCTCCATAGTCTAATAGCCATGGTCGATGCAGTGGTCCAAATCGCGAGAAAATAGGAACATGGGATTAGTCATGATCAACGACGATAATAACCAACAAGGGAATTTGCAAAATAAATATAACTTAGTTTTAGAAAATATTTATAATAATTTAAGACTAGATTTGTTTTTGGAAAATGCTAAAATCTCAAATCATTTTTAGGCATAATTACTATAAGTTGGAAAATAAAATTTTAAGGAGAATACTAGAATATATTTTAGATAATATTTGAAAACTATTTACAATATTATTTGAAATATTTATATCTAATAAAACTTATTTACAAACCTTTTATGAATTTGTTTAAAAATAGAAGAGTCGAAAAGAACATGTACCTTACTAAAAAAATTCTTTTACTTATATATAACAATAAAATTTGAATATAATTAAGAATATTAATAATGGTAACAATAATAATCTTCCCAATTGATAATAATAATAAATAACATAGTAATAATAATATATACAGTAATCTTTAAATAATAATAATAATAATAACACTTTCCTAAAAAAAAACTACTACAGCTAATACTCTTCCCCCCCCCAAATTCGTTCAGTATAGGAGAGAGAGAGAGTGAAGAGGGAAAAAGGGTTTACTCACCGTCGGCGGCGGCGGAGCGCTCGGCGGCCAACGCCGGGTCGGCGCACTGGGCGGAGCAGCGTCGGCGCCGGGGGCGCGCTGCCCTAGAGGCGGCTGCACGGTGGATCGGCACGGTGGCGGTGAGCTAGGTCGACTGGGCGGACGGAGAGCGCCGGTGGACGGAAGAAGCGGCGCGGGCGCGCGGTGGCGCCGGGTTAGTGCGCTGGAGGCGCGCTGGAGGAGGAGATGGGGACGTTGGGATCTCGGCGAAGAGGTGGCCGCGCCGGATTTGGGCGGTCAGTCGGGTCAGTGCGGCGAGATTTGATGGCGGCGGCATTTTTGGGCGTGGCCGGAGGCGGTGAGAGGGCCGAGATGATGGCGCGGCGGCGGCTGCGGTTAGGGGAAGCCGGATGCGCGCTGGTGGCAGGGTTCAGACGAGGTACGGGTTCTCTCCCTCTTTTTCCTTTCTGTGGTGGTTCGTGGTGGGGATGACGGTGGTGATGGCGTCGGGGGTGGTTGTAGGAGTTGGATGGGTGTTGGATTGAAGGACACCGGGGACGAATTAGGTTTAGGGGATTTTATCGTGTCGGGGTGTGTTCGACGCAACATGGATGGACGTCCGGTATTGTCGGACGGGACAAAAATATTGTATTTGTAAAGGAAAAATATATTGGATGGGGATTTGCACAGACACGATGCACCTGTGATGGTAGAATTTGCTGGAGGAGTACCTCTCCTTTTATAGGAGGTGGGAATTCCCAGTTGGATCGGGATTGGGATTTATTTATATCCCAATTAGATAATTCGTCATTTAATTAAATTGATTTAAAATCAATTCAACAAAATCCAAATCAAATCAAATAATTCTATACTAAATTAAAAATAATTTTAATACAGTTAATAAAATCATTTGCAATTTAAATTACCATATTTAATCAAATATTGAATAAAACAAGATCTCAAATATTATTTCATAGTTAAATAAATATGTAAATAATTAATTTCAAAAATCACTATAAATACTTAAATATTACTTCATGATCTAGCTTTTATAAATAACTAAATTTTAAATAAGCAAATTTATTTTTGCAAAATATTAAACCAAAGTTTCTAAATCACCATTTATTTGTACACGACGAATAAAATAACCTTTTTATACAAAATAAAATTATTTATAAAATTTATAATAATAAAATATTTTTCTAACATATGTACCTCGACACATATTCGCACTCGTCGAGAAATTACGAACGCAATCTTGCACGTTACGCAAATACGAAAATGCGAAGTCGTATGCGACGTGTAGATACGAAGTACAAAAATAAATACAAACATATATTTAAAAAAAAACTGTAGAAAATTAGGGGCTTACAGCATATCTGGCTCAGCTCAATCTTACAAGAGAGAGCTCGTCGGTGGATCTCCAGGATAGTGCTTGTACAGGTGCAATGCCCAACATTGTCTTCACTTCGCAGGATATGCTTATCATGATCAACCTGCACGATCGCCCTCTGTATTATACTGGATATGTCAGCAACATCAAAGTGGATCAGATGCACATTGATCCCGGTTCTTCAATGAGCATTATTCCGAAGAGCTTGCTTCACCATCGCGCATCCCTATGCATCGGCTGACTCCTACCAGTACCGTAATTAGTGCTTTCAATTCACGAAGAAGCTATCCCATCAGAATGATTCGTCTGAAGTGCCAAATTGGCGACCTTCAATCAGAAGTAACCTGCTATGTCATCGATGCAGACACCTCCTACAATATTCTCCTAGGGCGTCCGTGGATACATGATTATATGATCGTGCCCTCCACATTACACCAGTGCTTCAAGTACGTCGACAAGCACGACTTCGTAAAAACAAAATTTGTCGACATCGATCCCTTCAAAGTGGTCGAATCCTACTATTCAGATTCCTGCTTGTACGAAAAATCAAAGAGGCATCTAATCAAGGAGGATGGTCAAGAGCAGACGGAGGCTATTGCAGGGCCTGAGGAACCCTTGAGAATCCATCTCCAACCCCGCAAACCAGGCAGGACTGCTTACAGCCACTCTAAAGTGAAGCAACTAGTCTCCTGGTGCTCACTCACAAAAGGAGCATATGAATCCGACTGCCAAGGTCTGGCCAAGGGCCGAGACCCACTACGGAGTCGCTGACAATCAGGCTGCCTAGAGCCGGTCAACAACAAATCGAAGAGTCCAATCCTTCTGTTAAGCCAATGACGATTCGTATTTCGAGGACAAGTCGACAGTCGAGCGCTAAGGGATGCTAGTGAGCCAATAACTCCGTCCAATACCAAGCACTAAGCCGGGGGTCGCTAGTGCGCCAACGACTCTACGTTCAGCACCACCAGTGGAGCCCCTGATGATCAAGCTGCCGAGGTCATCCTCCTAGTCTTTATTAATACAGGGGATGCCGAAGAGGACTGAGAGCTAGTCAAGTTTGTGGCCGCTCACACTGATGTTCCTTCTGCTGACGATGTAATTCTACATAAAAAATACCTTATTTCATCAATGAAGGGCTATCTTTGAACTACCTCGAGCTTAATAAGCTTTGTATGATGTACGCTATGGAACACGGTATAGACACCAACCTACACATACAAGTGGCAAACATTTATACCATGAACCAACTCACTCCTGTGGAAGGCGCTTGCTTCATAGTTGAGGGAGAGGACCATCCAATCATCTTCGGCCGGAAGAATGATCTACAGACTTTCAGGATAGAAGAGGTTGATCTCGAACCCGACACTGGAAGACTGCCCCTTTATCTGTATAGCTCCCGATCCAATTACCTCATGCAAAAACAGGGGTATGATATAGAGGCTACGCCAGGCTTGAACTACGTCACTGGCCGACGATTACCTTTACAGTTGCCAGTCCCGACTGGAAAACCACGAGATTACTATAACAAGACCAGACGTGGTCTAGGCTATGATACAGCTGCAACAATTCCTGAAAGCTCGGATGAGGAATGTGACTGGTATTCACATTCCCGCGGATTACCCACTTCTGATTCGGATGTCAGCATCGGGACGTATTCAGACAAGTTTTGTCTGTCAATATGGCATTTGCTGACGCCTATGAAGAAGACAAAGATGTAACTAAGCTTCTCGAGTTACAACCTTGGGTTCAACAGCTAGATGCGCAGTAGGAGAAGCATTTTGAACAGAGAGATCCTCCTACCGAAGATGAGGTCATGCAAGTTGACCTCGGTGATGAATCCTCTCCAAAGCCAATCTTCGTCAGCAAAAGCCTGACGGACGAAGAGCAGGAGGCACTTTTGCAATGCATCAGAGAATACATTGATGTGTTGCTTGGAGCTATGAAGACATGCCAGGGCTAAATCTTAAGGTTGCACTCCATAAACTCAACATTCATCCGGACACAAAGCCTGTCAAGCAGCAGCAAAGACGATTTCGCCCAGATATCATGAATTCTATCGAAGCTGAGGTCAACAAACTGATAGCCAGCGAATTCATCCGGGAGGAACAACATCCAGAATGGGTCGCCAACATATTACCGGTCCTCAAAAAAAATGGAAAGATCCGAATTTGCATCGACTTCCGAAATCTGAACGAATCATGTCCTAAGGATGAGTTCCCTCTTCCTATTACGGACATAATGATTGACAACACATGTGGCTTTGAGCGTATGTCGTTCATGGATGGCTTTTTAGGATACAACCAAATCAAGATATTTCTTGATGATGAAAAGCATACATCATTCCGAATGTCGAATGGCATGTATTGTTACACAGTCATGTCCTTTGGTTTAAAGAATGCCGGAGCCACATATCAACAGGCTCTGAGTGTCATCTTCAGGGACCACTTGCGTAAGACATTAGAATGTTATGTCGATGACATCTCTGTCAAAAGCCGCTCTAAGGAAGATCATCTGCACGATCTGAGGATAGTCTTCGACCTGATGCGAGCGCACAACTAGAAGATGAACCCCACCAAATCCTTCCTGGGCATATCTAGCGGGAAATTCTTAGGTTTTATTATTACGGCCCAAGGAATCCATATAGATCCTGAAAAGACGAAGGCAATCATGGAGATGGGTCCCCCGAGAAATCTCCGAGAACTCAGTGGCCTTCAAGGGAGGCTAGCTTATATCAGAAGGTTTATCTCTAACCTCTCCGGGCGATGTCAACCATTCACCTACCTCACGAAGAAGGGCGTATCCTTCGTATGGGATGAAGAGTGCCAACGTACCTTCGACAACATTAAAGAATATATGTCAAACCCTCCAGTCCTGGTGGCCTCGGTTGCTAGAAAGCCATTCTTGCTTTATGTACGAGCGATGGAGCGTTCCCTCGGTGCTCTACTAGCACAGAACAATAATGCATGGCATGAACATGCCATCTATTATCTCAGCCGAATGATGATAGGACCTAAGCATAGACACACCGCCGTGGAAAAGGAATATCTCGCTTTGGTGTTCGCTATTCAGAAGACGCGATACTATGTTACAGGATAAACCATCCACGTTATATCACGAGTCGACCCTCTTAGGGTCCTCATGACGAACCGGGTGCACTCAGCTCTCGCCTCGCTACCTGGGCGATATTATTGTCCCCCTACTACATGATCTTCGTCCCGCAAAAGACTGTTAAAGGTCAAGCTCTGGCAGACTTTTTAGTAGCTCATCCAGGTTCGGAGTCAACCAGAATATATGAAGAGATCCTGGACAAAGTCGCCAATTCAAACATGGCTTCAGATGATACCGTCTGGCAAATTTTCTTCGACGATTCTTCAAGAACCGGGCCCAAGGGCAACATCATCGTTGGGGACGGAGTGATACTGATTTCTCCCTCTGGCTTGGTGATCAACCGGGCATATTCCCTTACAGAACCCTGCTGAAACAACGTGGCCGAGTACAACACTTTGGTCATCGGCCTCTGAGTTATAAAGGAACTAGGGGTAGAATACTTTGAAACATATGGCAATTCATAGTTAATCGTCAATCAGATTTGGGGTTCATATGAAGTTCGCCATGAAAACATGATCCCCTATCATCGAATAGCAATCGCTATCATTACGTCCCTGAAAGGATTCTTCATAGAACATGTTTCCAGACTCCGGAACATTGAAGCCGATGCCTTAGCAGGACTGGCCGCTTCTCTGGCGGTTCCAAATCATACTCACCACTTGGTGTATGTAATAGGCCATGAATTGGTCTGTCCTAAGAACAACGTCCAATTTGTTGAGAGTTATTCTGCCCTGACGGTCGACGAGACATAGGACTGGAGACTCCTATTTATCGACTTTGCAGTCTATGGCATCTTATCGGAAAACCCGAAAGAAGCCACCTCTAATAGAAGACGTTCTCTCAGATTCTTCTACGATACAGAGACAAAGATGCTGTATCGACGATCTTACGATGGACTACTGCTTCGGTATTTGTCAAATACAGAAGCCAAGGAAGCGGTACGCGAAGTTCACGACGGCATTTGTGGGGCCAATCAACCTGGCCCGAAGCTGCAAGACCACCTTCATCGAATGGGCTATTACTCGCCCACGATGGTAGCAGATGCCATAGACTATACAAGAAAATGTAAAGCTTGTCAGGTCCAGGTAGATTTCATACATCAACCATCCGAATTCCTACATCCGACAGTGGTATCCTGGCCATTTCAGGCATGGGGGGTGGACATCATTGGTCCAATCACTCCACCTTTGTCCACAGGACACCGTTTTATACTGGCAATTACGGACTACTTCTCCAAGTGGGCAGAAGCTTTCCCGCTTGCAGAAGTAAAGACATCAACGTGATGAGCTTCCTCAAGCATCACGTCATCTATCGCTTTGGACTACCCCGAAGGATCATCCACGACAATGGTCCACAATTCGTAAGCCACGCCTTCTATCGGTTTTTCGACAAACACCGGATCCAGAACATTGCTTCAACACCATACAACCCGGCGGCTAATGGTTTGCCGAAAGCGTTCAACAAAACTATAATCAAGCTTCTCAAGAAGTTCATGTCCTTAAACAAATGCGACTGGAACAAAAAACTTGGCGAATGCTTATGGGTGTACCGTACTACAGTCCGGACGCCACTGGAAACACACCATTCTATTTGGCGTACGAAAGTGAGGCAGTTCTTCCACTAGAGACTCAAATCCCCTCGCTCCGCGTCGCCCTCACTTATCAATTGACGACGGATAATAATTATTGTCGTCGGCTACAGGAGTTGGAGGCCTTAGACGAGAAGCGTCTGTTAGCTCAACAACGAATCGTGCTTTATCAAGCGCGCATCTCTGGAGCCTTCAACAAGAAGGTTAAACTCAGAACATTCCAAGTGGGCAATCTCATTTTGGAATTTCGGAGGCCGATGGTTATGGCTCACAAAACCGCCGGCAAGTTCCAACCAAAGTTGGAGGGCCCATTCATCATCGAGGCTGTATTCTCCAATGGTGCATACCGTCTCGTAAAGAAAAATGGAGACTTGCTCATGATGCCCATCAACGGCAAGTTCCGGAAGAAATCTTATGTCTAAACGACACTATCCAAATCAACCGGATTGTTGTGTTATGTACCCTTAGGTACCGCTGAACTTACACTCTGGTCACTCCAAATGAATCTACATCGCGTCTTCATGGTAGTAAGTCATGTATGATCATACCTTTGAACTTCCTTCCTAAAAGAACATTTTCCTCATAATCTACTACCCGCGCTTTCAGTACATAAAAATGGGTAACAGATCCACAAAATTTCCGAAACACCACGTCGATGTCACCTCTGAGTTGTTTCTCTTCCATCAAAACAAACCACCCCTTACGTAGAACTTCCATGTCCATATTACCTCTGAGTTGTTCTATGTACCCTTCGTGGAGTCCACTGCTGCCACGTCCTTATTACCTCTGAGTAGGAAGACTCCATTGTAAAACCCCCATATTTACCATGTCCTCATTACCTCTGAGTAAGTATGTCAGTTTTCTCTCGACTTATTATTCGTACCCAAAACAAGAGTACGCCAAGGATAATAGGCTCACAAATGTCCAAAGTTGACCACAAATGTCCACAGTTGACCACAAATGTCCGCAGTTGACCACAAATCATGTACTAGGTTCTCTAGTACACGAGCCTCTTTTTTTCACAACGTCATGCCTCTGGAACCTAGCTGTTCCTTGGCATTCTTTCGCCCAATACCAAGAACTTCTATGTCCGCCTTACCAACGGAGTCGTTCTTGGTATTTTTATCAAACTTATTATCCATACCTAAAACCCAAGTATGCCAAGGGTAATAGTTCCACAGAAAGTCCCCCAGTAGGGCAAACATCATGATACTAAAAATATGATACAAACACAACAGATAATGGATGATGTAAACATAGTCATTCATTGAAAATCAAAAGTACTACATTTTTGGGGACCACGTCCTTGTTAAAATCAAAGAACATCATGAAGAAATAAAGAAAAAGCTGATTATGGTTCGGCGACACATAATTTTCTGAGCCGGTCTTTCAGTTGGGTCATCGACCGCTCAATCCTCCGCTTGGCCTGGCATTCCACCTCCTGAGTCAACCTCTCTGCATCCTCAAGATGTGCGTGTGCCTGCCAGCCGTCTTCAAGTCTCTTTAGGGCACGCTCTAAGGCAGTAGATGCTCGGGTGACCCGATCGGCTTCCTGGAGAATTAGCTCCTTATCTTGGCGAGAAGCTTGGAGCTCAGATTCCAAAGAGACCAATTTCCTCTGAAGCTAGAGGATCTGCTCCTTCATATCGATTATCTCACAAGAGGTGGCCTCTTTCCGAGAAATGCAATCCTCTCCCCGGTGGCTTATTTGATCGTACTGCAGAGATAGATCGTGAAGGTCCTTCATTATAACAGGCTTGGACGTGTCCCATGCTACCCTTACCTTTTCTATGGCAGTCATGAGGAAGGTACGTTCTTGATCTATTGCTGAAGATAGATCGACTTGCCGCAGCCCTTGAAACTGAGCCACGAGCTGATCATCTTCTACTAATTTCGGCTCCAAAAGATCGACTATCCCTGCCCCACCATGGAGGGTTTCGAGAAGTTCAATCTGGCCATAGGCACATTGACAGGCCAAGGCAAAAGATGTCCCCCTCTCTACGGCAGCTTCAACCCCTCGCTTCAGGTGGCGGCAGAAACTGTCAACCACATCCTTTGACGATTCATCAAGAACTTTCGAAAAAGACGGCGTCAAAGGAAGAGTAGCTGGCAAAGCTGAAGAAGATGCGCCAAAACTGAATGCCCCTGCCACTAGGGAAACAAGTTCTGAACGAAAGGACGCTTGAATAGCGGCCATCTCCTCCTCCGCAGCCCGAAGGATATGGAGACTTGGTAGGGCGAAAAGGTCGACCTCCGGAGACGCATGATCCAAGGAGGGTACATGGACCATTTCTCCCCGTCCTAGCGTTCCATTGCCTGTTCTCCCGAACTCGATCCAGCAGGAGGTCCTTCAATATAAGTTGGAGGAGGAGGGTGCATATTGTCTTCCACCAGATCCCCTCTGGTGACTTCTCCTCCGATGATGTCCGTTGTTGGCAACGAAGGAGCATGACCCGTATGTCCGAGGAAACCAGCGATCAGCTTAACCCGACGGATATAAAGATAGAGTAAATGAACCTCCTCATTAGTCAAGACTTGACTCAGCTTACCAGGAGAGTGTTGCTGAGGCGGAGGCTCACTCACAGCCACTATGTCCTCTTCACTAGCGACATCTGGGACGAATGCCGCAAGTTCCTCTGCCCTAGCCGCCCTGGAGGTAAATGCAATTGGGTCACCATCACCCGGCTGGGATTCAACAACTTCGGGGACGGGTTCAGTAGAGCCCACATCGCCCTGGGTTTAGACGTCAGCAACTGTAAGAACCTCAGCCGTCGCCGGGAGAACCCTGGAGGAGATAATCTCGGCACTCATATCACTTATTAAAACGGCTAGAGCCGGGTCGACCTTGGAGATAGTAGCCTACTCTCGAGAGTCCACTTCTCTTGACGCCTACAAAGAAAATGAGAATGATCAGATCGTAGTTCAGAAAAGAAGAGATAAAGAAGATGGTTGTAATTCGATTTACCTCCGAAACGGCATCAATATCCTCGCTTCTCTCCCTAATGATTGGCCCACGGGGATTAATCGCAACCCATTTTCGAGAGTAAGTTATGCCGCCAACAGCGGACCCACGCCTGCTTCTCTTTCGTGAAAGACCAGGCACAGCTGGGGGCTGATCTGCCACCACATAACCTGCAAGAGGAGGGGGCAAGTTATCGGGGTCATCCTCTTCGTCCGCATTGGTGGACTCCGAGTCTGACTCATCAACTGTGATTCCTTTCCTTGTGCTCGTCTTGGACCCTTTTTGCTTCTCCTCAAAGCCAGTACCAACAATAAAACTGGTACTTGGGTCAAAATCATGAGGGGGCTTGTTCACCATAATATGGTACATAACCGCCAAGAACAAAATTTGCCCAGACTCCCTAGTGTCAGGTACAGAGAAGCTGGTGCAGGTGTGAACCGAGTTGTAATAATGCCATGCCCGTATGCCGTCGAGAACGCTTCCTTCAAAATCTATGCAGGAGCTGGGATTGTCCAAAACAACTGACTGTACCAAAACTGTCGGAAGAACCGACTAGGCAAGTAAGGCTCCAAGAAGACGGAATTACGGTTGCAGTATACCAGGTGTACAGGACGAATGTTCTGCAACCAGAGGAGCATCTTATCAGATAAGAGGTTAGAAGGCCCAGTACCATCAAGATATACGCCGTTAACTTTTTCATCAGTAAATGGAGGAACAGACACGAAAAAGGTGTATCTGTCCACTCTCGCCAACGCCATCCGACAGACGTGCATGGTATTGCACTTCCAGGGCATACGGCGATACTGGAAGATGAAAGCATCATCGGCAGTTACGTCGTTTTCGGGGCCAGGCCTCATCAAAGACTGGTAATGCATCAAAAGCCACCCCATCAGATAATGATAGGACAGCTCAATTCGTTCAATGTCCTTCGTTGTATCACGGACAATAACCTTAGACAAGAAAGTATGGAGGCCACGATGTATGCTGCACACCATGGCACGAAGAAGAGCTAGTCTGGCCCCAAAGACCAGCTTCACAGTGGGAAGGATAAAGTTACGTCTGATCCTCTCAATAGAACTAGCCACTCCCGAGACCACGCAGTTCCGCAGCCATACCATCAGAAATCCTGCTAGGAGAGCCTTCTTAGACATCTGCTGGGTATCCTGATAAAAATAATTAAAGGAGTCAGATTGACTAACAAATATGTCGCCCATGGTTTTTACCCTCTTGGCGGTCTAAACCTGGTCCTGTACTTCCTTTCGGGTATGGGGACTTCGGAGAGAAACCCGGCCTGAGGCGCCTAGCTTAAAAAGGTAACTAAGCCAGTTTTTTGTATGAGGAAGTTTCCCTTCCGAGCTATCATCCTTCTTCTTGGACGTCTATTGGCATGTACTATGATGACATAGTAGTTCCCGATAGACAGCAATAAACCCCGGGAACCGCTGCTCCAACTCCTCGAACTCTTCATTCGTAGGAGTATACACTTCAAAGACTTCATTTTCCCAGGGCAGCCTGGAGACTTCACGTATTTCATGGAGAGCGAGTCCCATCTCCCCTTCCGACGTAAATAAGGACCCTGTACGACGATTATACATCTCAAGCAAAGCCATGAACAACTTCTTATTTATAGGCAGACCATAACAGGTGCCCCGAAAGGCATGATAGAGGCCAATCTCGTCCAGGGGTGTCTCGTATGTCTGCAAAATCCACGTGGACAAGTTGGTCTATGAAGGGATGGGGTTCAGCCAGTTCAGCAGCGCCAATCGAACAATGGGGTAGGACCCCTTCTGAGCAAGCTGATTCATAAAAGTGTCAGCTTGAGAGAACTTGAAGTTGGGACCCTGCACATTTAAGAAGCTACCCGGGGCCAACCCCATCACGTAGCAGCTGATCGGTGTCCTGGTCGCGACTACCGACCCCAAGTTTCTGTTGTAGTAAATATCACCCACAAACATCCCTTGACATCTCGGAGTCAAGGAGTCCACCATTTTTCTGTCCATTGGCAGTATGTTGAACCGCGACAGCGAGAAGTGACGCTCCATCTGAGGAATATGGATCGTCATACCGTTAGAAGAAAAACTCCAACTTTCTGATATGTCCAGAACGCTGGAGTTCTTTACAGTCAGGGCATCTCCGAAGAGGAACGCAGGTTTCAGGTGTTGGCCCCCCAATTTCCCCGAATTCATCATGCCTGAGAGAAACTAGAAGGACTGGTTTTGATATCTCTCAGTCTCTCCTCAGGTTCATCCTTGGAAAACTAGTTTGACACATAATCAACTAAATGATCGAACCATACACCCACGGCAGATTGGGCTCGACCTACCAAGAGTTCTTCTGCAGGATTGACTGGCAACTTCACTGAAAAAAGACAAAGGAAACAAGTTAGAAGATGGCCAGAGAAAACCACTTTGTGTGTTCTGAACTTATACGGCTCTGATTAAGTTGGTCATTATGCGGCCCAGTTTAAAAGAGCTTATGCGGCTCTGATTAATTGGGTCTTTATTCGGCCCAGGTTAAAGGAGCTTATGCGGCTCTGATAAAGTGGGTCTTTATGCGGCCCAGTTTAAAGGAGCTTATGCGGCTCTGATTAAGTGGGTCTTTATGCGGCCCAGTTTAAAGGAGCTTATGCGGCTCTGATTAGGTGGGTCTTTTCGCGGCACAGTTTATAAGGAGCTTATGCGGCTCTGTTTGGTGGGTCTTCAAGCGACCCAATTCATAGGGTACTTATGCGGCCACAGGATAACTCTCATGCGGCTCGGTCATGAGGCAACTCTCATGCGGCTCAGTCATGAAGCAACTGTCATGCGACTCGGAAAGGAGGCATACCCCATACGACTCGGACATAAGACGTTCATGCGGCCTATACAGCACAGCATATGCGGATTCATCATACCAAACTTAAACAGTGCAATGAAGGCGAAGAATATGCCAAAGAGAAAGGCTCGCGCATAAAACATGCGACATAGCCATTATGGTTAGGGTTTGAATCCATGCAGTTTTCTTCCAACATTCTTACCGTCAATGGCAGGATGAACGTCGGGGTAAACTGGGATCGCTGACGAAGAGGCAATTCCTTTTTCCTTCGCCGCAGCACTGGAGGAAGCCTTGGGAGCCATTGATGATCGAAGGAGAAGAAGAGACAGCGATTAGGGCAAGAAAGTTTGAAGAAAGAAGAGAGAGTAAAGAACTATTCTCTTCAAAAAATCACTCATATTTATCGGCTGGCAGGGGCGTGTGAACCGATAGACGCTTCGGGTTTCGTGTTGCCTAGAAGATATTGCCGACCCTTGGGATTCTATCCCCTTTCATGCAAAAAAAGATTGCTCAGAATCATCAAGGCAAATCTAAATATTTAAAGCTGACTCTTGGGATCCTATCAAAAAGACGGCTTTAAATCAAAAACAAATCAAGAGCAATTAATGAGACGCCTATGCGGCACAAAGACCAGCCCATGCGGCCAGAGAAGTCTATGTGGCCAGAGAAGTCTATGTGGCATGAAGAGCCTATGCAGACATACCCATGTTTCTTATTCAAAGTATTTCAATTTTACAAATTTAAAACTTTGAAGCGGGTCTTGTAGAAGCATGGAATGGAATAATAAAATTCTTATGCGGCCCAGAAACTTCATGCGGCTCAGAACTTGGGGGGCTTCAGGCGGCTCAAAAATCCCTCAGAGATTCATGCGACTAAGAAAGCTTTATGCGGCTCAGAAAAAGCCACAAGGCCTTATGCGGTTCGAAATAGGCCCATAAAACTGGCCATAATTACTCCGTGCAGCTGGCCATTAATGCTCTGATATAAAGTGACAGCTCTGACATGATGGCTCTGAGATAAAGAAGAGACGTGACATGCTCATAAAAAGAAAATAGAATCTTTTTGATATCGGACAAAGTTCACAAAGTCCAAAGAAATTTCTCTGTGGATCGCCTGTGTGGCCTTCATAAGGCTCAGACATGAGGCCACCCTCATGCGGCTCAGACATGAGACCAGCCTCATGCGGCTCAGACATGAGGCCATCCTCATGCGGCTCGGGTGTGAGGCCACCCTCATGCGGCTCGGTTGTGAGGCCACCCTCATGCGGCTCAGTTATGAGGCCACCCTCATGCGGCTCGGTTGTGAGGCCACCCTCATGCGGCTCGGTTGTGAGGCCATCCTCATGCGGCTCAGTTATGAGGCCACTTTTATGCGGCTCAGACAGGGGACAGTCCTTCATGCGGCTCACAACCTAGTGGTAATTGGGACACGTGGCAGAAGTTGACTAAGTCTTAACAACTCAGATTTATTGCAACCAACATATCATAGCAGTTCAGATTTATTTCAAACAACATAGCATTCTAGATTTATTGCAACAAACAGATAAAAATTAATCTTAACCAATCTCCAACCGTCCACTTATCAAGGCACAGTTACAAGGATGTGGCCACGTGGTTGTACACCCCTTCATCATAAATTCCTATAAATAGTATGGGATTATTCCTTTGCACACACACATAGACATAGAGAGCGACACAGGGACAGATCCGAACAGAGAGAGAGCATTTTTTTGCCGGAGCCGAGGTTGCGTTCGATCGTCCAAGGAGTAAGGCAGAGTTGATAACACTTTCCCGAGCCTCTACCGTCATCCCCTAGAATCCAAAAGGCAGAGTTGATAACACTTTCCCGAGCCTCTACCGTCACCCCCCAGAATCCAAATTAAACAATTGTACTTAGATTACTTTTCCTAGGTTTTGTTCCTAGGCTCTCTTTGTACGAACGAGTTTGTAATTGTGAATTAAAGTTCAGTCCTCCCATAAAACTGTTATATTCTTTGATAATCAATGGCAAACACCCCCAAATTGCTCGGTGAGGGGTCGACTAGAAGAATTTTTACATCGGTCTTCGCAGTTTTGGCCTCATTTTTGTCTTTCTGTCTCCTGCTTTTCGAGAGAATCTTTTTATAGCCAAAGAAAGAAAACCTTTCCATTCTATGGATGAAAATTTTGGTTTTGCTTGTCTTTTTTCTGTGAGATTTTCTTGTACAAGAGTGAGAATTCCATCAGAGGTAGTATAACGTGAGGGGATGGAGATAACTCCACTGGGGACAGGGTGTTTACTCAGAGGTTATATGGACATGGTAAATACGGGATTTTTGTTGGTAGAATTTTTCTTACTCTGAGGTTATGTGGACATAGCAAGGATAGACTCTACAGATGTATAGAACAATTCAGAGGTAATATAGACGTGAAAGGTTCCATAGATAGTTATGACAATTATAGGAGATTGTCATGGAATTAATGTCTTCTCGGAGGTAATATGGACATGGTAGGCATAATCTTCGCTAGGGTGTAGAATAACAATTCAGAGGTAGTATGGACGTGAAAGGTTTTTTAGATAGTTGTGAGAACACAAGGTTATCATGGAAGAGACGACTACTCAGAAGTAATATGTACGTGGTAGATGTGAACTTCGTTAGGGTATATAATAACAATTCAGAGGTAGTATAGATGCGAAAAATTTTCTACTGGGAAAGTTATGAAAGAGGTGAACTCAGTAATAGAATTCACGGACACCCGCGGGGGATGTGGGAACCTATGCTGATTTTAACTTTAGACATACTATTTCTTCAGGAACTTGCTATTGATTAGCATCATTAGCAAGTCGTCGTTAGGTTTGGCCAGTCGATAGGCCCCATTAGAGTAGACCGTCTCTATAACGAACGGTCCTTCCCACTCGGGTTCGAACTTCTCAGCTGTCTTGTGAGTCATCACCATCGGTCTTCTAACTGATAAGACGAGGTCACCCACTTGGAATGTTCTTTCCCAGACCTTTTTGTTGAAGGCCCCGGAAATCCAAGCTTGGTAAAACTCGATTCGTTGCTGAGTTAGCAGACATTTTTCATCCAACGCTTCTAACTCCTGTTGCCGCCGGTGTTGATTGTATTTGTCGGTCAACTAGTTGGTGATGGCTACCCATAGAGATGGGATCTGGATCTCAAGGGAATGTACTGTCTCACTTCCATAAACCAGAGAGAATGGTGTATTGCCAATGGGTGTCCAAACAGTTGTACGATAAGCCCACTGGCATTTGTCGAGCTTTTTATTCCAGCCGTGCTTAATAGAGAAAACGACTTTCTTGAGTAGCTTGACGATAGTCTTGTTGAATGCTTCGACTAGTTCGTTCGTTGTAGAATTATAAGCCGTTGATGCCACATTTTGTATTCAGTTCTTATCGCAAGTCCGATGGAATGCGTGGCTCACGAACTAAGGATCGTTGTCGTAGATAATCCTTCTGGAACCCCGAAACGGTATATGACGTGATGCTTGACAAAGCTGATCACGTTTGAGATTTTTACCTCGGCCAGAGGTACTGTTTTCGCCCACTTAGAAAAGTAATCGGTGATGGCGTGTATGAACCGGTATCCTATAGAGGATGATGGACTGATCGGCCCGATAATATCCATTCCCTATGCTTCAAATGGCCAGGCGGCCGCTGTGGGGTGTAGGAACTCTAAAGGTCGGTGGATGAAGTCAGCATGCAACTAACATACCTAGCACTTCTTTGCATAATTAACGGCCTCTGCCATCATAGTGGGCCAGTTGTAGCCAATGCGACGTAGTCGGTCCTATAACTTAGGACCAGGCTGATGGGCTCCGCAGGTGCCATCTTGTGCCTTTCGGTGTGCCTTTTATGCTTTTGCCTTGGATAAATATCTCAGGAGAAGCCTATCGTATGAACGATGATACAACATTTTGGTAGTTGTGTCGTAGAAGAACCAGAGAGAGCGTATCTTGACAGAAGTAGCTTCCTTCGGGTCTTCAGATAGGATTCCGTAGACTGCATAGTCTATAAACGGGAATCGCCAGTCCCGAACTTCAACATTAGTGTCTGTTTGTACTGAGTAACTCAAACACGTATGTAGATTTTTCTTAGGGCAAACTAGCTCTCGCCCCATTACCGTGATGGTATATTGGGTTCCAACAGGGGCTGCCAGTGAAGCGGCAAGGCTACCGAGTGCATCGACCTCCAAGTTTTGCAGTCGAGATACATGTTCTATAAAGAACCCTGTGAAGGTGGAAATGATATCGATTGGTGCCTGGTGGTAAGGAACCAGTTCTTCATGATGGACCTCATATTGTCCTCGAACCTGGTTAATGATCAGTTTCGAGTTTCCATAGGCCTCGATGCAGTCAACCCCTAACTGTTTAGCGAGCTGGAGTCCAATGATGAGAGAATTATACTCGGCAACGTTATTGGTACATGACTCTATGAGAGAATATGTACGGTAGATGACCAGGCCATCGGGGGTGATGAGAACGACTCCGACCCCTGCGATGATCTCGCCTTTGGGTCCTGTTCTTGAAGCGCCATCAAAGAACATGCACAAAATTGAGTTATCTGAGATGGCATTGGACTCTAGGACTTCATCGGGAATGTCGTCATAGAGCTTCGATGTCTCTTGCATAGGATGTGCCGCCAAGAAGTCAACCAATGCTTGGCCTTTAACAGCCTTTTATGGGACAAACACCATGTCATAAGATGTCAAAAGTATTGCCTATGTGGCCAATCGCGAGTTTAAGGCCCCTGGCTTGGTCACGAGGAACCTGAGGGGGTTGACTCGAGAGATGACGTGGATTGTCTGTCCGGCCACGTAATATCGTGTCTTCTGGATGGCGAAGAGCAGAGCAAGACACTCCTTCTCTACAGGATTATACCGATGCTCGGCCCCAATCATGGTCCTACTGAGATAGTAGATCGCCTGTTCGTGGCCTTCATTGCTTTTCTGGGCTAGCAAAGCATTAAGAGAGTGGTCCATAGCTCGGACGTATAGCAGGAACGGTCTCCCCACGACCGGTTCTACTAGTACTCGAGGACTAGTGAGGTACATCTTGATATCGTCGAACGCGCTCTAGCATTCTTCGGTCCATACATAAGAAACCCCTTTCTTCATCAGTTTGGTGAAGGGTTGACATCGACCAGAGAGATTTGCTATAAATCTTCTGATGTATGCCAGGCGTCCTTGTAGGCCTCGAAGCTCACGAAGATTCTTTGGAGGAGCCATGTCCAAGATTGCCGTAGTCTTATTAGTGTTAATATGAATATCCTTGGCTGTGAAAATAAAGCCCAGGAACTTGACACTGGAGACTCCCAGGAAAGACTTGGTTGGGTTCATCTTTAGTCGATGTGTCCGTATTAAGTAGAATACCGTCTTTAAGTCATCCAAATAACTGGATTTCTTTTTTCTCTTGACGACAATGTCATCAACGTAACATTCTATCGTCTTTCGGAGGTGCTTGCGAAATATGGTGCTCATTGCCCGCTGGTATGTTGCTTATGCATTCTTCAACCCGAAGGGCATCACTATGTAACAGATAATAGAGTTGTTCAAGTCAAACTTTGCTATAGTTCAGCCCTCTGTTGATGTTCAAGTCATAGTCCATCTATTGGATAAGGTGTTTGGCTTGAGTAGTGTAACGGTAGAGTTACATCTTGCCATTTTTCGGTTCTGGTTCTGCCGGAGCCAGCCACTAAGGATGCTCCAATCGATCGAAAATGATGGATTCCTCCTCTTTCTTCTTTGTTTGAACCAAGAAGTAGGCACCTTGAGGAGGGACAACTCGGCTTACGAAACTAGCGGTTGTCACTTATGTTTGTACCATATATAGAACGTTGTCTAAGAAATACCTAGTGTTCTAATGCGCACAAGAGTAATTCAAAGACAACTTCCTGTTAATAAAATACAAAATTTATCCCGAGAGATTACATCATCTAAAGAGTGTACCTCAGTATCGACACACACATAGTCTCCCAACTCTTCATCTGTGAGCACTATGGCTGTTGCGGGAGAAGGTAGAGGAGGTTTTCTATTTAACTTGACTACCAAGGGAGGTGTAGTCAAAGGTTCATGCGACTTCAGAGCTGGCCTTAGGGCCTTCTGGGAAGCCTTATTTGCATAGGATCCTGGCTAACGGCTGATATTGAAATGCCCCAGAACCAGAATATTGGAGAGCGGGGGCATACATAGCTAGCTACGTATAATGAAATGGAATCCATCTCACCATACGGTCACGGCTGTCTAGATATATGAGGGTTTAACTACAAGCCATCAGTCTATTAAGGTCATGAAGAAGCCTAGTGTCTCAATCTCAAGCATGTAATAACAGTCACAAGATGTTAGAGCATCAAATATACAATAGTAAGGCGTTCCATACATTACATATTTGGATGATCATGAAGCTAGTCATTACAAAATATGAAAACTAGCAAGAGTTTCAGTCATACATGATCAACCCTAGGATTTGCCAATCATATTACAGCCCGTAGGCAGACAGTAAATAAAGGTGCAATACGAGCTAACACGTGCTCGCCGGCTAAATGCCTCAAAAGAATATTTTACAATAGAGTGGAAGAGCTAAAGAAGAACCCACTCGTTGCCAGGGTTACGCTTGGTGGTCACCATATGGCTGGAAGGAAGATAGATCCGCTGGAACTGCTCCGATATCTGGACATACAAAACCAGCTTGGTCAGACCCCAGAAAGAGCAAGTGTCACAATAGAGGCTTCACTTAGGAACTAAAACCAGCATAACATAAATGAATATTAAAGATAATTATAAAGAAACTGGTAATAACAGGGACAACAACAGTAAATTGAGTACGAGGAAACCATTCATGTAGTCAGGTCGCAACCCTTAAACCAAACAAGGACCGGGGTTGCACCCCTTCACCTGAATAGAAACCCATCTCAGATACTATTGGTAAAATAAAACAGGATGAGCTTGATATAGGGTACAATAAGACAATAAGACAATAAACGAAGAGAGGACATAGAACTGCTCCGGAAGCCAGGTTACAACCCTTAAACCAAACAAAGACCGGGGTTGTAAACCTTTGCCTGAACAGAACTGGACCCCTGATCATTATTTTTAAGGTAAGCATAAACAATCATGATGATATATGATAAGATAACCGTGGGACTATTCAGATAACCAAGTTACAACCCTTAAACCAAACAAGGACCAGGTTTGTAACTCTTCACCTGAACAGAACTTGGTTTCTCATCATTTATCGATAAGTAAGCACAAGAATTCAGGTTAGGCTACAAGCTTGTACAGGATTAGAACGAGACGAAGCTATACTAGACTCTATCCAATCAATTACGGCCAAACAATGAGTACGGCTTGATACTTGAACTAACTAGGGTTTTCACAGGCCTAGTTACTAGCATGATGCAATGAGATTATTCCAACAGCCACAAGCCCTACAGACCATCCAGATATCCAAACGCAATTAGGGGATTAAATTCATGTGGCTATATCGTCCAAGAAACGCATGTAGCCTTAAGTAGTTTGGTAGTTGTAACACATATCAGTGTGCTGGAAATGTTCCCTACTCGACGGTAGGCTACAAATCCTATGATGGGGCACCCAGATAACGGGATTTCCTGTAGCTGAGAAATCTCTCCATGGCTACTGGATTTTCTAGTTATTAGCCTTAGTCGATTTTAGTAGGTACCCATGACCGCGGTATTCAGGATATCCATATCCTAGGCATGATACAAGACAATACTGGTTTATTTATACAAACACAATCGCCCACGGTGTCCAGGCCATTTATTCTTGTCATGCCATGTTAGCCATCAAAACAACATATCAAGGTATATCATGTCAGGTTATTATTCAAGAGTGCGCTACGACGGGACACTATCATGTTCGTGAACATATCAGGATTTACATGGTATAAGCATTCACAAAGGAAACATGAGCATAAATGTAACATTCCAATATAATAATAATGATAATATAATAATAAAATAGGACAATGACTATGGAAGGAGCCATGCGGCTAAAGGAATATAAGCTCATGCGGCTAAGGATGCGGGTCTCATACAGCTTAGGGAACATAGGCGCATGCTGCTGAAGATGCGGGACGCATGCTGTAATGCCCCAGTCCCAATATACGTAGGACTAGAAAATACGTACATGCCAGTTGTATGCATACGCAGACTACTCCAATATATGGAATCTACGTGTACATACATAAGCTGTAATAAAAGAGCTCCAGCTCATAACAATATATCATGGTCACAGGCAGTATCTATATCTCATCCATAGTGATAAATAAGAGAAATAACAAACCAAATGTCTCAACTTAAAATAAAGAGAAATATCTGTCGGGCGGAAACAAATCCACTACCGAGCTATTGAAAAGAAATCAACTAAAATGAATATGAAAAAGAGTATCAACTACATAAGTCCATCAACTAAGAATAGAATCAAACAGGCTCCGAAGGCGAGACCTCCTCAGCTGCAAATGTAGACTCTAGTCCAGAATCGTACTCCTCAGGATACTGCTCGTCGTATATACCTTGAGAGGTCACCAGGTTCTCAGTGGGACGTAACAAGATACAGGAAGAACATGCTAATATGAACTGTCAGAATAATAATAATAATATGCAAGACTCTCCTAGACACCAATATGCCTTGGTAATTCTAACCATCTATTGGGCAATTTAGAGGACAACTTTCATGCGTATGGGTGGGATTTAGGCTATGTGTACGTAACTGGCATCCTGTCATCTGTATCCGTCCGTAACGTCTAAAACGTCAGAGGGCATCTGCAAATAAATCGCCACAGTTCCATCCGGAGACTGTGGTTTATCGGTTTGGATTTCCATAAGCACTAGCGACTGTCCTCCCCCAATGTTCCCTACTGTCCAATTCATGTCCATGGCTCGTCCAGTTTTGTAACTGCTTGAGTCTCTAAAACCTTAGTCATAGCAGTTACGATCATCTATCCGTCACACGACTTCTTACATAAAGATGGCCAGTCAATATGCAAGTCATGCCCCTAGCAACATGTATCAAATCGTGTAGTGTAGATGTCATGGCCAACGGAGATATAAGAATATCCCACAATAGAAAGGTAGTCCACTACAACTAAGTCGACATGCAACAAATAAAATAAAACAAGAAACGACTGATAAAGTCGATTGCAGCCAAGTGTGGCTTGGACGCACAGTTTATAAAAATATAAAACAAAGTAAATAAATGCTGAAAATAAATAATATGACTGTAAATATAGCAAGGTATACTTGCCTGGTGATTGGAAGGTGTTTTGACGACGTCTAGTAGATGAAATCGGCAAGTGAGAATAAGCTAAAGGAGTGGAACCTCCACAAACGTTCCCAGACACTGAAACAAACATCAAAAACGTTCTCGGTGAAGAAGATATACCAAGGAAATGCCTGTCCAAAAGTTAAATTACGAAACAGGGGCAAAATTATAATTTCGGGTTAAAACGATGTCCGTCGTTGGACCCGCTTTGTACCGAAATGCGTGCCAAAGTCTATGGTCTCTAAAGTCATCAAACTACATGTCTACGAATTTGTTTCGACGAGACGAACTCAATGATATGTCCAATTTTGGATTCCGATGAGCCGTGCACAAAATCGCCCGTTTGAGTGGATCGCGGGCCCGCCAATTTTGACGTTCCGATCAACCTTCTCAGAATCGGACCAAACTTGGCATGCAGGACCAAAAAAATATTTCGAATCCAATGACGCAAGTTTCGTCGCTGTCTGACGAGTGTGCACAAAGTAATTAGAAAATTTTGAAATAGGCCGATACGGTGTTCTTCGACGGATACGGGTCAAATTCGTCGCGCACACGCAACCAATTTGAATTCCGTCAAAGCCCGCACGTCCACAAAGTCGATATGCACCTTTTGGTTCCTTCGGTTTGTGACAGGCTCTTCCGGTTTGTCGGGACGGACCCCGTATCGTTGAAATTTTCTTAAATACATCCTTATTTGAAAACTTTTTTTGTGAATATTTGAAAACGAATAACTTCGCATATACTTAATCAAAATAGTAACTATAAAAAGGGTTTTCGATTGTTACAGGTTGTCCATCGGATTGTTCAATTGGTTTTACTAAAAGGTTAACAGATTGATGGGAATCAATCGTCAAAGTGGGGTGGTTGTCTGTGTTACAAACTGTTTATAAAACATATTTTTCCGAATCTTTGGGTCAAGATCAATAGGGATTACCACATGATTTAGCCTGAAGTAAATACTGGGATTGCTAGGTGGTTATGTAGACTTCCTAAAGAAATTCATAGATCAAGAATTGATCAAACAGAGATGAAGAATTTGGTGCACGAATATAGGTACCTGACTGCTCGACTCAGAACTGGGGACCCTGTTCCTACGGGGTTCTATGGCGACTGTGCGATTGCCAGCGGCGCTCCGGCGGTCAACTGCGGCCTGGAGTCATTCGCACGGGTCAGGATCTGTTCTGGGTCGAAGCACGAAGAGCATGGATAGATTTACTTAGGATTTTGGAAGGGTTCCTATTGAATGGGTTCCTATTTTTATACTCGGGTTTAAATCCCAAATTTAATTCTAATTCGTGTAGGATTTAGTTAGATTGGAAGAGAATTTAGATAAGATTCCATATGGAAAAAGATTTGATGGGATTCGGTTAAGGATTGGATTGGGTTTCAAATCCGAAAATTTTAAAAAAAAAGCTAAACTGTGTTAACAGAGGGGCGCGGGCTCTGGGAACCTGGGAAGAAAATGAACAGTATTGTTCATTCAAATTTTTTTTAACTTTATTGTAAAGCTAAAGGGGCTAATGGTTTTAGTAGCTAAAGGTTTTATGGGAGTGCGGCCTACCACCACTGTTCCTTTCTTTTTCTTTTTTTTTACATATATAAACATATTTATATATATATTTTATACAAAAAAAAAATATATATATATATATATATATATATATACATACATATACATACATATATATACATACATATATATATATATATATATATATATATATATATATATATATATATATATATATATATATATATATAGACTACTAAATGCCCAAAGTAGCCTAAAATATGTCAAAAAAATTATTTTAAAAATATATAAAAATATCTACATTTACTAACTATATTTGATATATGATTATGTGCATATATCTACATATTTAATATATGAGTCAACATATAAAAAATATTCCTATTAAAACATTAATACACTTCTATATTAATATTAATCGTAATCATTCTTGTATAAAATATTAAAAAAATTTAAAAAAATTATATTATATACCAAGGAAAATTTATTTATTATATAGAAATGTTCTTTATATTTAATCAATAAAAAAATTTGACAAAAATAATCTCTAACCCTCATAATATATACATAAATGAATATCTCACAAATATTTGTAGGATGAAAATTTTTATGTAAAAATCTATCATTAATATTATTCAAAAATAAAAAAATAAACAAATAAATTTACATTTCATAAAAAATAGTAAAATTCAATTTACGCCAAAATAACAATAAAAAATTTCATAAATTTTGGGGGTTTTACATCCTACCCAACTTATAAGAATTTCGTCCTCGAAATAAAAATAACGCACGATCTGTGGAAACGAAGTGCAATACGGAGAAAGAATAGAGCACGAAAATTGTGTCACAATTTTCGTACAAAAGAGGTAAACGGTTGAGTATGTCGCCTTCGTGCCTCCGTATTTTGGCAGGACATTACGTTGACATACGATCCGAGGGAATGGAACAAATCATAGTACTTACAAGGATTGTGGTGGTGGTTTCTAACTAGATAGGATACCCTCGTGTTTCTATAACTATCAAAGTTTATACCATAAAATTTCTAAGTCATTCTATGATCATGGTCATGCAATGGTAAATATAACTAAGACGTCATACCTGTCTCTATGGCTCCTTGGGTTGGTGGCCCCGCGGTGATCATACTGAAGACTTGTCCCGAGTTTTGGTTGTCCCTTGGATATCTATTAGCTGTTGGCGGGCGTGGTGCTCCTCCTCCTGGCGCGGGTAATGCTACTTCCTGCATTTGCTGTCATCCAGAAGGACAATCTCGAGCTTGATGTTGATTTGACCCGCAAGCCATACACAATCCCAACCTACGACGACAATCTCTCTGGAAATGCCCCTTTCTACCGTAATAATGACATGTTGGTAATTCCCTCATTGGTTGTGGGGAAGCTCTAGTCTGCTGCTGCGTCACTGGATGTCAAGTGGGCCCTGCTGGTGTCGTCTTCGCTGATACAACGGTCGAAACAGATCGTCGTTGCTGTGCTTTCTTATTTATGGCCTCTTGAGTCCTTGCTTCGGCCAATACTGCTGCCTGTGAGACTCGGGACTCGAAACTAGTGTATCGTTGAAGCTCTATGCTCAATCCTTTATGGAATCTCTTGGCCTTCTCCAACTCCGTCGAAACTAATCCAGGAGCAAAATGACTTAACCAACTGAACTCAACATCGTATTCATCAACTGTCATGCTTCCTTTCTCTCGATATAGGAACTGGTCATAAAGTGCATCCTTGGCAGTGTCAGAGAAAAACTTCTTATTGAACAACTCTTTAAATTCTTTCCATGTCTGATCAACTCCTAGCCGTCTCTCCACTGCGGCCCACCAATCATAAGCATTTCCTTCCAATTATAACTTTACTGCTGTCATCCATAGGTTTACAGAAAACTCCGAAGCCTTCAAGAGATTTTCTGTCTTCACCAGCCAATTGGTAATTCCAATGACGTCTTCAGTGCCATTTGTTGGCCCATTGGTCATATTGTCAACCGGATTTTAATAATTGATCAAACTCTGTCTCGATATGTGAAGCTAGTCAGGATGTATCGGACTCTTGGACATGAACAAGAACAGCTATCTACACAGTTCAAGACCGAAGCTATGTTTGCCTGTTCGAGTCTGTATTTCCTTTGAGCAATGTATTTTTTATTTTATTGAGTCTAGGAATATGTTGTACACCGAGTCGTACTGGCAAATAGGCTATTTCAAAATGTTTTCAAAATACTTTTAAAATGTCCTTTGTTTTGAAAAATATTCTTTTAAACAAAAGCTTTCAAAAAGGTTTTCAAAAAGGTTTTCAAAAATCCCCAAAAACTAATTTTTAAAACCTAACCTAACCCTGACAGAACTCAGCCAGAGTTCGGCCAGAGTTCGGCCAGAGTTCGGTTGGTGGCCATTTGATTTTTGAATTCTCTAGAACTTGGTCCTCCTGCAGTTGCGGATTTGACCGAGATTTCCTCATAGAGTTCTGTCCGAATTCTGCCCGAATTCTATCTTTGGAATTCCTATAAATAGAGAAGGATTTCGATCAATTCAACTCACTCATTCACTTTCAATCTTCTCTCTATCTAAAGCTTTTAGTCTTCCAAAGAGTTTTTCTTGAGCTTTAAATTTCAGATCCCAAGCCAATTACAATCCTCTAGTCGATTTGCCAGTGTGGTACGGTCTAGAAGTTTCTGAGAGATTGTAATCAGAAGGCTTGATTGAAGAATACCTCTTCACATTTGAAGTTGGACGAGTTCTTCGTATCAAAGCTCGCGTTGTAGAAGTTGCAAGGACTTCGTAAGAAAACTTACGGTTTTGCCAATAGTGGATTCAACTGGTAGCAAGAGTTCTACCGACTGGATTAGTCCTCAACAGAGGGAAACCAGTATACATCGTTGTCTTTGCGTTTGCATTCTTATCTCTGCCTTTACTTTACTTAGTTGTGATAATTATTCTGTGATCTTGCTACTAATATTTTTTAATTAGCATTATTCTGCTACCTACTCTATTCACCCCCTGTAGAGTATTGTGCTTTACGATTTCGTTCCTACAATTGGTATCAGAGCAGGTGTTACACGTAAAGCAAAGGTAACAGTACAATTATTTATTTATTTTAATTAACTGTTATACAGATCACAGCACAACACATGGCAACTGTGAAATTCACAAGTGAAGGCCAGGCCACAAACAGACCTCCACTGTTTGATGGTACGAACTATACCTATTGGAAAACACGGATGAGTTTTTTCTTGAAATCTCTTGACTTTGATTTATGGTCTATTGTTATTGATGGCTATCAAAAGCCACCTCGTATAAATGTTGATGGAGTTTTAGTTGAAACCCCATAGCAGATATACAGAGGAGGAAAAGAAAAAGGCCAGTCTTGAGGCACGTGCCATTAACGCTCTATTTTGTGCTTTAGACAGAACTGAATTTAACAGGGTGTCTATCTGCACAACGGCTAATGAAGTATGGAAGCTACTTGAAGTCACACATGAAGGCACGACTCAAGTCAAAGAATCTAAAGACAGCAGACTTACTCAAGAGTATGAGGTGTTCAAGATGAAGCCCAACGAAACAGTTACTCAGATGTTCGAAAGGTTCTTGGATATTATAAATCCTTTGTCCTCTCTAGGCAAAGAGTACAGTAACCATGAAAAGATTCGCAAACTCCTGCGAGCACTTACCAAGAACTGGATTCCAAAGGCTACTGTAATCATTGAAGGGAACGACCTCACAACTATGTCTCTCGAAGTACTCATGGGTAAGCTACTCACTCATGAACTGGAGCTACAAGATTTTGAAGAGCCTGTACCAAAGGAAAAGACGATCGCTTTCAAGGCTCAGTACAGAAAAGCTGCTGAAGGTGACTCAGACAGCAGTGAATCTGATGCTGAAGATCAAGCACTCATAGCAAGGAAATTCAAGAGATTCATGAGACATGAGAAGAGAGCCAAAAAAACAACAGCAACAACTGGTATCAAGATGATGCTGTCTGCTGTGGCTGTAAGAAGAAGGGACACATGAAGAAAGATTGTCCTACAAACTCATCATCAAGCAAGAAGAGCAACAGGTATAAAAAAGGAAACCTGAAAAGATTAACATCACGGAAGTATGCCACACCAGCATATGGCATGAAAGTGAAGCCAGCGACTCAGAAGACGAACAATCAGAAGACGCTGCAAACGTATGTTTATGACATCCGATCAGGTACCTACTGAACCTGTAGTTGATACTTATGATGACTTCACCTTTGAGCAATTAGGAGATTCCTTCAGTGAACTGATGACTGATTACAGGAAACTGCGTAGTAAGTATCAGAACTCTAAGTAGGTACTCAAAGAGTACAAAGGTGAAATAGGTAGACTTATCGACCTACTAGCTGAGGTTAGAAATAATGATAGTGAGTCTGGTGAGCTTTCTTCAATAAATCTCTTATTACACGAGACTACCAAGTCATCTGAAGAGAAAGACAAAGTTATTGACCAACTCAAGGAAGAACTTTCTAAAGAGAAGAAAAGTCTTCAAAGTGCATAAATCAGAATGGAAACACTCACTTCTGATTATACTAAGTTGTATGACACTTCCAAAAGATTGGAAATTAGGTTAGGAAAATAGCCTGAGACTGCTGCTTCCTTCCCTAACACGTGTCACTTACCGAAAAATCGGAACATTACCAAGCCAAACACTGTCAGACCTAACCCTATCAAACCTTTACCCCAAAAGGTTAAGCCCAAACAGGATTATAGGTATGCTTTCTTCTATACTAGAAAACCTAAATCTACCAACCATGCACACCACTCAGCTTTCAACACTCGACATACAAAATGTCATTATTGTGGTCTCATTGGTCATATTTCATCTGCATGTAGAATCAGAAAGCTTGTTAATCTAAATATTTATGCTTGGATACCAAAGGCTAACATTTCAGGACCCTACAAGAAATGGGTACAAAAGTTTCATCTGCAAACTGTTTTGTAGGTGGAACACCTTTCACATGCTAGAAGCAAATAGATCCTCGACAGCGATTGTTCACGGCATATGACCGGTGACGCTACTTTATTTGCAACACTGTCGAAGAAAAAGAAGGAAGGCTATGTCTCCTTCGGTAATAATTTGAAAGGGTATATTATTGGTATCGGTAATGTTGGTAAGTCTCCCTATCCTATTATTAAAGATGTCTGTCTGGTTACCGAGTTGAAACATAATCTACTCAGCATAAGTCATTTGGCTGATCATGGTTATGGCATCAACTTTGGCAAAGACAAATATATTATAGTTGATAGCTCAACTGGTAATACTATCTTTGAAGGTATCAGGAAAGACAACATATATGTTTTCTATTTGTTGGAAGAAACTAACATTTCAGGTAGATCCTTAATGGCTAAAAGAGATGAGAGTCATCTGTGGCATATGAGACTCGGTCACGCAAATATGGACACAATATCAAGATTATCCACAAAGAAGCTAGTACACAGTTTAACGGATATTATATTCAAGAACGATTCGGTATGCAGTCAATGTGAAAAGAACAAAGCTACCAGATCAACATTCAAATCAGTAAACGCAGTATGTACTACTAGACCTCTACAATTGCTTCATATGGACTTATTTGGTCCTAGCAGAGTTACTAGCCTCGGAGGTAAACTTTATGCTTTTGTAATTGTAGATGATTTTTTTAGATATACATGGGTATACTTCTTGACATGCAAGAATGATGCATTATCTGAATTTGTCGTCTTTTGCAAGAAAGTACAGAATAAAAAAGGTTACACGATCACTCGTATAAGAAGCGATCATGGTGGCAAATTCGAGAATGCAGAGTTTGAGCAATTTTGTGACACACACGATTTTGTACACGAGTTCTCATGCCCTAGGACTCCACAACAAAATAGAGTTGTGGAACGTAAGAACAGAACTCTATCCGAAATGGTCAGAGTAATGTTAAACCAGTTTAGTCTACCCAAATATTTCTGGGCTGAAGCTGTCAATATAGCTTGCTTTGTTCTCAATAGAGTTCTAATTCGACCCAAATTGAGGAAGACTCCATTTGAGTTATGGTTTAATAGAATTCCATCAGTTTCTTATTTTAGAATATTTGGCTGTAAATGTTTTATTCTTAATACAAAAGATAATTTGGGAAAGTTTGATGAAAAGGACGATGAAGGTATATTTTTAGATTATGCGGCCAAGAGCAAAGGATACAGGGTCTTCAACAAACGAACCATGATTATCGAAGAGTCAATCAACGTCACTTTTGATGAACTGAATCAAATGACTATCGATGACAATGACGAAGATCCAACTGTACCAAGCGCAACAACAGCTGATTCTCAACCAAGCTCGGCACTAGCTGATCCTCCTAGAAAAGATCCAGGAACCAGCTACCTTAAGAGTCTGTCGAAAAGATTAAAATTTACGGCTGATCATCCAAAGGATTTGGTAATTGGTGACATTACCAAAGGTGTAAGTACTCGTACATCCAGTAGAGATATTGTTTCTAGTGTTACATTTATTTCACAGATAGAACCCAAAACTATTGATGAAGCATGTAGTGATAGTTTTTGGATAGATGCTATGCAAGAGGAATTAAACCAATTTGAACGAAATCAAGTTTGGGAACTTGTTCCCAAGTCTCTTGATCGTCCGGTCATTGGCACCCGTTGGGTATTCCGAAATAAACTAAATAAGAATGGTTTAGTGACTCGTAATAAGGCTCGACTCGTAGCTCAAGAATACAATCAAGAAGAAGGTATCGACTACGATGAGACTTATGCCCCAGTTGCGAGATTAGAATCCATTCGTATGTTATGTGCATTAACATGTTTTCATAATTTCAAACTATTTCAAATGGATGTCAAGAGTGCATTTTTAAATAGTTTTATTAAAGAAGAAGTTTTTGTAGCACAACCTCCAGGTTTTACAGATTTTAAAAACCCTGATCATGTTTTCAAGTTGAAGAAAGATTTGTACGGTTTGAAACAAGCCCCTCGTGCTTGGTATGATCGTCTAAGCTCTTTCTTACTTGACAACGATTTTTCAAAAGGCAAGGTTGACACTACACTTTTCACTAAGTCCTTTAATGGTAAGCTTCTTTTAATACAAGTCTATGTAGATGATATCATATTTGGATCTACTGATGAATCTTTGTGTCAAGAATTTTCTAAGTGTATGCAGAATGAGTTTGAGATGAGCATGATGGAAGAGCTGAAATTCTTTCTCGGACGGTAAATCAAACAAACTGACAATGGGACGTTCATAAGTCAAGCCAAGTATAGAAAAGATTTGCTAAAGAAGTTCGATCTGGACAATGTCAAACCTATTGGCACTCCGATGGCAACTTCAACAAAGCTTGATATTGATGAACAAGGCAAGCTGGTCGACACACGTAAGTATCGAGGTATGATCGGTAGTTTACTTTATTTAACTGCTAGTCGTCCAGATATAATGTTTAGTGTTTGCATGTGTGCACATTTTCAAGCTAATCCAAAGGAATCACATCTGTGCGTAGTTAAGCGTATCTTTCGATACCTTAAGGGCACTTCTTCTGTTGGCTTGTGGTATCCCAAAACTAAGTCCTTTGACCTTACTGGTTATTCGGATGTAGATTTTGCCGGATACAAAGTTGATAGAAAAAGTACCAGTAGCACATGTCATTTCTTAGGCAAGGCTTTAGTCTCATGGTTTAGTAAAAAGCAAAATTCTGTAGCCCTATCAACAACAGAGGCTGAGTATATCGCTGCAGGACGTTGTTGTGCTCAGATTTTGTGGATGAAATAAACCTTGGAAGACTATGATTTATTTTATACACATATTCCTATTTTCTGTGATAACACGAGCACTATTAATTTGACTAAGAATCCTGTATGTCATTCTCGTACTAAACATATCGAGATTAGACATCATTTTCTTAGAGATCATCATCAAAATGGAGATATTGACCTTGTATACATAGATACTGAGAATCAATTAGCTGACATTTTCACAAAACCTCTAGCAGAAGATCGTTTTAATTATTTACGTCGAGAATTAGGAATTTTGGACATCAATAATATTAATTAATTTTGTTTTATAATTTTATTTCAATATGCAAAAACTGTATTAGAGACAAGCCAATAAAGAGTCTGTCTGTCACCACAACTACGGTTGAAGCGAAGTGGTACTTAAGAGTTCCCCGGTGAACCTCCTCCAGCTGGGACAGTACTCCTACAGCTAATCTGAAACAGTCGCTGTGTAACAAAATTTAATTTATAAAATAACATTAATTATATTATTTTAATGTCAAAATTACTAATCTTTGAATTAAATATTTGAAATGAGCCAATGAAAAAGAAAGTGTTCCAAACCAAACCCAGGCGAATTCGGCCAGACTTCGGACCGAATTCGGCCCGAGTTCGGTTGAGGATGTCAGGTTATATATATCAGAACCTGAGAGCCTTTCTTCCTCATTGCTTCTCAACTACATCATAACCAGCAACAGCAGCCGCGAAGGAGCCCCGAACCCTAGTTCTTCACCACCCCCTATCTTCTAATCCAAGTGATAAAATCAATCCAAATTTTGGATTCGTGCGGAGTTCGTCGTTCTCTTCGACATCTCGGGAGGTTTAACTCCATCTTTCTCCACTTTTCAATTAGTGCATATTTACTTCTATTTGCATAAATAGCACCTAAGGGATTCAACCCCTTTAAGAGGAAGAAGACAACCAACCCAAGTGAGGAAGGTTTATCTTCGGATCCACCTACTAATTCCCTATTTTTGCCAGTCCAATCTAACGGCGGCACGTTCGACGGGTTTTACTTTCAAACCCTAGACCAAGCCTTACTGTGGTATGGAGACTTCTCCATGAGATCCATATGCATAGGCGCACCCATCAAGTGGATTGTATTTCCTGATCATCGCCATTTCTTTGAGGCATTAGGGTTACAGCATTTTGTTAAACTCTGTTTTCCCGTAGCAACTAATGCCATTAGACTGTTTTACTGCAATATCATATTAAACACTTTTGATGTAAGCAAACGTGTTGGAGGAGTTAGATATCAATTTCAATAATGTTCTCTTAGCGGAGATCCTTGGTATTCCCAACGAAGGTGAACCGCTTGTTGACATCACTGAGTTTGATTTCCCCGAAGGCACGACACTTACCAGTTTTAAAGCAGAACTTTGTGCACCTGATAGAGTTCGCTCTGGAAAGTTAAAGGCAAACAACCTGAACTTGTTTAATTATGAATTGTACCATATCATTTATTCTACTCTCCTTCCAAAATCTACTTCGAAGGATGATGTCACGTCTCTTGAATTATCTTCTATGTATCACATTCTTAAGGGGATTCCATTTTCTGCCCCTAAGACCATTATTCAGATGATGGGACGTTGTCGTGCAAGAGATAGAAATCTCTCTTATACGATGATTCTTCCACGTATCTTCCAGCATTTCGACATTGACTTATCTACTTGTGCTCAAGACCCTGAGCCCAAGGTTCTCAAGTTATCTCGTCGCAGTATGACTGCATCTGCTCCTCCTACTGCTCCTGCTACAGCTTCTCCTTCTCTACCTCCTCAGCAGTATGCTATGACATTTGAGGGCATACACCAGTACCTTCCAGATTTGCACGTCTCCATGACGGACATGGCTCGCGAACGTGAGTTTCGCGACGTCACCCGTTATCAGGCGATTGTAAATTCCTTAGCTGATCTTTGTTTCGCCAAGACTGGACATTCAGCCAGTTCCATCCCTAGAGATCCAGCTATCTCTGGTTACCGCTGTGAGGATGAGGCTGTTCATGCCTACTTCTATCCCGGTAACGTATATGATTGGTACCGTTCTGACCATGCTCCTCCTTGTGATTATGTCGATGAGTTTTACACTGGCGTTCCTCCTCACCCTTCTGGCACGGGTATCTCTAGAGTTGGTCCTTCTGGACATGCTGGTCGCCATGCTGATGATGACGATGATGATGATGATGAGGAGTTGTGACATATTTCTTTTTGAGACTTAGACATTATCTACTGTACACTTGGAAATGCTCCGACATTCCAAGTTGTTCTATTTTCAGACTTTATTATCAGTATTTCTTTTGAGGACTTATACTGGATATTTTATTGATGTCTTCTGAACATCTTTATCTTTATCTTTATAAGATTTGTACTTTATTATTCACATCAGTTTATTTACTTAGCATTTCTTTATCTGCTTCTCTACTATAAACTGCCTGTGATATAATTCTTTGTTTATTATAAACTGCCTGAATACAAATACATGCCTGTGATGTTATTCAATTTTTTTTACTATTTCTATCATTTATCATGTTTATTTTCTTGTGTTTCTCCACTGTTTGTTATTTATGCATTGATTGCGGAGGAGTTTTTACTCTTTTATAATTATTTTGCTAAATGACAACAGGGGAGAAAATAAAGATCTAACATTCTTTTGAGAAAATGTAGGACATGACATGAACAATTTTTTGATTTTATTTCAAGCTTAAATGTTATATCATTCATAGTTTGTCAATTATCAAAATGGGGGAGATTGTTGGCCCATTGGTCATATGGTCAACCTGATTTTAATAATTGATCAAACTCTGTCTCGATATGTGAAGCTAGTCAGGATGTATCGGACTCTTGGACATGAACAAGAACAACTATCTACACAGTTCAAGACCGAAGCTATGTTTGCCAGTTCGAGTCTGTATTTCCTTTGAGCAATATATTTTTTATTTTATTGAGTCTAGGAATACGTTGTACACCGAGTCGTACTGGCAAATAGGCTATTCTAAAATGTTTTCAAAATACTTTTAAAATGCCCTTTGTTTTGAAAAACATTCTTTTAAACAAAAGCTTTCAAAAAGGTTTTCAAAAAGGTTTTCAAAAATCCTCAAAAACTAATTTTTAAAACCTAACCTAACCCTGACAGAACTAGGCCAGAGTTCGGCCAGAGTTCGGTTGGTGGCCGTTTGATTTTTGAATTCTCTGGAACTTGGTCCTCCTGTAGTTGCGGATTTGACCGAGATTTTCTCATAGAGTTCTATCCGAATTCTGCCAGAATTCTGTCTTTGGAATTCCTATAAATAGAGAAGGATTTCGATCATTTCAACTCACTCATTCACTTTCAATCTTCTCTCTATCTAAAGCTTTCAGTCTTCCAAAGAGTTTTTCTTGAGCTTTAAATTTCAGATCCCAAGCCAATTACAATCCTCTAGTCGATTGCCAGTACAGTACAGTCTAGAAGTTTCTGAGAGAATCAGAAGGCTTGATTGAAGAATACCTCTTCACATTTGAAGTTGGACGAGTTCTTCGTATCAAAGCTCGCATTGTAGAAGTTGCAAGGACTTCGTAAGAAAACTTGCGGTTTTGACAATAGTGGATTCAACTGGTAGCAAGAGTTCTACCGACTGGATTAGTCCTCAACAGAGGGAAACCAGTATACTTCGCTCTCTTTGCGTCTGTATTCTTATCTCTATCTTTACTTTACTTAGTTGTGATTATTATTCTGTGATCTTGCTGCTAATATTTTTTAATTAGCATTATTCCGCTGCCTACTCTATTCACTCTCCCTCTAGAGTATTGTGCTTTACGATTTTGTTCCTACACCTTTGAAGTATGGAGGATTCATATTGCGGAACCCTTCGATAGTACCCACAGAGGCTTGGGGTGCTCGGGTCAGTGCTGTCTCCAAACTCCTTCTGATAGCCTCGCTCTGTTGCATCTGAGCCTGTACTAAGCTTTGGAGGATCTGATCTGTAGTAGTCCCACCAGCCTGAGGTATGGGTTGCTGTGGGGGCATGTATGGCATCTGGGGCATGATCTGTGGGACACCCTGTGGCCCGTACTGTGGTGGATATGAAGGATATGGAAAAGGATACTATGGTAGGTATGGGGGAGGATACTAAGGTGGATATGGTGGTGGATACTGTGGAGGCTGCTGGGGTGGATATGATGGTAGAGATTGGGGAGGCTGATGAGGTGGATACTATGGAGGCTGCTGGAGTGGATATGATGGTGGATACTGTGGAGGCTGCTGGAGTGGATTATGATGGTAGAGATTGGGGAAGCTGCTGAGGTGGATACTGTGGAGGCTGCTGGGGTGGATATGATGGTGGATACTGTGGAGGCTGCTGGGTGGGTATGATGGTGGATATTGTGGAGGCTGCTGGGGTGGATACTGTGGAGGCTGATGTGGTGGACATGATGGTGGATATGGAGGTGGAATCTGTGGTGGAAACTGAGGTGGATAGGTTAGCGAGAGTGGCAGGTACTCTTCTTGAGATGCAGGATTTTCGGGGCCTGTCTGTCCCACTTGGGGTGTCGGGGCTTGCTGCTGAGTAGTGGGTGGCATCATCACAAGTTGTAGTCCAGATGGTGCTGGAGTGGTAGGGGACATGGGTGGCTGACCCACTGGTCCTTTTTGAGCAATGGTGTTCCCATCAATGATGGCGAGAGGAGTAGAGTGACCACTACGAAGATTCATCCTATTAGCACGAAAATAGAGATTACGTTAGGACAAGATCAAGTTAGAAGCAAGACAAGCTGTCAAACGAGAATCCAAAATTTGAAATCAAGGAAGGTGATTAAGCATGTGGATGAGATTCCTAAACTCTATTCCTATATGCAGGCTTGCTTGGTACGGTAAAGTAACCAAACAATTTATCTCGACCTGCATGGGCCACCACAAAAACATGTAACGCCCCAGTCCCAATATACGTATGTCACCCTCATTTCTCTTATTTTGTATTTATACTCGTAGTTGGATTTTAGCATATATTTTACTTTTCTCGACTTGCGAAATTTTAGGTTTTCTCGTATTTTGGGTTTCGGCTCGGCTCTGTTTTAGTTGGGTTGGTTTGATTTTAAACCTAATGGAACACCTTAACCTATACTCCACCCTCATTCCACCACAACCCACCCTCATTAAAATCCCCACCAACCATTCTTTCTCCTCATTACTTCCCTCATTAAATTCCTAATTCCTTTTTCTTCCTTTTTCCACACAACACCCCACCCATAGGCAAGTGCATCTTGCCACCAAATGAAGACCAAATTTTACTTGCCTAATAGCTTAATTAGATGATTAGGAACAACGTTAGAATTTGACATTTTTGGATTTGGAGCTTGGATTCTCCTAGATCTAAGTTTTTACTATTTTCGGAATTTCTTGGGTTTGATCTACCAAACTTGGATTTTTGCTTGTTTTGATGCTTCTATGTTGTAGAGAATCAAATTTTACACAAGTTAGACTCTTGAAATTTTGGATTTCGTATTTTATGGACCAAGTTGTGAAGGTCTAACGTTTTGAGGCTAATTGTGTTCTTCCTCTCAGCATGAGGAAGAAGAAGACCCTCCCAGCCGCGCTGTTTAGTACCAGGCTGCTTTCCCCCACGTCGTACTTTTTAGCGCTGGCCTGTGCGCCTCGCTGGCCTGCACGCCCCTATGCGCCTCACTGGCCTGCGCGACCCTACGCGCCTCGCTGGCCTGCGCCCATGCGTACCTCGCTAGCCCGCGCGCCCCTACGCGCCTCGCTGGCCTGCGCGCCCCTGCACTCATTGCTGGCGTGCACGCTCCTGCGCGCCTGGCTGCCTTGCCCCCGCATGTCCCGTGCGCAGTTGATCCTGTTGACCCCGCTCGCGCCCCTTGGCGTAATACAACCGTTCCGGAGCGCGTCTCTTGGCGCCGCTTGCCCGAACCCCTTGCCTGGCGCATCCTGTGCCCTGGCTCCCCCTCCTGACCCTTGGTGTTCCCATTGGACCTCGTTTTCTCTCTTGCTAATTTTGTTTTCTGAGATCTTGATACCCACAGCACGACTTGACTTAACCCGACACGTCTTGACACGATTTTATGTGTTTTTAATTTATGGCTAGCATTCTCTGATCTTGGCAGTAACTCAATGTCGTACATTTATAACTTGTGGCTTTTAACTTGTAACCTGCAACCGATAATTAATCCTCTGTAACTTGATATCTTGATAGTGGCCGCCGCGGCGCACTCTTGACTTGACTTAACTTGATAACTGGTCGTGTATTGACTTGCCCTGACACCGTGGGTGTTCTTCCTCGTTGTTTTGTGCAATCCACTTGTCTTGTCTTGTATCATGTCTAGGTCGTGACTTCCTGGGTACCACGGACAGGGACTCGCGCTAAATCGGATTAGGCTAATGGTTAGATCAAACTAGAACATGGAGAATTTCCAATCACAGGCGATCTCGTTATCTGTGCGCTTTAAATGGACTTGTTGCCTGTCGACGAGTAGGGCACATTTCCAGCACGCTGTCATCTGTTGCACTCTCTAAGTCACCTAAGGGTATATCGTCTCCAGGGCGATGTACCCAACCATACTCTCAACCCGCAGAAGGATAACTGGATAGTCTGCAGGGCTTGGGACTGGAAATTTCTCATTTGCATCTTGTTAGTAATTAGGCTTGTGATAACCCTAGTTAGTTAAGTAGTATGCCGTAGTATTTGTTTGGCCGCTTGTGAATGGATGGTATCTATCCTGGTATAAGTCTCGTCTAAGTCCCTGTACTTGGTACCCCTGAACATGATTGTTTTACTTATATTAACAATAAATGGGTAGAGACAAGTGCTATTCATGCGAAGGGCTACGACCCCGATCCTTGTTAGGTTTAAGGCTTGTAACCTGGCTTCCGGAATGGTCCATGTTCCTAGTCGTTTATTGTCCTGTTATACTCTTTATTACTTGTACTTTCTTCTATTTCTTATGTTCTGATATGCTGGCTTTTTTTCTTATTTCGTGGCCTCCTTTGTGGCACTTGCTCTTTCTGGGGTTTGACCCAGCTGGTTTTGTGTGGCCAGATTTCGGAGCAGCACCCGAGGATCTACCGAACCTCCAGCCCGATGGTGGCGACTAGAAGGAACCCGGGCTACGAGTGGGTTTTCTATTTTGTTTCACTCACTTCATTGCAAAACTATTCTTTTGAGGTGTTTAGCCGACGAGCACCTGTTAGCTCGATGCAATTACTTACTGTCTGCCTACGGGCTGTAACATGATTAACAAATCCTAGGGTTGATCATGTATAACTTAACTCTTGCTAGTCCTCGCATTTTATATGACTAGCTTCATGATCAGCTAAATATGTAATATTTGGGACGTCTTTTATTATATGTTTGGTGGTCTAACATCTTGTAATTATATTACTTGCTTGAGATTGAGACAATAGGCTTGACCTTAAGAGACCGTTGGCTTGTAGTAAACCCTCATATCTAGACAGCCGTGACCGTATGGCGAAGTGGACTCCATTTCAATATACGCAGCTGGTTATTTATGCCCCCGCTCTCCAGTATTTTGGTTCTGGGCGTGACATGGTTTAAGTGGTGGCCCATGCATGTCTTGTCAATCAAGAAATGTGAGGGTTTACCAATAGATGTCTCAATCAGCACTCTCCCTTGATCTCTGCTCGTATCCTCAAATTCCCTGGAATCTTGACCTGATCACATGTATATATCCTTGTTCGATCCTGGTCCTTCCTTATTGTTCCCTACGTCATCTTCTTCAGCAGCATGGCTCCCGGACCCGCCAATCAGCCAGAAGAAGCTCATCATGAACCCCAGCAACAAGAGGATCAGGCACAAGACTCAGGAGCGGCCTCCCGAATTATGCTTCCCGGAGGCCCGGAACCTCCAGTTCAGGCAGCTCCGCCCGTCCAACCGGCTAGACAAGATGAGGGACCTTTGGTAGGGCTTATCAGAGAACTCCTCGCATCCCAAGATCGTCGGGGCGAAGCCCTGCACCAGACAGTACAAGATGCCTTGAACAGAGGCGGTCATCAAGGGAACCAGACGGCAAATAGCTTCAAACGATTGAACCCTCCGTTCTTCGACGGCAGCGAAGATGCGATTGCCGCGGACGCTTGGCTTCAGGATACCGAAGTGGTTTTCGATACAGCTAGAACTCCTGAGAATGAGAAGGTGGCCGTGGTACGGCTACAGTTGCTGGACTTAGCTCGCAGTTGGTGGACGGCACAGTTCGTGGGATTAGCGGCGCCAGTTGCTTGGACGGTATTTAGAGAAAGATTCCAGACGAAGTATTTTGATGCTGTAGCTCGGTTGCAGACGAGGTTTACCAACTTGAAGCAAGAAGGCAGAACGGTCGACGGTTATGCATCTGAGTTTTCTAGACTCAGTAGGTTTGCCCCCACCTTGGTGGCGATCGAGTTTGATAGGGCCCAGCGGTTCCAGCAAGGGCTATATTTAGAGATATTGTTGGCAGTAGAACAGTTCGAACACCAGACGTTCGATGCAGTATTGAGGGCAGCTAGGAGGCACGAGTACACCTCCCATAGGATCGTGGATAGGACCGGAGGTAGGAAGCGATCCCACAATCAGATGCACCAATCATCAGCTCCAGCCCCGGCAGCTAGGGGTTTGACCATTGAAACTCCGAGGCGGGCGGCCTCAGTGACGTCGGTTCAACATTCGACCCCGACGTACCCGTAGCAACAGAAGCAGAAGCAGACTTCCGCGATGGGATGTTCTCATTGCGGGAAGCCAGGACACGTGGTGGCAGACTGTCGCAGGGCGCAGGGATTGTGCCTTGCTTCTGGAGTGGTAGATCACAAGATAGGAGCCTGCCCGAATAGGGGTAGTTCGTCCTCATCCAACCTAACTAGTCCATCGGTTAGGGGACCAACACCTATGCAACAGCAGCAGTACCCGAGGCCATTGTTGCCTCCGGCCCAAGCGTTTCATCAGCAGAACCAGCAGCAGTATACCCAAGCCCAAGTGCAGAGCCGACAGAGAGGTTTCCAGCAGAGGGGACCCGCAGCCAGAAGACAAGGTCAGGCAATGATGATGACTATAGAAGAAGAAGTCGCACCAGGTGAGGTAGTGGCAGGTACTATTTTCGTCAACTCCTCTCCAGCATCAGTATTATTTGATTTTGGTGCATCATATTCATTCATGTCTGCACGATTTACGACACGGATAGGATTGGAGCTCGAATCATTATCAGTGAGGCTCAATATACTTACTGGTAATGGTCTTATGGGAGTAGATCGGGTATTTTTCTCGTGTCGGATTGTAGTTAGCGGTAGAGAGTTCCCCGCTAGATTTATAGAGTTCCCTATGGCAGACTATAATGTAGTCTTAGGAATGGATTGGTTGAGGAACCAGTATGCTAGGATAGACTGCCACGTTGGCAGGGTTGTCTTTAGTATTCCAGGCGAGCCAGAGTTCTCATTTTCCAGAGGCGTAATGGAGCCATCTTCCGCAGTATTACGGATGGTAGTAGCAGCGGTACAGTTACCCCGGATAGTTGAAGAGTTTTCAGATGTCTTTTCAGAGAAATTTCCAGGGATGCCGCTAGAGCGGGAGATTAAGTTCACTATAAACTTGATCCCCGAGATGGCACCAGTATCAGAGCGAGTCTACAGGATGGCGCCTTCAGAGTTGGAGATTTTGTACAAGATGATTGAAGAACTCAGGACCAAGGGATTCATTCGTACAAGTGGATCACCTTGGGGAGCCCCGATGCTTCTTGTGAAAAAGAAGGATGGTACGTCCAGGTTATGTATAGATTATCGTACCTTGAACTCAGTGACAATCAAGAACAGATATCCTCTTCCGAGGATAGATGACTTGTTTGATCAACTCAAAGGGGCTTCAGTATCTCGAAGATAGACTTACGGTCAGAATACCACCAGATCAGAGTCAGAGAGCAGGACATCCAGAAGATGGCGTTCAGATCAAGGTATGGGTATTGAAAGTTTCTTGTTATGCCCTTTGGAGCAACCAATGCGTCGGCGGTATTCATGGACCTCATGAACCGTATCTTCATGTCCTACTTGGATCAGTTTGTGATCGTATTCAATGATGACATCCTGGTCTACAGCAAGAGTGAAGCAGAGCACGAACATCATCTCAGAGTTGTCCTTCAGACGCTTAGAGAACATCAGTTGTACGCCAAGTTCAGTAAATGCGAGTTCTGGCTCGATCATATTTCGTACTTGGGTCACATCATTACTCGAGGAGGAGTAGAAGTAGATCCCCAGAAGATTATGGCTATCGAGTCATGGCCAGTACCTAGTTCAGTGGCAGAGGTTCGCAGCTTCCTTGGATTGGCCGGCTACTACAGGCAATGACCCAGTTGACCCGCAAGGATGTGCAGTTTGCTTGGACAACAGAGTATCAGGAATTATTTGAGAAGTTGAAGCGAGGTTTGATAACGGCTCCCATTCTCACACTTCTAGATGGGACCGGAGGATTCACAGTTTATTGCGATGCTTCAGGCAGAGGATTGGGATGTGTTTTGATACAATATGGGAAGGTAATAGCTTATGCGTCACGTCAACTCCGTGATCATGAGAAGAATTACCCGACCCATGACTTGGAATTGGCAGCGGTGGTGTTTGTACTGAAGCTTTGGCGACACTATCTGTACGGAGAAAGAGTGGAGATATTCACTGATAACAAGAGCCTGAAGTATGTTTCACCCAGAAGGACCTTAATATGCGGCAGAGGAGATGGCTCGAGCTACTGGTGGACTACGATGTGGATTTGCAGTATCACCCAGGGAAGGCCAATGTTGTAGCAGATGCATTGAGCAGGAGAGCCGTAGTTTATTTCCTAACGACACAACCAGAATTATTGACAGATCTTCAGAAGATGGGAATTGAAGTATTTCTTCCTACCAACATGGCGTTGATGGCCAGTCTACAGGTTCAGTCCAGCATAGTTGAGAGGATTCGGATAGCACAATCTACGGATTCCAAGCTTCAGCGACTCAGAGCAGAGTGTGTGGCAGGGAGAAGGCCAGAGTTGTACATTCATGAAGATGGTACACTTCGACACGGCACTCATCTTTGTGTACCTAGTAGAGATATCAGACAGGAGGTCATGGCAGAAGCTCACAATTCACAGTATTCTATTCATCCCGGTGGCACGAAGATGTACTGTGATCTTCGCCAGCATTTCTGGTGGAATGGCATGAAGAGGGAGATAGCCCGGTTTGTCTCTCGGTGTTTGGTTTGCCAGCAGGTTAAAGCTGAACATCAGAGGCCCGCTGGACTTCTTCAGCCCTTGCCGATTCCAGAATGGAAGTGGGAGCATGTGACCATGGATTTTGTGACTGGATTGCCTAGATCCCCAGCTGGTAGAGATGCTATTTGGGTTATAGTTGACAGGCTCACGAAGGTGGCTCATTTTCTCCTATCCAGAGTTGGGCAGTCTACGGCTCAGCTAGCAGAGATGTACCTCAGGCAGATTGTCAGGCTTCACAATGTGCCCGTCAGTATCACCTCGGACAGGGATTCAAGATTCATATCACGCTTTTGGCGCAGCTTACAAGAGAGTTTGGGAACTCACCTTCAGTTTAGCTCAGCTTATCATCCGTAGACAGACGACCAATCGGAACTCACAATCCAGACACTTGAAGATCTGTTGAGGTCTTGTACCCTTGACTTCGGTGGTTCATGGGAGGATCACCTGTACCTGGTAGAATTCTCGTATAATAATAGTTTCCAGGCCAGTATTCAGATGGCCCCGTTCGAGGCACTATATGGCAGAAAGTGCAGATCTCCGTTAGCCTGGGACGATGTTGGAGAGAGGCAGATGCTTGGTCCAGAAATAATTGCCCAGACAGTTGAAGTGGTAAGAAGGATCAAAGATTGCCTTCGAGTGGCCCAAGATCGCCAGCGCCATTGGGCCGATGCTCATCGACGTCCCTTAGAGTTTGCTATCGGTGACCATGTATTCCTTAGGATCTCGCCTAACCGCGGCGTCATTCGCTTTGGCGTACGAGGAAAGCTTAGTCCTAGGTATATAGGGTCGTTCGATATCCTGGAGCGAGTAGAAAATGTATCCTATCGTCTCGCTCTTCCGCCGTCGCTAAGAGAGGTGCATGATGTATTCCATGTGTCCTAATTACGACGGTACATTCCGGATCCGAGCCATATCCTGGACCATTCAGAATTGGTTGTTGGTACCAACCTTTCGTATGAGGAGTGGCCCATATCTATATTAGACCGGAGAGAGAAGATACTCAAGAACAAGACTATTAGCTTAGTCCGTGTTGCTTGGGGTCATCACTCTCTAGGTGAGTCAACGTAGGAGCGTGAGGACGACATCCGATCGCAATATCCCGACTTGTTTGACTCGTAAGGTATAATGTCTTCCTTATGGCTTATGCTTTCGTCCCTTGTTTGTATGCGTGATTGTTTGATTGTTTGCTTAGTGTAGCTTATTTGTGAATAGTACAGCGGGCTCTTACATCCCTAAGCATCATGATTTAAATTCCGAGGACGAAATTCTTTTAAGGTGGATAGAGTTGTCACCCTCATTTCTCGTATTTCGCATTTATACTCGTAGTTGGATTTTAGCATGTATTTTATTTTTCTCGACTTGCGAAATTTTAGGTTTTCTCGTATTTTGGGTTTCGGCTCGGCTCGATTTTAGTTGGGTTGGTTTGATTTTAAACCCAATGGAATACCTTAACCTATACTCCACCCTCATTCCACCACAACCCACCCTCATTAAAATCCCCACCAACCATTCTCTCTCCTCATTACTTCCCTCATTAAATTTCTAACTCTTTCTTCTTCTTTCTTCCACACAACACCCCACCCATAGGCAATTGCATCTTGCCAACACATGAAGACCAAATTTTATTTACCTAATAGCTTAATTAGATGATTTGGAACAACATTAGAATTTGACATTTTTGGATTTGGAGCTTGGATTCTCCTAGATCTAAGTTTTTACCATTTTCGGAATTTCTTGGGTTTGATCTACCAAACTTGGATTTTTGCTTGTTTTGATGCTTCTATGTTGTAGAGAATCGAATTTTACACAAGTTAGACCCTTGAAATTCCAGATTTTGCGTTTTATGGACCAAGTTGTGAAGTTCCAAAGTTTTGAGGCCAATTGTGTTCTTCCTCTAAGCATGAGGAAGAAGAAGACCCCTCCCAGCCGCGCTGTTTAGCGTCGGGCTGATTTCTCCCGCGCCGCGCTCTTTAGATCTGGCCTGCGCGCCTCGCTGGCCTGTGCGCCCCTGCGCGCCTCGCTGGCCTGCGCGCCCCTCCGTGCCTCGCTGGCCCGTGCGCCCCTACGCGCCTCGCTGGCCTGTGCGCCCCTGCGCGCCTCGCTGGCCCTTGCGCCCCTGCGTGACTCGCTGGCCCGCACGCCCCTGCGCGCCTTGCTGACCGCGCATGCCCTGCACGCCTTGCGCTCCTGCGCGCCTGTCTGATCCTGTTGACCCCGCTCGTGCCCCTTGGCTCGCTGCAACCGTTCCCGAGCGCGTCCCTTGGCGCCGCTTGCCCGAGCCCCTTGCCTGGTGCACCCTGTGCCCTGGCTTCCCCTCCTGACCCGTGGTGTTCCCCTTGGTCCTCGTTTTCTCTCTTGCTGATTTTGTTTTCTGAGATCTTGATACCCACAGCACGATTGACTTAACCCGACACGTCTTGCAACGATTTTCTGTGTTTTTAATTTATGGCTAGCATTCTCTGATCTTGGCAGTAACTCGATGTGGTACATTTGTAACTTGTGGCTTTTAACTTGTAACCTATAACCTGTAATTAATCCTCTTTAACTTGATATCTTGATAGTGGTCGCCGCGGCGCACTCTTGACTTGACTTAACTTGATAACTTGTCATGCATTGACTTGCCCTGACACCGTGGGTGTGCTTTCTCGTTGTTTTGTGCAATCCACTTGTCTTGTCTTGCATCATGTCTAGCACGTGACTCCCTGGGTACCACGGACAGGGACTCGCGCTAAATAGGATTAGGCTAATTGTTAGATCAAACTAAAACATGGAGAATTTCCAGTCACAGGCGATCTCGTTATCTGGGCGCTTTAAATGGAATTGTAGCCTGCCAACGAGTAGGGCACATTTCCAGCACGCTGTCATGTGTTGCACTCTCTAAGTCACCTAAGGGTATATCGTCTCCAGGGCGATGTACCAAACCATACTCTCAACCCGCGGAAGGATAACTGGATAGTCTGCAGGGCTTGGGACTGGGAATTTCTCATTTGCATCTTGTTAGTAATTAGGCTTGTGATAACCCTAGTTAGTTAAGTAGTAAGCCGTAGTATTTGCTTGGCCGCTTGTGAATGGATGGTGTCTAGCCTGGTCCAAGTCTCGTCTAAGTCCCTGTACTTGGTACCCCTGAACATGATTGTTTTACTTATCTTAACAATAAATGGATAGAGACAAGTGTTATTCAGGCAAAGGGCTACGACCCCGGTCCTTGTTAGGTTTAAGGATTGTAACCTGGCTTCCGGAATGGTCCACGTCCCCAGTCGTTTATTGTCCTGTTGTACTCTTTATTACTTGTACTTTCTTCTATTTCTTATGTTCTGATATGCTGGCGTTTGTTCTTATTTCGTGGCCTCCTTTGTGGCACTTGCTCTTTCTGGGGTTTGACCCAGCTAGTTTTGTGTGGCCAGATTTCGGAGCAGCACCCGAGGATCTACCGAACCTCCAGCCCGATGGTGGCGACTAGAAGGAACCCGGGCTACGAGTGGGTTTTCCATTTTGTTTCACTCACTTCATTGTAAAACTATTCTTTTGAGGCGTTTAGCCGACGAGCACCTGTTAGCTCGATGCAGTTACTTACTCTTTCTAGTCCTCGTATTTTGTATGACTTAACTAGAATAACAAATCCTAGGGTTGATCATGTATGACTTAACTCTTGCTAGTCCTCGCATTTTGTATGACTAGCTTCATGATCAGCTGAATATGTAATATTTGGGACGCCTTTTATTGTATATTTGGTGGTCTAACATCTTGTAATTATATTACTTGCTTGAGATTGAGACAATAGGCTTGACCTTAAGAGACCGTTGGCTTGTAGTAAACCCTCATATCTAGACAGCCGTGACGTTATGGCGAGGTGGACTCCATTTCAATATACGTAGCTGGCTATGTACGCCCCCGCTCTCCAGTATTCTGGTTCTGGGGCGTGACAACGTAGGACTAGAAAATACGTATATGCCAGCTGTATGCAAACGCAGACTACTCCAATATATAGAATCTACGTGTACATACATAAGCTGTAATAAAAGAGCTCTAGATCATAACAATATATCATGGTCACAGGCAGTATCTATATCTCATCCACAGTGATAAATAAGAGAAATAACAAACCAAATGTCTCAACTCAAAATAAAGAGAAATATCTGTCGGGCGGAAACAAATCCACTACCGAGCTATTGAAAAGAAATCAACTGAAATGAATATGAAAAAGAGTATCAACTACATAAGTCCATCAACTAAGAATAGAATCAAACAGGCTCCGAAGGCGAGACCTCCTCAGCTGCAAATGGAGACTCTAGTCCGGAACCGTACTCCTCAGGATACTGCTCGTCGTCTATACCTGAGAGATCACCAGGTCCTCAGAGGGACGTAACAAGATACAGGAAGAACATGCTAATATGAACTGTCAGAATAATAATAATAATATGCAAGACTCTCCTAGACACCAATATGCCAAGGTAATTCTAACCATCTATTGTGCAATTTAGAGGACAACTTTCATGCGCATGGGTGGGATTTAGGCTATGTGTACGTAACTGGCATCCAGTCATCTGTATCCGTCCGTAACGTCTAAAACGTCAGAGGGCATCTGCAAATAAATCGGCCCAGTTCCATCCGGAGACTGTGGTTTACCTGTTTGGATTCCCATACGCACTAGCGACTGTCCTCCCCCAATGTTCCCCACTGTCCAAGTCATGTCCATGGCTCGTCCAGTTTTGTAACTGCTTGAGTCTCTAAAACCCTAGACATAACAGTTACGATCATCTATCCATCACACGACTTCTTACATAAATATGGCCAGTCAATATGCAAGCCGTGCCCCTAGCAACATGTATCAAACCGTATAGTGTAGGTGTCATGGCCAACGGAGATATAAGAATATCCCACAATAGAAAGGTAATCCACTACAACTAAGTCGACATGTAACAAATAAAATAAAACAAGAAACGACTGATAAAGTCGCTTGCACCCAAGTGTGGCTTGGACGCACAGTTTATAAAAATATGAAACAAAGTAAATAAATGCTGAAAATAAATAATATGACAGTAAATATAGTAAGGTATACTTGTCTGGTGATTGGAAGGTGTTTTGACGACGTCCAGTAGATGAAATCGGCAAGTGAGAATAAGCTACAGGAGTGGAACCTCCACAAACGTTCTCGGACGCTGAAACAAACATCAAAAACGTTCTCGGTGAAGAAGATATACCTAGGAAATGCCTGTCCAAAAGTTCAATTCCGGAACAGGGGCAAAATCGTAATTTTGGGTCAAAACGATGTCCGCCGTTGGACCCGCTTTGTACCAAAATACGTGCGAAAGTTTATGGTCTCTAAAGTCGTCAAACTACATGTCTACGAATTTTTTTTGAAGAGACGAACCCAACGGTATCTCTAATTTTGGATTCCGATGAGCCGTGCACAAAATCGCCCGTTTGAGTGGGTCGCGGGCCCGCCAATTTTGACGTTCCGATCAACCTTCTCAGAATCGGACCAAACTTGGCATGCAGGACCAGAAAAATATTTCGAGTCCAATGGCGTAAGTTTCGTCGCTGTCTGACGAGTGTGCACAAAGTAATTGGAAAATTTTGAAATAGGCCGATACGGCGTTCTTCGACGGATACGGGTCAAATTCGTCGCGCACACGCAACCAATTTGAATTCCGTCAAAGCCCGCACGTCCAGAAAGTCGATACGCACCTTTCGGTACCTTCGGTTTGTGACGGGCTCGTCCGGTTTGTCGGGACGGACCCCGTATCGGTGAAATTTTCTTAAATACATCCTTATTTGAAAACTGTTTTTGTGAATATTTGAAAACGAATAACTTCGCATATACTTAATCAAAACAGTAACTATAAAAAGGGTTTTCGAGTGTTACAGGTTGTCTATAGGATTGTTCAATTGGTTTTACTAAAAGGTTAACAGATTGATGGGAATCAATCGTCAAAGTGGGGTGGTTGGCTGTGTTACAAACTGTTTATAAAACATATTTTTCCGAATCTTTGGGTCAAGATTAATAGGGATTACCACATGATTTAGCTTAAAGTAAATACTGGGATTGCTAGGTGGTTATGTAGACTTCCTAAAGAAATTCATAGATCAGGAATTGATCAAACAGAGATGAAGAATTTGGTGCGCGAATATGGGTACCTGACTGCTCGACTCAGAACAGGGGACCATGTTCCTACGGGGTTCTACGGCGACTGCGCGGTTGTCGGCGGCGCTCCGGCGGTCAACAGAGGCCTGGAGTCATTCGCACTGGTCAGGATCTGCTCTGGGTCGAAGCACGAAGAGCACGGATAGATTTCCTTAGGGTTTTGGAAGGGTTCCCATCGAACGGGTTCATATTTTTATACTCGGGTTTAAATCCCGAATTTAATTCGAATTCGTGTAGGATTTAGTTAGATTGGAAGAGAATTTAGATAAGATTCCATATGGAAAAGATTTGATGGGATTCGGATAAGGATTGGATTGGGTTTCAAATCCGAAAATTTTAAAAAAAAAACTAAATTGTGTTAACAGAGGGGCGCGGGCTCTGGGACCCTGGGAAGAGAATGAACAGTATTGTTCATTCAATTTTTTTTTCTAAAACTTTATTGTAAAGCTAAAGGGGCTAATGGTTTTAGTAGCTAAAGGTTTTGTGGGAGTGCGGCCTAAAGTGCTGTGGTCGGTCCCTTGGGGCCGACCACCACTGTTCCTTTCTATTTTTTTTACATATATATATATATATATATATATATATATATATATATATATATATATATATAGACTACTAAATGTCCAAAGTAGCCTAAAATATGTAAAAAAATTATTTTAAAAATATATAAAAATATCTACATTTACTAACTATATTTGATATATGCTTATATGCATATATCTACATATCTAAAATATGAGTCAACATATAAGAAATATTCCTATTAAAACATTAATACACTTTTATATTAATATTAATCATAATCATTCTAGTATAAAATATTAAAATAATTTTAAAAAATTATATTATATACCAAGGAAAATTTATTTATTATATAGAAATGTTCTTTATATTTAATCAATAAAAAAAATTTGACAAAATAATCTCTAACCATCATAATATATACATAAATGAATATCTCACAAATATTTGTAGGATGAAAATTTTCATGTAAAAATCTATCATTAATATTATTCAAAAATAAAAACAATAAACAAATAAATTTACATTTCCTAAAAAATTAGTAAAATTAAATTTACTCCAAAATAACAATAAAAAAATTCAAAAATTTTGGGGGTTTTACACATGGGGCTGAAGGCAACAAGTACATGCGGCTGGAAAGGGGAATGGGTCCATATGCGGCAGCGGGGGAGGGAAGGAGGGGGGAAACAGTGCCATGCGGCAGGAGAGAGCGCTAGCTTATGCGGCTGGAAAGGGGGATCATATGCGTCAGCAAGGGAGCAATGCCATGCGGCTGGAAGAAATTGACTTCATGCGGCAGCGGGGGGGGGAACGGGCTTTATGCGGTAGCGAGTAATTGAGTTTATGCGACAATTATTGCCATACGGCCAGGAAAAAACTTGCCACAGGAAATCCATGCGGTCAAGTACTGCCATGCGACTAAGTAATCGAGTTCATGCGGCTCGGAATGAAAGTTCATGCGGCTGAGAAATTGATTCCTGCGGCTGGAAGATTTATACGACTGGAAAGTTCCTGCGACTGAGGAAAAAAACTTCCCGCATGAAAATCCATGCGGTCAAGCACTGTTCTTCTTCTCCAAATTTTTGAGAAGAAGAACCATGAAGGCCATGCTTCCAAGCTCTATAAATCCTTCATCTGAGGTCAGAATCTGAACTTCCATAGGTCAAAATGGGGCAGAATGAAATTCTCTACAACATGGAACCATCAAAACTAGATAATAACAAGGTTAGATAGATCAAAACCCAAGAATCCAAAAATAAAAAAAATAGATCTACACAAATGGAACCATGAAAATTAGAAGTGCTAAGTATTAAATTGTGCTAGAATCTCGTGAGGAAGAGAAAGGAATAATAAAAACTGAGTTCCTCCATGAACCAAGCTGCACTTGCCTAGGTTCTCCCTTTCTGGTAGGTGAGGAGAGTAATGGTGAAGAAGAAGAAGTAAATAAAGAAGAAGTAAATGAAGAGAGAGAAGAATTGGGCAGCTATTAAAGAAGGGAGTGGGGGTAGGTGGGGTTGGTTCACATGAAAACCAATCGAAACCAAACCAAGCCAAACCGAGCAAGTGAAATGCCAAGATAAATCATGCAGTGAGACTTGCAATATACATACACGTATACCAAATACGTAATATAAACTATGGTCGTTACAACTCTATCCATCTTAAATGAGTTCCGTCCTCGGAATTTAATTAAGATGTTAGAGAAGCAAGGACAAGCTATACTAATCACATGCAAGCTATAACAAGGCAATCAATCAAGCAATCATTCATCCAAGCAAGGAACTGAGAGCATAAGGCATAAGAAGGACATTATAACTTACGAGTCAAACAGGTCGGGATATCGCGATCGAATATCATCCTCACGCTTCTATGTTGACTCACCCAAATAGTGATGACCCCAAGCAACACGGACTAACTTAATAGTCTTGTTCTTGAGTATCTTCTCTCTATGGTCCAATATAGACACGAGCCTTTCCTCATACGAAAGGTTGGTACCAAAAACCAATTCTGAATGATCCAGGATGTGGCTCGGGTTCGGGATATACCGTCACAATTGGGATACATGGAACACGTCATGCACCTCACGTAACGACGATGGAAGAGCAAGATGATAGGATACATCTCCTACTTGCTTCAGAATATCAAACGACCCTATATACCTAGGACTAAGCTTTCCCCGCACGTCGAAATGAAAGACGCCACGGTTAGGCGAAATCCTCAGAAATACATGGTCGTCGACCGAAAATTCAAGGGGACACCGATGAGAGTCGGCCCAATGACGCTGGCGATCTTGGGCAACTCGAAAATGATCTCTGACTCTCCTGACAACCTCAACCGTCTGAGCAATCATTTCCGGACCGAGCATCTGCCTTTCTCCAACATCATCCTATGCTAGCGGGGATCGGCACTTCCTACCATACAGTGCCTCAAACGGTGCCATCTGGATACTGGCCTGGAAACTGTTGTTGTACGAGAACTCCACCAGGTGCAGGTAATCTTCCCACAACCACCAAAGTCGAGTGTATAAGATCTCAATATATCTTCGAAGGTTCGTATGGTACGCTTTGACTGACCATCTATCTGCGGGTGATAAGCTAAGATGAACTGAAGGTGAGTTCCCAAACTCTCCTGCTGATTATGCCAAAAGTGCGACATAAATCTTGAATCTCTGTCCGAGGTGATACTGACTGGTACTCCATACAACCTAACTATATGAGGTATATTTTTGCTAGCTGAGCTGTCGATTGCCCAACTTTGAATGGGTGAAAGGGAGCCACCTTCGTGAGCCTGTCTATAATAACCCAAATAGCATCCCTACCGGCTGGGGACCTAGGTAATCCAGTCACAAAATCCATGGTTATATGCTCCCACTTCCATTCTGGAATTGGCGATGGCTGAAGAAGTCCAGCCGGCCTCTGATGTTCAGCTTTAACTTGTTGGCAAACAAACACCGAGAGACAAACCGGGCTATCTCCCTCTTCGTGCTATTCTACCAAAAGTGCTGACGAATATCATTGTACATCTTCGTGCCGCCCAGATGAATGGAACACTACGAACTGTGAGCTTCTGACATAATCTCCTGTCAGATATATCCACTGGGTACACAAAGATGCCTCCCATGTCGAAGTGTATCGTCTTCATGATTACATAACTCTGGTCGCCGTCCTGCCTTACATTCTGCTCTAAGCCGCTGAAGCTTGGAATCTGTTGACTGCTCCATCCGGATCCTCTCAACTATACTAGACTGAACTTGCATACTGGCCATCAGTCCCACACTGGTAGGAAGGACAACTTCAATACCCATTCTAAAGATCTGCTAACAACTTTGGCTGCGCTGTTAGGAAATAAACTCCAGCTCTCCTGCTCAATACGTCTGCAACAACGTTGGCCTTCCCAGGATGATACTGCAGGTTGACATCATAATCCACAAGTAACTCTAGCCATCTCCTTTGACGCATGTTAAGATCCTTCTGGGTGAAAACATACTTCAGGCTCTCATGGTCGGTGAAAATCTCCATCATATCTCCGAACAAGTAGTGCCTCCATAATTTAAGTGCAAACACTACTGCTACTAACTCCTAGTCATGGGTTGGATAATTCCTCTCATGATCACGAAGTTGACGTGACGCATAAGCTATTACCTTCCCATGATGTATCAAAACACATCCTAAACCTCTGTCCGAAGCATCACAATATACTGAAAATCCTCCAGTCCCATCTGGGAGCGTGAGAATGGGGGCCGTCATCAAACATCGCTTCAACTTCTCAAAAGAATCCTAACATTCTGATGTCCAAGCAAACTGCACATCCTTGAGGGTCAACTGGGTCAATGGCGCTGAAATCTGAGCAAAGTCTGAAACAAATCGTCGGTAGTAGCCGTCCAAGCCAAAAAAATAGCAAACTTCTGCAACCGTGCTAGGCATTGGCCACGCTCAATAGCTACGATCTTCTGGGGATCCACTTCTACTCCTCCTCTGAAGATGATATGACCCAAGTACGAAATACGATCGAGCCAGAACTCGTATTTACTGAACTTGGTATACAACTGGTGCTCTCTAAAAATCTGGAGGACAACTCTGAGATGCTGCTCATGCTCCGCTTCACTCTTGCTGAAGACCAGAATATCGTCTATGGACACAATCACAAATTGATCCAAATAAGGCATGAAGATGCGATTCATGAGGTCCATGAATACAACCGGCGTATTGGTTGCTCCAAATGGCATAACAAGGAACTCCCAATGCCCGTACCTCGATCTGAAAGCTGTTTTCGGGATTTCCTGCTCTCTGACTCTGATCTGATGGTATCCTGATCGCAAATCAATCTTCGAGAATACTGCTGTCCCCTTGAGCTGATCAAACAAGTCATCTATCTTCAAAAGTGGGTATCTGTTCTTGATTGTCACTGAGTTTAAGGTACGATAATCTACACATAATCTGGACGTACCATCCTTCTTTTTCATAAGAAGCATCGGGGCTCCCTAAGACGATCTACTAGCACGAATGAATCCCTTAGTTCTAAGTTCTTCAATCATCTTGTACAATATATCTAGCTGTGACGGTGCCATCCTGTAGACTCTCTCTGACACTGGGGCTGATCCGGGAATCAAGTCGATGGTAAACTCGATCTCTCGCTCTGGCGACATTCCTGGAAGCTCTTCTGGGAAAACATTTGGAAACTCCTCAACTATCCGGGGTAATTGTACTGCTGCTACTGCCATCCGCAATACTGGAGAAGAAGGTTCAACTTCACCTCGGGAAAAGGAAAACTCTGGCTCGCCTGGAATGCTAAAAGCAACCTTGCCGATATGGCAGTCTATCCTAGCATACTGGTCCCTCAACCAATCCATCCCTAAGACCACATCATAATCGGCCATCGGGAACTCTATCAATCTAGCAGAAAATTCTCTACCGCTAACTACGATCCGACACGAGGAAAACACTCTATCTACTCCCACAAGTCCATTACCAGTAAGTTTATTGAGCCTTACTGATAATGACTCGGGCTCCAGTCCTATCCGTGTCACGAATCGTGCAGACCTAAATGAATGCGATGCACCAGAATCAAATAATACTGAAGCCGGAAAGGTGTTAACGAGAATAGTACCTGCCACAACCTCACCCGGTGCTAATCCTTCTTCGTCCATGGTCAAAGCCAGCACTTGACATGTCCTCTGGGTGCAGGTCCCCTCTGCTGAAAACTTCTCTGTCTGCTCTGGATAAGGGCTTGGGCTTGGGCATACTGCTACGGTCTCTGCTGCTGGAATGCCTTGGCCTGCGTCGGTAATGGCCTTGGGAACGGGTACTACTGTTGCTGCTGCTGAACTGGTGCTGGTCCACTCACCGAAGGACTATATGAGGCTGACGATGATTAACTCCCCCTGTTCGGGCAGTTCCCAACCCTGTGGTCCGGGGTACCACAAACCAAGCACAAACCTTGTGCTCTGCGACACTCTGATACCACATGCCCGGGCTTTCTGCAGTGTAAACATCCCACTACGGAAGAGTGCTTCTGTTTCTGCTGCTGAGGGTGCGTCGGGGTTGAATGTTGAACCGACGTCACTGAGGCCGCCCATCTCGGAGCTCTAATGGTCAAAGCCCTAGCTGCCGGGGCTGGTGCTGAAGACTGATTCATCTGGCCATAGGATCGCTTCCGACCCCCGGTCCTATCCACGATCCTTTGTGAGGTATACTCATGCCTCATGGCTGCTCTTAATACCGCATCAAAAGTATGATGCTGAAACTGCTTTAGTGCCAATAAAATCTCTAAATGGAGCCCCTGCTGCAACCGCTGGGCTCTATCGAACTCGGTCGCTACCAAGGTGGGAGCAAACCGACTAAGTCTCGAAAACTCGGCAGCATATCTGTCGACTGTCCTGCCCATCTTCTTCAGATTGGTGAACCTTATCTGTAGATCGTACCGAGCTACAACATTGAAGTACTTGGCCTGGAATCTCTCACAGAATACTGCCCATGCAATAGGTACCACTAATCCAATGGCCTGCGCTGCCCACCAGCTGCGGGCAAGATCGAATAACTACAGGTGCACCATGTCCACCTTCTCCTTCTCTGGGGTCCTGGCTACTTCGAGAATCACCTCTGTGTCTTGAAGCCAAGCATCAGCAGCGATAGCGTCTTCACTGCCATTGAAGAAGAAAGGTTTCAAGCGCTTGATGCTGTTGGCCGCGCTGTTACCATGATGACCTCCTCTGGTTAGAGCATATGTCACTGCCTGGTGCAATGCATCGACTCGACGATCTTGGGCAGCTAAAAATGTCCTGATGAGACCCACCAAGGGGCTATCATCAGGCTCTGCAGGCTGGACGGGTTGAACTGGTGGCTCTGGATCCCTAGTAGGTATGACTCTGGAGGCTACTCCTGAATGCTGGGCTTGATCTCCTGGTTGCTGCTGGTCCACAAGTGGTGCTCCGCATTGCTGATCGGCAGGTCCAAGAACATTGTCGCTGAAGAATACGACATAGGGAACAATAAGGAAGGACCAGGACAGATCAAAGATACAAGCATGTGATCAGGTCAAGATTTCAGGGATTCAGAAGATACGAACAGAGATCAAGGGCGAGTACTGATTGAGACATCTATTCGGTAAACCTTCACATATCTTGATTTACAAGACCTGCATGGGCCACCACTTAAACCATGTAACGCCTCAGAACTAGAATACTAGAGAGAGCGGGGGCAAACATAGCCAGCTACGTATAATAAAATAGAATCCATCTCACCATATGGTCACGGCTGTCTAGATATATGAGGGTTTAACTACAAGCCATCAGTCTCTTAAGGTCATGAACAAGCCTAGTGTCTCAATCTCAAGCAAGTAATAACAGTCACAAGATGTTAGAGCATCAAATATACAATAATAATGCATCCTATACATTACATATTTGGATGATCATGAAGCTAGTCATTACAAAATATGAAAACTAGCAAGAGTTTCAGTCATACACGATCAACCCTAGGATTTGCCAATCATGTTACAGCCCGTAGGCAGATAGTAAATAAAGGTGCAATACGAGCTAACACGTGCTCGCCGGCTAAATGCCTCAAAAGAATATTTTACAATAGAGTGGAAGTGCTAAAGATGAAACCACTCATTGCCAGGGTTATGCCTGGTGGTCACCATATGGCTGGAAGGAAGGTAGATCCGCTGGAACTGCTCCGATATTTGGACATACAAAACCAGCCGGGTTAGACCCCAGAAAGAGCAAGTGCCACAAATGAGGCTTCACTTAGGAACTAAAACCAGCATAACATAAATGAATATTAAAGATAATTATAAAGAAACTGGTAATAACTGGGACAACAATAGTGAATTAAGTACGAAGAAACCATTCAAGTAGCCAGGTCGCAACCCTTAAACCAAACAAGGACCGGGGTTGCAACCCTTCACCTGAATAGAAACCCGTCTCAGATACTGTTGGTAAAATAAAACAGGATGAGCTTGATATAGGGTACAATAAGACAATAAGACAATAAACGAAGAGAGGACACAGAACTGCTCCGAGAGCCAGGTTACAACCCTTAAACCAAACAAGGACCGAGGTTGTAACCCTTCGCCTGAACAGAACTGGACCCCTGATCATTATTGTTAAGGTAAGCATAAACAATCATGATGATATATGATAAGATAACCATGGGACTATTCAGATAACCAAGTTACAACACTTAAAACAAACAAGGACCGGGGTTGTAACTCTTCTCCTGAACAGAACTTGGTTTCTCATCATTTATCGATAAGTAAGCACAAGAATTCAGGTCAGGCTACAAGCTTGTACAGGATCAGGACGAGACGAAGCTATACTAGATTCCATCCAATAAATCATGGCCAAGCAATGAGTACGGCTTGATACCTTAACTTTCTAGGGTAATCACAGGCCTAGTTACTAGCAAGATGCAATGAGATTATTCTAATAACCACAAGCCCTACAGACCATCCAGGTATTCAGACGCAATTAGGGGATTGAATTCATGTGGGTACATCGTCCAAGAAACGTATATACCCTTAAGTAGTTTGGTGGTCGCAACACATATCAGTGTGCGGGAAATGTGCCCTACTCGACGGTAGGCTATAAATCCCGTGATGGGACGCCCAGATAACGGGATTGCCTGTAGCTGGAAAATCTCTCCATGACTAATAGATTTTCTAGTTATTAGCCTTAGTCAATTTCAGTAGGTACCCCTGACCATGGTATTCAGGAGATCCCTATCCTAGACATGATACAAGATAATACTGGTTTATTTGTACAAACACAATCGCCCACGGTGTCCAAGCTATTTATTCTTGTTATGCCATGTTAGCCGTCGCAACATCATATCAAGGTATATCATGTCGGGTTTATTATTCAAGAGTGTGCCACGACGGGCCATTATCATGTTCGTGAACAAATTAGGATTTACATGGTATAAGCATTCACAAAGAAAATGTGAGCATAAATGTAACATTCCAATATAATAATAATGGTAATATAATAATAAAAGAGGACAAGGACTATGGAAGGAGCCATGCGGCTAAGGGAATATAAGCTAATGCGGCTAAGGATACGGGTCTCATGCGGCTCAGGGAACATAGGCACATGCGGCTGAAGATGCGGGGCGCATGCGGCTGAAGGCAACAAGTTCTTGCGGCTTGAAAGTGGAATTGTGCCATATACGACAGCGAGGGAGGGAAATAGTGCCATGCTGCTGGAGGGAGCGCTAGCTTCTGCGGCTGGAAAGGGGAATCGGTAGCGGGGGAGCAATGCCATACGGCTGGGGGAAAATGACTTCATGCGACAGCGGAGGAGGGAAAACGAGCTTTATGCAGTAGCGAGTAATTGAGTTCATGCGACAATTATTGCCGTGCGACAACTATTGCCATGCGGCCAGGGAAAACTTGCCGCAGGAAATCCATGCGGTCAAGTACTGCCATGCGGCTAAGTGATCGAGTTCATGCGGCTCGGAATGAAAGTTCATGCGGCTGAGAAATTGATTCTTGCGGTCGGAAGATTTATGCGGCTGGAAAGTTCCTGCGGCTGAGGAAAGAAACTTACCGCATGAAAATCCATGCGGTCAAGCACTGTTCTTCTTCTCCAAATTTCCGAGAAGAAGAACGATGAAGGCCATTCTTCCAAGCTCCATAAATCCTTCATCCGAGGTCAGAATCTGAACTTCCATAGGTCAAAATGGGTCTGAATAAAATTCTCTACAACATGGAACCAACAAAACTAGATAATAACAAGGTTAGATAGATAAAAACCCATGAATCCGAAAATACAATAAACTTAGATCTACACAAATGGAACCATGGAAATTTGAAATGCTAAGTATTAAAGTGTACTAGAATCTCGCGAGGAAGAGAATGGAACAATAAAGACTGAGTTCCTCCATGAAGCAAGCTGCACTTGCCTAGGCTATCCCTCTCTGGTAGGTGAGGAGAGTAATGGTGAAGAAGAAGAAGTAAATGAAGAGAGAGAAGAAGTGGGCTGCTATTAAAGGAAGAGAGTGGGGGTAGGTGGGGTTGGTTCACAAGAAAACCAATCCAAATCAAACCAAGCCAAACCGAGCAAGTGAAATGCCAAAGTAAATCATGCAGTGAGACATACAATATACGTACACGTATACCAAATACGTAATATGAACTACGGTCGTTACAGATATTATCGAGGGTGACTGAGCCGAAGCCTTGCCTCGAAGCTTCCTGATAAGAGAAGCTGATGTTTTGGAAAGTTTTTCCTTCAATCGAACCCCCAATGGTTCTTCTGCGACAGCTATGCTTTCCGATACTGTATATGCCTCATCGTTGGCATCATTGGCATCATCGTCCCATTGGACTAACTTGTACAACTTAGCATTTGTATAGTATGCTTCGAGTCCTCAGAATGGGTCCATATCATCAAACTCAATTATGATGGTCCCGTCGCTGGCCACATACTTTCTGCATTGATGGAGAGTAGAGGGCACGATCATGTACTCATGAATCAATGGTCGTCCCATTAGCATATTGTAGTTTATATCAGCGTCAATGATGTAGCAAGTTATGTCAGTCTGGAGATTGGAAATGAAAGAGTTTAAACATGTTGAGAAATAGAATTTTCAGGTTGCCTCAAAATGGAACTGATTTTTAAAAAATATTTAGATAAATCGTTGATGTGGAAAATAAACTTGATTTTATGCCCATGTTTTTGAGTACATAAATTTGTTGGACTATTACCATTGGGCTTTGTTCTTGTTATTGGGCCCTTTTCTTTTATGCTTGGTCAAATTTCTAGGATATCCAAGCCTATAATATTTTTGGTAATTTCAAAATATCTATGTTCTAGATAAAGAATTTGAGAGAGAAAACAATATTGGAGAATTATGGCATATTTATTGTGTTAAATCAAACTGAATATATATAATACAACCAATCTAAAATAGGTAACTATTAATCTATAGTAGGTAATTAATCTACTACAATCATGCATGTAGAATAGGTAATATCAATTTATAGTAGGTAATTAATTTTCTACAAATCTTATACGGTTAGGCAATACTCTAAACCAGTATCCTCTTGATTATAATATAATAAAATGCTAGATATTGACATTTATATATATATATCTTTATCATGCCCCCATAAGATAGAGCACCTTGAGGTGATTCCAATCACGTTTGCCAATTGTTGGAAGCAAGCAGAAAAGAGATTTGATGAGCGTATCAGCTAGCTAATCAATAGAATGGGGAACTTGAATAGAACATCCTTGAGGCTGTTTCCGACTGAAGTGATAGTCAAGAGCTTGAGCACATATTTGTGGCACTAATATTGTCACAATAGATAACCGGTTGTTGAGGTATAGAAACATGAAGTCCGGGTGAGTAGAGAACATATCCAACGAATTTCTACAGTTGTGGTAGCCACAACTCGGTACTCTTCCTCGGTGGAAGAGCGAGCCATGGTCCTTTGTTTCTTTGAACTCTATGATATTGGATTGCGACTAATGTAGATGAGATAAACATTTGTTGAAGAGAAATCATCTTTGTTCCAGTCCAATCGACATCTGAAAATGCATGTAGTGACAGTAGTGGGTTGCGGTAGGGAACAACACTATGAGCAAGAGTACCACATAGATACCGTAGTAGATGCTTCACTGTATTTCAATGATCAATCCTGGGACATTGTATGATTGTGATAACTTTTTGATAGTGTAAGCAATATCCGGACAAGTGAGTGATAAGTATTGAAGACAGCCAACAATGGCTCTATATTATATTGGACCAGAGAGGAATGATCCAGTGTGAAGAGTAAGTGTTGGAGTAGTAGCAACTGGTGTAAACACGGGCTCTGTATCGGTCATGTAAGTGCAAGTAAGAAGATCGTGGATATATTGTCGCTAAGAAAGAAAGATATCTTGCAAATGTGGAAAAACTTCAAACTCCAAAGAAATATAAAAGGGGGCTAGGATCCTTGAAGGAGAATCTATTAGAAAGAAGATGAATAAATTTTGTATTGTTGTTTCTTGTGATAATGATGTCATCATCATAGACCAAGAGATATATCATGATATCACGTCTCGCGTCCGGTTGATCAGACAAGAGTTGTGAGAGCGTCCAACCTATGCTACATTTTTGGCGGTAGCCACCTGTTCTAAACTTTATAAAACTCCAAGTAATCATGAATCCATCATCACAACACAACACTAAAGACGAGAAGCAATATGCATATGCACGCACCCACAATCACTATAGTCCACTATCATGTTTTAGTACATCATACAAATGCTAAGTCTTTCGAAGACAAATTCGATAAATTACCATAATAAAAAAGCAACACATCTAATACATCATCTAATACATCAAGAATCATTCCTACTATAGGTCCTCCAAGTAGCCTCAACCAATCAGAAGTGTCAAATCCATAGCATCTGTAACAACTATCTAGTCGGAATGGAGCAAAGTACTATACTCAATGCATAACATATATTAAAGTGAATAAACAATAAAATGAACATAATCTGAAATACTGGAAACAACAAGCACAAGACATGGAAATACAACAAGTAACTAATGTGAATGAACTACTTGGTTCAACACGTGGATGGCTAAGGGTAATGTCAGGTGCATTGTACATGAAATGTGCGATCGCTATCAGTCACATAAGACAAACAAAAAAATCAAGTTAGTCCATGTATCTACTCAGATATTTTTCTCCCGACACGAGATCGCGATCATGATACAATACACGATAAACACGACACAAAATGCAATAACAATACACGGAGTACAAGTCGTGTGTCCAATCGTGTGACAATCATGAATAAGAAATATATAATAAATGCACGGCAAAGAATAGCACTCGTCTTCGTCCATGAATAGAAGTCGCACTAGTCCACCTATAATAAAATATTATTTAGACTTTATTCCAGGAATTTGCATTCTAACTCAAAATTAAAATCTAATAAAGTTCTTTTGTCTAATTTGGTTATTATAGAAACCAAAAATTTCAAACTTTCTATTTATCATGTACCATTAACTAATCCAAATCCTTTTGGTTTAAACAAACCATGGGCCTGACCCAATTATGTCCACTGATTTTATCGTTTAGATTAACACTGGGCTCGGCCCAAGTCTGGCATACCAAATTTTAATATTCTCAATTCTGACCCAGACCTAAAGGCCTACTGGAAGTTGCTATTATTCCCCATTCCTGCCCATGAGTCTACTAACACACTCTTAAAGCTCAACATCCATTTAATGGCTAACATAAACTAAAGTCTGATTATAGTCGAAGCACACATGCCTCAACTTAGCCTATTGACTGCCTCCTCGTGCCTCTCAATTATCACTTAAATTTGATATCGGCTGAAGGCCCAAGGTTGAATCCTCAGTCTAATTCTTTAACACTGGCTCAGCCCAGTTAATTTTAGATTATAAATCCCAATTAATTATTGGGCCTGGCCTAATCCAATTCTCAATATTTTGAATTTAGATTTTATTGGCCTACAACTAATTTTCACTAAATATAGTTAGCTCAATAAACCCAGCCCATCTCTATCAAGTCCCAACGGTGTCTCGACGGACACGAATTCTTATCTCACTGGACACAAAACATAATGTAATCAAAATATAAGTGTCGATAATAAACATAGAAAATGTTGGAGTTTTTTTCCTTTCTTTGTGTTGTAGAGAGCTTGCTCTCAAACATACCATGCAAGTTTAGTCCCACATTGGCTAGAAAAACTCATGGGTATCTCAATATAACTTCTCTTGAGGAATGGAGAGATGCACATGGGGTGGTGACCCAAAGGAGGGGATCATGTGGGTGATTTTATATGGAGGTAAGGATAAGACACCTATTAAAGCATACACGCTTTTTGGCCAAGTTCAATTTAATTCCATATGGGCTAAGCCCCGAAGGGGCTTAGCGACACAGACTCGGACTCGGGTTCATGGGCTCATGAGGCGTAATACGGCATTTTGTTGGTTCATGAGACTCTCTATACAAAGTGCGCCAACAAAATGTCATATTACGCCTCATGGTTGTACTTAGCGACACAGACTCGGACTCGGGTTCATGGGCTCATGAGGCGTAATATGGCATTTTGTTGTCGCGTACATTCCGGATCTGAGCAGTTACAGAGAATACACTTATATAGAGAGTCTCTCTTCTCTCTCAAGATAGTAGGTTTTTGACAAAATTTTCCACAGAGAGAGAAGAGAGAGCTTCTGTGTAAGTGTGCAACTTGTGAGTTCTCATTCTTCCGAGGAGTCCATCCGTGAGCAGATTGGCAGAGCGTTCCAGGGTTCTTTTGAACTTGCTGGTTCTTGGAAGCTGATCGTGTGGGTGGATCTTTCTTTGAACGCTGGTATTCTAAACACCCAGCAGGCTTTCTCCGATTACGAGAATCTTTTTAGACGTCTCGTTTGTCACCTTTAACGAAAATCTTCTCAGATTTCTCATTTTCAGAATCCTCTAAGGATTTATGTTTGTACCTTCCGTTGAAGTGCTGCACTCGAATCAAAAAAGTTTTCTTCTGATATTTACGCCTAGGGTCTAACAATCTCAAAGCTAGATCAGAAGATAAAAAAACTCTCGTGCCTCTCTTGTCGATACTAGCTTTAATAAGTTAGAGAAATTCGACGAAGAACACATTCAGATCTGGAAGAGGAAGATCACCCTTAATCTTCAACTCGTGGACGTCGACCATGTATTGATTGAGGATGAACAGACGATTCCTGAAGGTGGTACTGCTGACGATGTTGCTGCTGCACATGTCAAGCAGAATAAATAGAAGAGAGAAAATAGCATCTGCAAACTGCTGATTCTCAATTCCATGGAAGATTCTTTGGCAGAGTCCTATTCTAAAAAGATGAAGGCCAAAGAAATCTGAGAGTCTTTGGGAAAGCTCTATAAAGACAACGAGAACAGGTCTAAAATCTTCATCGTCGAGAAGTACCACAAGTGGCTCTTCGAAAATGAGAAGTCGATGCTGCCTCAGGTGAAGGAATTCTTGAAGTTGCACCAGAAGCTGGATGACGAGAAAATGCCCCTCGTAGACAAGTGTAGAAGCGTGGAAAAGAACAGGAAAGTCCATGCGGCTCAAAAATCCTTTAGAGCTAAATACGTCTCAAAAGTCCCTTAGAGCTTCATGCGGCTCGAAAGTCCCCGATAGCTCCATGCGGCTAGAGAAAAGCCATGTGGCCCTATGCGGTTCAAAAATAGGCCTATACAGCTGGCCATAACTCTGTGCATACTGGCTCATTAAGTGCTCTGACGCAATACAGCAGCTCTGACACAAAGATTGACAGCTCTGACATAAAGAGAGAATGATGACTCTGACATAATGACGTGCTCCTAGAGAGACGAGAAAAATCTTTATAGCTGGCACGATCTACCAATTCTAAAGCTCTTTATACGGATCGCTTCAAGGACTTCCATGCGGCTCTGACATGAGGCCACCCTCATGCGGCTCAGTTGTGGGGGCCACCCTTATGCGGCTCGCCACCCTTATGCGGTTAAGTTGGGGGGGCACCCTTATGCGGCTCAGTTGGAGGCCATCCTTATGCGGTTCAGTTAGAGGCCACCCTTATGCGGCTCAGTTGGAGGTCATCCTCATGCGGCTTAGGGCCACTCTCATGCGGCTCAGTTGTGAGGCCATCTTCATGCGGCTCGGTCGTGAGGCCACCCTCATACGGCTCAATTGGCAGACCACACTCATACGGCTCTGCCAGGATGCCCCGTTCATAAATGGCAGTTGGAACACGTGGAAGAAGATTGACTAAGACTTATCCACTCGGATTTAGCAACCAACAAATCATAAAAGTGCAGATTTATTGTAACCAACTCAATAGCCAAGATTGATTTCCAACAAACAGATCTAGGTTAATCTTAACCAATCCACAACCGCCCACTTTTCAAGGCACAATTACTGCACACCCCGCTCATCACAAATTCCTATAAATAGCAAGATGTTGTTCCTTTGCAAAAGGACATAAAAAACACACAGAGCCCGAGCATAGAGAGGTGCAACCCTACCCACCCAGAGAGCATTTCCTGGCCAGAGCAGAAGCTACGTCTGATCGTCCAAGGAGTAAGACAGAGTTGATAGCACTCTCCGGAGCCTCTACCGTCACCCCTAGAAAAATTAAACAATTGTACTTAGATTGCTTTTCTTAGGTTTTGTTCCTAGGCTCTCTTCGTACGAACGAGTTTGTATTGTGAATTAACAGTCCACTCCTCCCATAAAATTGTTCTGTTCTTTTATAATCAATGGCAAACACAATGGCGACTCTGCTGGGGACTAACTTCTCTACTGCTGAGAAGTTGGTGACGCAATCGGATGCAGCCAAACTTGGCTCTACGTAACAGATATTGGTCGTCCGCTTCGACCAGTAGGCGTTTGAGGAAATGACTCCGACGGGAGCGCTGGCCCGGTCCAGAAGCGAGCCCGCACGAAGAAGCTCAGAGGGAAGTAGAGGCCCAAGTCATTTGCTCCTCCCCAAGCTCTGGAAGAAGTATTCTCTTCCGCCCAAGATGGCAGAGAAGACTCGCATGCGGCCCCACTTCAGGCCCAGAGGACCCTGCTGTTCTCAAGTCCTACAGGGGAAAGCACTACGATACTGGACTTGAGGAAGCAAATGGAGACTCTATGCGATCCAGGATGAAATGGCATAAGGGTGCCAGCCACATGAAGAAGGCTCATGCGGCTAACAATTCCAGCCGCATAAAGGCTCATGTGGCCATTAGATCCAGCCACATGAATCTTCCTGCGACAGCGAAATCTAGCCGCATGAATACTGATGCGGCCACAAAAGCCAGCCACATGAATGCCCATGCGGTAGCCAAATCCAGCCGCATGAATTCTTATACGGCCATAAATACTAGCCGTATGAATGCTCAAACGGCCAGCAATCCCAGCCACAGACCATCTGCTCCATGCGGCTCGGGTTCAGTCTTAGACCGCCTCTCATGCGGTCCTGATATCAGATAATCCAATGAGAATGTGCTTGACTCTGTGCGGCACAATTTGGACTCTTTCTACTCTGCGACCTTGGGTGCTAGAGGGAAGAAGTCTAGGGCAGCGTGGGCTCGTCGAGCTCAGTCAGCTATCCCAACCTCTGACCATCAGAGAGCTCTGCTTACTGTTAAGCGGGCCTCTGATGGAAAGTTGTACAGAACCGACCGTGTCCATCCCCCGACGGTAAATGGACATCGTGGTTCCCAAAAGTCTCCCAATCAGGGAGCAAACATGGTGCCATCACACTCGTATTCTCGGGACTCCCGGACCCACAAAACGAGTGACATGCGTAAGGTGATTCTTCACAAACGTAAGGCAAGAGAAGAGAACTTGTTCTGCAGAGAGTCCTTTCAGGGACATCACTGCACTCAAGTCATTATCAACTGTTGTTGCAGCAAGATAGCAGTACAAGAGGACCGACAGTCCATCTTCCAACGACTGCAGCAGCCAGGACCGGTCCTACAACAAAGCTCAGAAGACGAGGCATTTTATGTCACCTCCTGCAATTCTGTTCGGAAGATCCTCACCGGCAAGACGGGAAAGAAGATAAATGTTTCCAGCCCGACGATCTCTACTAGCGCGGCTAAGAAACTTGCGTCCAAGCGGCTGTCCACAACCACCTCAGGAGGAGTTTACCTAGCACCCGCTCTAAGACAAAATCTTCAACATTTAGAGATTCCTCGTCTACATCCCTAGGGGTAGCCGAAGCTGGGGGTAGCATTGCCCGGAACATCCACGACAATCCGGTGTTCCAAGAAGATCAACCATAGGAGACAGTTCCCCCAACAGATGCAACGGACCCAGATGTCCATGGGTCCCAAAATGAAGCAATCTTCGATGCAGGGGGTAACACTTCCTCCGAGTCTGAACCAGAGGAAAACATTCCTACATATCCCGACGACTTCTCCGTTCGGGGGTATGATTCGGAGAGCACATCCTCCACAGTTCCTTCCACAGTTCCTCGTGTGAGAATATTATTTATGACTGAGAATGACCAGGACGGTCCCAGCGACCGACAGCGCCTCGACATACTTGAGGCCATACTTTATACCTTGGTCAAGTCAGTAGACGAGATTAAGGCGGCTCTACCGACTCTCCATGAAAGGACGCCTGGCCTGACAAGCATGGGTCCCACCGTCAATGCGGACTCAAACACAACTGCACCAACCCCGGGCGACAATCCACTCGGGATATCGGCTTCTACCGCTACAGACGAGGCCAGAGAGGCAAAAAGAGAGGTCCAAGAGGTTCGAGCAATATTTGACGTCCGAGAAAACTTTAAAGACCTCAGGATACGACAGCCTTATCCAGCGGCATGGGGAGACGTCCCCTTTCCTCCTCGGTACAAGCCATTCAACAGTAATCCATTTGATGGCAAGACCTCTGCAAGCCGATATGTGACCTACTTTGAGGTCACAACAGATCATCTACCGCATGACGACGCTATCCTTACGCGGTTGTTCATTGGGGCACTAGAAGGGGTCGCATTCAACTGGTACCATAACTTGCCGAACAACTGCATCCATTCCTTCGCCGGCTTCAAGCGTATGTTCTTGCAGAGGTTCTATGAGGTAGGACAGGATGTCATAATATCGACTCTCATGGACGTTGTTCAAGGCGAGAAGGAGCTGACATGAAACTATATTGAGCAGTTTTACCAAACTGCGATGAAGTTGCCATCCGGTAATCCGGACTCTTCCTTGACTGAAATTTGCCAAAAGAGGCTGCTCCCTACAATCAGCCTCTTGATGGGCGAAAGTCAATTCAAGGATTGGAAGACTTTCATCATCTGCGCCACTAGCGTAGAAGACAAGTTAAAAAAAGCTCGCCAACTGGGCTTGCATATCTCGGAGGTAGACGACAAGGGCAAACGCCCTAACGCCAACAACAACAACGATGGTAATTCCTCCAACAGCCGAGACAACAAGGGCAAAAAGGCTATAGTGGCCGATACAGCCCAGAAGACTGAACCGAAGCCGGCAGAGAAGCAGTAGCCGCAGATGACTTGTTCCTTCGAAGACAGACATGTAAAACCCATCCTTGACATGCTCATACAAGGAGATCGAATTCAGCCCCCTCTTCCAAGGCGTGAACCTCGTCTTGCAGAGATAGAGAGCCCCAAGTACTGCCACTGCCATCGCTATGTCCACCATGCTACACAAGACTACTTCCAATTGAAGCGGTATATGCAGAACCTCATCGACTCCAAGGCCCGGCCATTGATTTCGAGGAGGTGACGGTCGCTGCCAACATGGTGTCAGTCCAATTCGACAGCTTCCCACCGACGAGGACACAAGATGGAGTGGTACCCGTCCCTCGGGCAAAGATGGAGGTCGCTAATCTTCCACCTCCCCGAGACCAGGCTGCTGGTATAGTGCCCCTCACCACATCACGAAGGGAGGTCATTTGGGTCCATTCGGACTTGGTACCTGAAGTGACTCAGCCCGCAACACCCTCCACCGACAAGAAAAGGGGAGAAAGTCAAGTCCTGCCGCACAATCTCGGCAGATGTCGAAGAAGCTACAGTTGTCGTCACCCGGTCTGGTGCACAATCCCAATCTACACCGGGTAACTCGGCTGAAGAATGCCAGCCGGCCGCTGCTGACGCTCCAGGACCTTCTCAGCCTCCATCGGCAGATAAGTCCAAGCCAAAGGAGACCCGCTTTGACAAGCCACTCCGGAAAGACACTCCTCACGGGCTGGAGAAGCCCTACAATTTTGACATTTTGGCACAACTGGCCAACACCCCGGCCAAATTGTCATTATACGAGCTCCCGAGGCTCTCCAAAGATGTTTGTACCGCACTGAGCGAGGCACTCCATAATGCCGACGCATATTTGGCTCAGGTCAATCTCACTAGAGAGAGCTCGCCTGCGGATCTCCAAGACAGCTTGCACAGGGGCCATGCCCAATATTGTATTCACTCCACAGGACATGCTTATCAAAACCAACTATGTATTATACTGGATATGTCGGCGACGTCAAGGTGGATCGGATGCACGTTGATCCATATTCTTTGATAAGCATCATCCCGAAGAACTTGCTCCATCATCTGCGCATCCCTATGTATCGGCTGACTCTTACCAGCACCGCCATCAGCGGTTTCAATTCCAGAAGAAGCTATCATATTGGAAAGATTCGTCTGAAGTGCCAAATTGGCGACCTTCAGTCGGAAGTAACCTGCTATGTCATCGACGTAGACACCTCCTATAATATTCTTCTGGGGCGTCCGTGGATACACGATTATATGATCGTGCCTTCTACATTGTCACCAGTACTTCAAGTATGTCGACAAGCATGGCTTCATGAGGATAGAATTTGCCGACATTGATCCCTTCAAAGGGGTCAAATCCTACTATTCAGATTCCTGCTTGTACGAGAAATCAAAAAGGCATCTGATCAAGGAGGAGGCTCAAGAGCAGACGGAGGCCATTGTGGGATCGGAGGAACCTTTGAGGATCCTTCTCCAATCCTGTAAACCAGGCAAGACGGTACCTCTCACAGCCACTATGCATAGAGAAACAACGAGTCTCCCGGTGCTCACTGCACAAAAGGAGCAGATGATAATCCGACTGCCAAGGTCTGGCCAAGGGCCAAGATCCACAACGGAGCCGCTGACAATCAGGCTGCCTAGAGCTGGTCAACAACAAATAGAAGAGTCTAATCCTTCTGTTAAGCCAATTACGATTCGTCTTTCCAGGATGAGTCGACAGCCGAGCACGAATTCTGGGACTGCAAGCGAGCCAATAACTCCCCGTCTCGCACCAAGCACTAAGTTGGGTGTCGCTAGTGCACCAATGACTCCACGTCCAGTATCCGACAGTGGAGCCCTTGATGATTAAGCTGCCCAGGTCATCCTCCTAGTCGTCATTGACACAGGGGGTGGCCGAAGAAGAGTTAGAGCTGGCCAAGTATGTGGCTCCTCTCACTAATGTTCCGTCTGCAGATGATGTAATTCTACCGGAAAGATACCTTACTTCATCAATAATGGGTTATCTTTGAACTACATCGAGCTTAATAAGCTTTGTACAATGTATGCTATGGAACACGGTATAGGCACCAACCTACACACACAGGTGACTAATGTCTACACCGCAAACCAACTTATTCCCGTAGAAGATGCTTGCTTCATAGTCGATGGAGAGGATCATCCAATCATCTTCGGCCAGAAGAATGACCCACAGGCCTTCAGGATAGAAGTTGTTGATTTTGAACCCGACACCGGAAGACTGCCCCTCTATCTGTATAGCTCCCGATCCAAATACCTAATGCAAAAACAGGGGTATGATCTGGAGACTACACCTGGCTTGAATTACGGCACCGGTCGACGATTACCTTTGCAGTTGCCAGTTCCCGCTGGAAAACTACGAGATTATTACAACAAGACCAGATGTGGGCTAGGTTATATTACACCTACAACAACTCCTGAAAACTCAGACGAGGAATGCGACTGGCATTCGCACTCAACCTGATCACCAACTTCTGATTTGGATTTCAGCATCGGGGACGTATTCAGGCAAGCTCTGTCTGTCAATATGGCATTTGCTGATGCCTACGAAGAAGACGAAGATGTACCCGAACTTCTCAGGCTAGAACCTTGGGTCCAGCAACTAGATGCACAATGGGAAAAATGCTTCGAACTTTGTGAACCTTCTACTGAAGATGAGTTTATGCAAGTTGACCTTGGCGATGAGTCCTCTCCAAAGCCAATCTTCGTCAGCAAAAGCCTGACAGACGAAGAGCGGGAGGCACTTTTGTAACTCGTCAGAGAGTACATTAACGTGTTCGCCTGGAGCTATGAAGACATTCCAGGGCTAAACCCCAAGGTTGCACTTCATAAACTCAACATTCATCTGGACGCAAAGTCGGTCAAGCAACGACAGAGACGTTTCCACCTGAATATCATGAATTCTATCGAAGCTGAGGTCAACATCCAGACTGGGTCGCCAACATAGTACCAGTCCTCAAGAAGAATAGAAAGATTCGAATTTACATCAACTTCCGAAATCTAAATAAAGCATGTCATAAAGATGAGTTCCCTCTTCCCATCACGGACATCATGATCGACAACACATATGGCTTTGAGCGCATGTCATGAATGGACGGCTTCTCAGGATACAACCAAATCAAGATGTTCCCTGATGACGAAAAGCTTACATTATTTCGAACACCGATTGGCGTATACTGCTACACATTCATGCCCTTCGATTTAAAGAATGACGGTACCACATATCAAAGAGCCATGAGTGTCATCTTCATAGATCACCTACGTAAGACCGTGGAGTGTTATGTTGATGACATCGCTGTCAAAAGCCGCTATAAGGAAGACCATCTACAGGATCTGAGGAAGGTATTCGACCTGATGCGAGCGCACAACTTAAAGATGAATCCCACCAAATTCTTATTGGGCATATCTAGTAGAAAATTCCTAGGTTTTATCATTACTGCCCAAGAAATTCATATAGATCCGGAGAAGACAAAGGCAATTATGGAGATAGGTCCCCCAAAAAATCTCTGTGAACTCCGAGGCCTTTTAGGGAGGCTAGCTTACATCAGGAGGTTCATCTCTAACCTCTCCGGACGATGTCAACCATTCACCCACCTCATGAAGAAGGGCATCTCATTCATATGGGATGAAGAGTGCCAATGCGCGTTCGACAACATCAAAGAATATTTGTCAAATCCTCCAGTTCTGGAAGCCCCGGTTGCTGGAAAGCCATCCTTGCTTTATGTACGAGCGATGGAGCATTCCTTCGGTACTCTACTAGCATAAAACAATGACGCGAGGTATGAACAAGTTATCTATTACCTCAGCCGAATGATGATTGGGCCTGAGCATAGATACACCATCGTGGAGAAGGAATATCTTGCTCTGGTGTTCGCTATCCAAAAGATGAGACACTATGTTACAGGACAAACCATCCATGTCATATCAAGAGTTAACCCCCTCAGGGTCCTCATGACCAATCCGGGTGCACTCAGCTCTCGCCTCGCTACCTGGGCGATATTATTGTCTCCCTACGACATGATCTTAATTCCACAAAAGGCTGTTAAGAGTCAGCTCTGGCAGACTTTTTAGCAGCCCATCCAAGTTCGGAGTCAACCAGAAGATATGGAGAGATTCCAGATGAGGTCGCCAATTCAAACATGGCCTCCAATGATTCTGTCTGGCGAATGTTCTTCGACGGTGCTTCAAGAACCAGGCCCAAGGGCAACATTGTCGTTGGGGTTGGAGTGGTACTGATTTCTTCCTCTGGCTAGGTGATCAACCGAGCATATTTCCTTACAAAACCTTGCTCGAACAACGTAGCTGAGTACAACACCTTGGTTATCGGCCTCCTACTTACAAACGAACTGGGGGTAGAGCACCTAGAGGCATATGGCGATTCACAGTTAATCGTCAATCAGATCCGGGGTTCATATGAAGTTCGTCATGAAGACATGATCCCCTATCATCAGGTAGCGATAACCATCATTACGCCTCTTAAAGGGTTCTTCATAGAACATGTTCCAAGACTTCGAAACATTGAAGCCGACGACTTAGCAGGACTGGCCGCTTCCCTGGCGGTCCCAAAATATACTCATCATTTGGTTGACGTAATAGGCCATGAGTTGGTCTGTCCCAAGAATACCGTTCAATTTGCTGAGAGCTATTCTTCCATGACGGTCGATGAGACACAGGACTGGAGGCTCATATTTATTGACTTTACAGTCTATGGCATCTTGTCAGAGAACCCGAAAGAAGCCATCTCTATCGGGAGACGTTCTCTCAGATTCTTTTTCTATACAGAAATAAAGATACTGTATCGACGGTCATATGATGGATTACTGCTTCGGTATCTGTCCAATACAGAAGCCAAAGAAGCTGTACGTGAAGCACATGACGGCGTCTGCGGGGCCCATCAGCCTAGCCCGAAATTGTAAGATCGCCTTCGCTGGATGGGTTATTACTGGTCTACGATGGTGGCAGACGTGATAGACTAGGCAAGAAAGTACAAAGCCTGTGAGGTCTACGCAGATTTCATACACCAACCATCTGAATTCTTACACCCAACGGTGGTATCCTGGCCATTTGAGGAATGGGGAATGGATATCATTTGTCCTATCACCCCATCTTTATCCAGACGGTACCGCTTCATACTGGCAATTACGGATTACTTCCCCAAGTGGGCAGAAGCCGTCCCGCTTACAAAAGTAAAGACATCAAATGTGATCAGCTTCCTCAAGTATCACGTCATCTATCGCTTCGGACTGCCTCGAAGGATCATCCACGACAATGGTCTGCAGTTCGCAAGCCACGCCTTCTATCGGTTTTACGACAAACACCGAATCCAGAATGTTGCTTCACCACCGTACAATCAGGCGGCGAATGGGTTGGCAGAAGCATTCAACAAAATCCTAATCAAGCTGCTCAAGAAGTTCGTGTCTTCAAACAAACATAACAGGAATGAAAAGCATGGTGAATGCTTATGGGCGTACCGTACTACGGTCCGAACGGCCATCGGGAATACACCATTCTCTCTGGTTGTATGGGAGTGAGGCAGTTCTCCCACTGGAGACTCAAATCCCCTCGCTTCGTGTCGCCCTCACCTATCGATTGACGACGGATGATAATTACCGTCGTCGGCTAGAAGAGTTGGAGGCCTTAGATGACAAAGCCCTGTTAGCTCAACAACGAATCGAGCTGTATCAAGCCTACATCTCCGGAGCCTTCAACAAGAAGGTTAAACTCAGAACATTCTAAGTGGGCGATCTCGTTCTGGCAGTTCGGAGACCGATGGTTATGACTCACAAAACCGTCGGCAAATTCCAGCCAAAGTGGGAAGGCCCATTTGTCATCGAGGCTGTATTCTCTAATGGTGCTTACCGCCTCGCAAAATAAAACAGAGACTTGCTCATGTTGCCCGTCAACGGCAAGTTCCTTAAGAAGTATTATGTCTAAACGACATCCCCCAAATCAACCAGACTGTTAAGTTATGTGCCCCCAGGCACCGCTGAACTTACATTCTGGTTGTCCCAAATGAATCTATATCACATCTTCTGGGTAGTAAGTCATGTATGATCATACCTCTGAACTTCCTTCCTAAAAGAGCATTTTCCTCATGATCTATTACCCGCACTTTCAGTGCATAAAAAGGGTAACTAATCCATAAATTTCCCGAAATAACAACGTCGATGCCACCTCTGAGTTTTTTCACTTTCATCGAAAACGAATCACCCCTTACGTAGAACTTCTACGTCCATATTATCTCTGAGTTATTCTATGTACCCTTCATGGTGTCCACTCCTGCCATGTCCTCATTACCTCTGAGTAGGAATACTCCATCGAAGAAACCCTCATATTTACCACGTCCTTATTACCTCTGAGTAAGTATGTTGGTTTTTTCTCGACTTATTATCCGTACCCAAAACCAGGGTACGCCAAGGATAATAGGCCCACAAATGTCCACAGTTGACCACAAATGTCTGCAGTTGACCACAAATGTCTGCAGTTGACCACAAATGTTGTACTAAGTTTTCTAGTACCGTACCTCTTTTCTCACCATCTCATGCCTCTGGAACCCAGCTGTTCTACGACATTCTTTCGTTCGATACCAAGAACTTCTATATCTATCTTACCGCGGAGTTGTTCTAGGTATCCCTATCAAACTTATTATCCGTACCTAAAACCAAGGTATGCCAAGGGTAATAGGTCCACAGAAATGCCCCAGTAGGGCAAGCACATAAATGCAGTACAAGTACGACAGATAAAGGATGATGCAAGCAAAGTCATTTATTCAAATCAAATCAAAAGTACTACATTCTTGGGGACCATATCCCTACAAAAAAAGATAAAGAAACATAAAGAGAGAGAGAAAAGAAAAAGACGACTATGGTTCGACGATACATAATTCTCTGAGACGGTCCCTCAGTACGGCCGTCGACCGCTCAAACCGCCACTTGGCTCGGCGCTCGGCCTCCTCAGTCAACCGCTCCGTATCCTCCAGATGCGCTTGAGCCTGCCAGCCACCTTCAAGCTTCTTCAGAGCACGCTCCAAATCAGCAGAAGCACGGGTGACTTTGTCGGCCTCCTGAACAATTAGCTCCTTACCCGTACGGGAGGCCTCGAGCTCAGATTCTAAGATAGATAATTTCCTCTGGAGCTCGAGGATCTGCTCCTTCGTGTCGATTATCCCGCGAGAGGCTGCCACTTCTCCAACAATGCAATCCTCTCCCCGGCGGCTCAGCTGATCATACTGTAGAGACAGATCGTGGAGGTCCTTCATTATAATCAGCTTGGACGCATCTCGTGCGGCCCTTACCTTCTCCATAACAGTTATGAGGAAGGCACGGTCCTGATCTACCGTCGAAGACAGGTCGACTTGTCGCAGTACTTGAAACTGGGCCACAAGCTGATCCGCCTCTAGCAATTTGGGCTCCAGCAGCTCAACTATCCCTGCACCACCGGGGAGGGTTCTAAGGATTTTAATCTGGCCCAGGGCGCATTGACGGGCCAAGGCAAAAGAGGTCCCCCTCTCCACCGCAGCCTCAACTCCTCGCCTCAAGTGACGATAAAAACTGTCAACTATATCCCTTGACGATTCATCCAGAACTTCCGAAGAAGACGGCGCCAAAAGAAGGGTAGCTGGCAGGGTAAAAAAAGATGCACCGAAACTTGCTACCCCCGCCATAAGGGAAACAAGTTTTGAGCGAAAGGACGCTTCAATAGCGGCTAATTCTTCCTCTGCAGCCCGAAGGATCTAGAGACTCGGCAAGGCGGAAAGGTCGACCTCGGGAGCCACATGAATAGAGGAAGGTGCATGGACCATTTCTCCCTGCCTCGACCGTTCTGCCGCCTGCTCTCCCAAACTTGATTCAGTAGGAGATCCTTCAATATAAGTTGGAGGGGGAGAAGCCACATTCCCTTCCACCAGGTCCCCTCTGGCGAACTCTCCCATGATAATGTCCGTCTTTGGCAGTAAAGGAGCGGGACCTATATGTCCGGAGCAACCATCAATCAGCTTAACCAGAAGGATGTGATGATAGAGTAAATAAACCTCCTCACTAGTCAAGACTTGACTTAGCTTACCAGGTAAGGGTCGCTGGGGCTGAGGTTCGCTCGCATCCACCATAGCCTCTTCATCAGCAACATCCGACACAAATACAGCTGGTTCATCTGCCTCAGCATCTATAGAAGGAGACACGATTGGATCAGCGTCACCCAGCTGAAGTTCAGCAGTCTTAGGGACAGATTCAGTAGAGCCTACGTCACCTTAGGTTAGGACGTCAACAACTGGAGGGACCTCAGCCGTCTTTGGGAGAATCCCGGCGGCAAGAATCTCGGCACTCATATCTCTAATTAAAGTAGTCAGAGCCAGGTCGACCGCAGGGAAAGCAGTCGATTCTGGAAAGTCCCCTTCTCCTGACGCCTACAGAGAAAAGAAAAATGATTAGGGCATAGTTCAGAAAAAAGAAGAGCTAAAGAAGAAAATGGTTGTAATTAAATTTACCTCTGAAATGGCATCAAAATCCTCGCGTCTATCCCCAATAAGCAACCCTCGAAGCTTAACGCAGCCCGTTTCACGAAATAAGTTCTGCCGCCATCAGCAGGCTCACACCTGCTTCGCTTGCGCGAAGGACCAGGCACGATAGGCTGCTGATCCGCCACCACATCTTCTGTGAGAGGAAGAGCGTTATCAGGGTCATGCTCGTCATCCTCTTCGTCCGCGTTGGTAGACTCCGAGTTCGACGCAGCAACCGTGTTCTCCCTCATCTTCCTCATTTTAGACCCCTTGGGCTTCTCCTCCAAGCCAGTACCAACAATGAAGCTTGTGCTCGGGTCAAAACCAACCGGAGGCTTGTTCGCCATGAAATGGTATAGAGCCGCCAAATACAAGATCTCCCATGACTCCTCAGCATTAGGAACTGAGAAGCTGGTACGGGTGTGAACTGTATTATAATAGTGCCAGGCCCTGATATCGTCAAGGACGCTACCTTCAAAACCCAGGCAAAAGCTGGGACTGTCCAAGAATAACTGGCTAAATCCAAACTGGCGGGAGAACCTACTGGGCAAGTAAGGCTCCAAATAGACAGTATTGCGGTTGCGGTATACCAGGTGGGAAGGACCAATGTTGTGCAGCCAAAGGAGCATCTTGTCAGATAAGAATTGGGGAGGCTCAATACCATCAAGATGTATGGCCCTCACTTCCTCAGCAATAAATCGATGAACAGACACAAAAAAATGTATATGTCCACTCTTGCCAGCGCCATCCGGCATGCGCGCATAGTCTCGTATTCCCAAGGCATGCGACGATCCTGAAAGATAAAAGCATCGTCAGCAGTTACGCCATCTTCAGGGACATGCCTAATCTAAGACCGGTAATGCATCAGCAGCTACCCCATCAGATAGTGATAGGGCAGTTCAATGCATTCAAAGTCCTTCGTCGTGTCACGGGAGATGACCTTGGATGAAAAAATACGAAGGCCACGGTGTATGCTGCACAGCATGGCCGGAAGAAGAGCAAGTGTGACCCCGAAAACCAGCTTCACAGAAGTGAGGATGAAGTTGCGACTGATCCTCTCAATAGAACAAGCCCCTCTTTACACTACGCAATTCCGTAGCCACACTATCATGAACCCTGCCAGGAGTGCCTTCTCGGACAACGGCTGAGTGGCTTGATAGAAATAATCAAAAGAGTCAGATTGACTCCCGAGCCTGTCACCGGTGGTTCTTACCCTCTTGGCGGTCGATACTTGGTCCTGCACCTCCTCCCGAGTGCGAGGACTTTGGGGAGCAATGTAAAATCCCTAAATTTTTACTATATTTTAGTACTGATTTTTTTTGTATTTATATGTCGTATAGTCGTATTGTACGTCGCGCGAGAATTTGCGTTTTTTCGTATTTACTCGTCGAGTGCAAATATGTGCGAGAACATATTTTTAGAAAAATAGTTTTTGATTTTATTATCGGTAATGGTTTCAAAATTATATATATAATAATTATTTTTATTAAAAGTTGTAAAAAGTATCTATCGAGGTTGCCAAAACTTAATATTTTAGTTAAAAGTATCTTATTTTAATAAGTAGTAATTTAGAAAAACTAGATTATGTGAATATTCTACTCGTGTAAAGCGCATGAAAATTATTTTATGTATATTTTCAAAATTTATTTTTATTATTTATAATAATTTATTTAGCAAGAAGGTATTTTAAATATGTAAATATTTATGTTTATTTTCGAAATTATTTTTACCTAAATTATTTAAAGGGTATTTTGAAGATATTTCCTACTAATATTTAAAATATATATTGAAATTTTCGAAATTAATTATTATATACATTTTATAAAAAGATATTTTGGATATATTTGTGATAAATTAAATTGTGATTTGATTTATTGATTTAAATTAAATAGTTTAATTTAAATGTGTAGTTTATCTATATTTAAATAGGATTTAGATTTTGATATGAATGTATTGGTTTAAATTTAATAATAGAATTATCTATTTGGATTTAAATAAATTCTAGTCTCTATCTACATTGGATTATATTTGATTGAGTTACTTTTAAATCAATTTGAATTAAATAGTAAAAAATCTAAGGAGAATTAAAACTCTTCTTAATCCTTATCTAGATAAGACTTTTGTAAACCCCTTGATTTTTCAAAATAAATATTTGGAGAATTTTTAGATTTTTAAATAACTATTAATGATTTATTATATAATTTGTATTATTTTACATATATTTAGTATAGTGCTCATTGGTGAATTTAGTATAAAATATATATAAAGCTATTTTTCTAGTACATTAAGGATCTAAACTATTTTATACAATTTCTTTTCCTCAAAATTTTATGATTTATTTCATAACTTTTATTACTTTTTACATGTTATTATATTGTACACTATTTACATAATATAGAATAAATGTCAAATTAGTATTAGATATTTCAGCTTATATAAATGAGATTAGATGAAGGTTGTTTATATAAATATTAACTATAGTTATTATCTATAGTAATTTTAAATAATGTTATATATAATTTAGATAAATATAAACTATATTTTAAATTAATACTAATCCTACTTCTACTTGGAAAATATCTCTATCTATATCATTTCCTAACAAAGCAAACCCCAATTTATTTAAATCAAATCCTATCTAATTTAGGAGATAAATCTAAAATAAATACCTATATAAACCCAATACCTCCCCCTTCTATCATCCATAATTCGAAATTATTTTTAGTCCAATAGAAACACTAAAATTCGTCATTAGAATTCATCTCCGCTTTTTAGTAGCAAGAGCAACTTGGAACGACGATATCTCCTAGCTCCGAACTCCGTTTTGCCTCCAATTTTTTGTAAAAGAAGCGTATCGAGTTAAGGTTTCCAAAAACAAATTTTAATAGACAAAATTTGTTCTATAGATTTCTGTAAAACTATTTGAATATTAGATGTCTGAAAAATAAACGTGTTTCAGTATTTTTGCGATTTTGGGACATTCCGGAAACGAAAATGCGATCCGTTTAGTTTTTCGGAAAGCTAATACGAAAACCTATGTCATATCCTAATTATAGAATTTATTAAATAAATCTAATAGGTATAGTATTAATTATAATTAGATAATAAACTATTTGTAACGTCCCAGTTCCAAAATACGTAGGACTAGGAACGTAGACATGCCAGCTATATACATACGAAGTATACTCCAATATATGAAAATCTCGTATGGATACATAAGCTGTAAAATACAGTAGAACCATAACTAATCTCATCCACAAGAATAAAAGGTATCATATAATCAATTATGAATTTGTCTTGATACAATATGTTGGGCGGAGACAAATCCACTACCAACAAAATAAGAAAATAAAATACATGGAAAATAAAATGAGTGGCGAGCGAAGCGAAGACGATCCAAATGCAATCATCCTCGAAGAAATGGCGATGAACATGGCTAGAGCTAAAGTACCTGCGAAAGACAATAGCACACACCTGGGGAGATAACCAGGTCCTCAGAGGGACGTAACAAGACACATAATATCATGCCATATAAACTGAATAAATATTGCTCAAATAAATAAGTAAATCGAATTATAACATGTTCCAATACGCACCTACTGAACGAGCGTATCATCCCTCCAACCAAACAAGGACAGGAGATGGTAAACTAATTCACGGTAACGTATCTTCCCAAGATATAAATCTGATATGGTATCCGGACCCCAACAAGGTTCAATACCTTCTCATCGAAGTAGTAAGTCACACCTACAACCTAACAAGGACAAGATGTGACAAACTAATCCGCGACAAGTTATTGTTCCAAGACACGGTCAGATACAAGTACACACACCAAAAGTACTCGTACCTAACGGATAAAGGTAGCCTAACCGTTCTAAGTGAATGTAGTTAAGAACAATTCATGGTCACATGACTACCCGGTAAAGTCACGAAAATACCAATGCAGTACCTCAGTAGCGAGTCACAACACCATATACTATTCCTCAGTATCGAGCGAGTCTATAGCATATAGTCTACCTATCGTTCCTCAGTAGCGAGCGAGTCTACGATAGATAGGGTGGTAGTCAACTTCCAATCATGTTCTTTCCGCCCAATGCTAACTCTATAACCGCTAAGTCAAACTAGCATGCAACCTCTATTAGCGGTTATTCCTATCGCACGACTTGTACGTACTGGTGGCCAGCCAATCACGCACTTTCGTGTTCTACATGCGACACACAACCTCGTGTTTCAACGTGTCAAGGCCAATGAATGCAACACACAAGGTGGTCCCTTAAATCTAGGTTTAATTCATAAGAAAATAATACACAGCAGGAAATATAAATGAACAGTAAGTTCTAACAGTTATGCCATGTATCATAGTTTATTTTGCATAAAAAATAAATAATACATAAAATATGAGCTAAAATAATTAAACAGGGAATGGCAAGATGTCTTGCCTGGTAGAGCGCCTGGTGTGCTGCGATAATCAATGTGACACGATCTGCAACTTTGATGTTACAACGACTCAAAGGTCCTCTGACGAGGGCATGGGTTGTTCCATCATGTCCAGGACGGTCAGATTTAGTTAGGGTCAATAGGAGGAAGGAAAGAATTGGCAAGGGGATAGAAGAATTGGGATTGGTCATGGACTGGGGATAATCGGAGGAAAGTTGATAAATATACGATTTTTAGAAAATATTTTATAATCTTTGAAAAATATATTTTATGAGTTTAAATAATTTCACATAAATAGTTGAAGATGGTTATATATAATAATTTGAAGGTATATGTTTGTAGTCCAAAATACAAAAATCATAAACATATTTAGTCAAAATACTAAGTTTGTAAAGATAGGATTTTTGATAGAAATCTATGTTTTATTAGTAAAAAATATTTTAACGAATTTATAAAATCTGAAAAATTATTTTAGGGCTAAACTCGAAAATTGAAATTTTACATATAACTCTATGCTTTATTTATATATATTTGAAAAATAATAATACATCATTCCATAAATGATATATTAAGAATAATAATAATAATAATAATAATGATGATTAAACTAGTAATCACCACAGTAATATCCTCAACTAAATACTAATAATAATAATAATAATAATAATAATAATAATAATGATAAAACAACAAATAGTAATAATGATAATAATAATATTAATAATAATAATAACAATAATAAAAATCTATTCTACAATAATCTTTAGAAAATAGAAAGAAAAAAAAAGAAAAATAAAATAAAATAAAATAAAATAAGAGTAAAACCATTCTTAACTCAGCAGCTGAGTATAGCTGTCATTCGTTAGCAAAAGATGGGGGAAAGAGAAGGGTTGGAAGCGAGAGAAGGAAGGAAGTGGGAAGAGGGGTTTGAGAGGGTTGGCGCCGGAGTTTAGCGGAGGGACGGTCGGCGCTGGCCGTGGCGGACGCGGGAGGAAGAAAGAGGCGGCGGGAGTTTCTCCATCGACGGCTGCCGTCTGGCGTGGAGGCGGAGGCGCGGGGAAGGCACCTCCGCGTGTACAACTACGATGAAGGGCGGCTGCGGTCGACGGGAGCGGGGCTGCGAAAGAGGGTCGGGGTCGGAAAGAGAGGTGGCGGGCTGGTTGGGAGGAGCGAGACGGTGGCCGCGGCGTTTGCTGGCCGCGGTGGAGGTCTCGACGCCGGATCTGTGGCGGAGGAGAGATAGATCTAGGAAAGAAGGGGCGAGCGGCTGCGGCGTAGGGCGGCGGGTCGGCACTGTCGACGCGGCGACGGAGGCGCACCGCGGGTTGGAGCTGAGGTTGGCCAGCGTGGAGCTCGCGGGTCCGGTTAGGTAAGGATTTTCCTATCTTCATGTATGATGGTGGTGGAGTCCGGCCGTCCTTGGCCGTGGCAACAGCGGTGGTTTTTTTGTGTTTGGGTTTTTTTATGTGGATGGTGGTCGGGTTTGCCGTGTGTGCTGGTCTTGACGGAGACTGTGGTATCGGTGGGGCAGCTCGGTATGGGCCGATGGTGGTGCTGGTGGTGGGCTGGTTGTGGCGGCGGATGTAGGTGGAGATGGTGGTGGGTTAGTGGTTACAAGTGGTTGCGGGTGGAGATGGGTTCGGTTGGCAGAGGGTGAAGGTGGCTGCGGTGACGGTAGTAGGAAGACGTAGGCAGATGGTTAGGATTAGGATTAAGAATTAGGAATCGTGTCCAGGTGTCGGACACGGAGATTAGGTTGAAATGACTTGGTGTACGTGTCCGGTATGTCGGACACAAAGAAGACAATGTACATGTAAAAAAATAAGGATAGTGGAAGACACCCGGGATCGGACCCGAGGCCGTCACGGCTGACACGAGGATGGATGGAACACCGACACGAGGCACACCTATTTGTGGTGGAATAATTTGTGGAGACAATTGGTGGATGATAAAAGTAAATTGGAGGAGTACCTGCCTATTTATAGGATGTGGGAATTCCCAATAAGATAAGGATTAGGATAGTTAAAACCCAATTTAGATATTTCTTAATTTAGTTTAAAAGCAATCAAATCCAAATCCAAATCCACATCCAAATCTAATTTAAATCAAATTAAATTCTCTTAGTTTAAAATCAAATCAATTTCAAATATAGATATTAGTTTACTATTTAAATGTATCCATGGAATCAAATCAAAATTTAAATCTCCACAATAATTTCAAAATATATTTTCCAAAATTAATAATAATAATAATTTCAAAAATTACATTAATATTTTCAAATATCTTTGAATAATAGATTATTAATAATAATAAATCTTGAAAATTACATTTTTATTTAGAATAAACTAGCAAAATATTTATGAAATATGTGCATGCACTAAGTGTATTAATTATTCTAAATAAAAGGCTTTACATAAATAAAATCCTAAATTTAGGAAATTTTGATAGCTAATTTAAATGTTACATATATTATTTTGAAACTATAAAAATAAGAAAATATTTTTCTAAAAATATGTACGCTCGCACATATTCGTACTCGTCGAGCAATTACTAAAAATAAAACATCGTGCACGACGTACAATACTACTACGCGACGTACAATACAAAATTTTAAATCGGTACAAAAAAATAGTAGAAATTTAGGGGTTTTACACTATTTTCAGCATCCGGAGATGTTTGTTTGGACCTTAGTTCCTCAGCAGCCGTTGTTCTACCTGTTTTCCTGTCTGATCTTCGCCACCACAGTGCTCAGGACCTAGGCAAGTATACCTAGCTAATTAACTGTCAAATTATTTATTTTCTGTATTATTTATTTTGTTTTATATTATTAGTTTTCTTTGTTATAAACTGTGCGTCCAAGCCACACTTGGGTGCAAGCGACTCTATTAGTCGTTTTACTTTACTATATGCATGTTAACTTAGTGTTAGCGGACTACCTCTTGTTGGGAGATATCCTTATATCTTCTTTGGCCATGACACTTATACTATACGATATGAGACATTTTGCTAGGGGCATGACTTATGGACTGGCCATCTTTATTGTCGTGTGACAGATAGATCGTAACAGCTACGATTAAGGTATAGAGACTCGAGCAGTTACAAAACTGGGCGGGTCATAGACATGACTTGAACAGTATGGGAAATATTAAGAGAGGACAGTCGCTAGTGCGTATGGGAAGCCAAACAGGTAAACCACAGTCTCCGGATGGAACTGTGACGATATATTTGCAGATACCCTCTGACGTTTTGGACGTTACGGCTGGATACAGATGACTGGATGCCAGTTACGTACACATAGCCTAAAATCCCACCCATGCGCATGAAAGTTTTCCTCTAAATTGCACAATAGGCGGTTAGAATCTCCTTTGCATATTTGTGTCTAGGATAGTCATTTCTATATTATTTTATTCTGACAGTTCATATTAGCTCGTTCTTCCTATATCTTGCTACGTCCGTCTGAGGACCTGGTTTTTCCCCAGGTGTATGTTCATGTCTTCTGCAGGTATCATAGCCAAGGCCGTGGTCTTCTCCATTCCTTCGAAGACAATTGCGCTTGGTTCGTCTTGCCATTTTACAGATCAATTCTTGTAGATTTCTTTGATTATGATAGTTGGTAGTGGACTTTGTCTCCGCCCAACGATTGTATCACAAATGTTCGAGTTGATATTTATATTATTATTCTTTTCATTGTGGATGAGATTTAGTTTGTCTTGGATTACTGTATTTTATAGCTTATGTATTCATACGAGACCTACGTACTTCGTATGAATACAGCTGGCATGTCTACGTACTTAGTCCTACGTATATTAGGACTGGGGCATTACATATTTTTGTGGTGGCCCATGCAGGTCAAGATAAATTGTTTGGTTACATTACCGTACCAAGCAAGCATGCGGATAGGATTAGAGTCTAGGATCTCATCCACATACTTGACCTTCTCGATTCTATTTTGAATCCCTTGATTTGCATCTTGCTTGATTCCCTCTACCGTTAATTCTTATCCTTCTTTCGTGCTTGATGTTGGATAGAAAGGTAATCCATACTAGGTAGACTTGTCCCATTGTTCCATTACACCACTAGTTTAACTCTTGTAAGTTGGGTAGACACCTCACGACCTAATATTTATTTTCCTTGTGACCCATATTAACATGATTACTTAGACTATAGCCTTTATAGGACCCTAACTTATCTAGCCCACCAAGCCTTATATAAAAGACAGTAGGATGAATGTATAGGAACAATCACATGACAAGACTTAGATTCTTAAGGAGCTGAACTAATTGTACCTTCTTTCACTCTTACGCTCTCGTGCCTATATTTTTACCATCGTGACTAATGCTGCTAAATAGCCTAATATTTGCAAGCTTACTTTTTATTCAAGCTTGTTCAAGGACATATATTTTATTGGGGGCCCCCACTAACATATTGTCTAGTCAGAACCGGTGCATGATGGTCTGATCAACCTAGTGCACTTTGGTTCGCCTTTCACACTATTATCCTACGTGGTTGAGATATAGTTAAACTTACCCCTTAGAATCTCATCCACTATTGCCTTGATGATTCTTTTTAAATTATTCGGCCGCCTTTGAACCACGTATTCGTATTCGATAATATCGTCTTTGAACTCTATATTGCTTTCGCTTTCACTTACTTTAGAAGGACGAAAGCGCTGTACTTGAATTTCCTCTAGCTATCCTATCTCTTGTGACCATTAACACTCGATGTGACTATATTTTTGTCTTAACTACTCGTCCCTTCCTCGACCTTCTATCACGACTTCCTAATCACTTCAATTAGGAGTGAATCTAATCGTTCTCCTAATCGTGCCATCAACCTACTCCCAAGAAACCATATCACGATTTTCTAATGCTTGTTTATGTTGTTTCTTGCCTCGCCCAAGGACTCGTCGAATTGTCATTACCAATATACCCCTTGTGCCTTCTTACCCCCTACTTATTCTTAATTTTGAGGACAAAATTCTTGTAAGTTGGGTAGGATGTAAAATCCCTAAATTTTTACTATATTTTAGTACTGATTTTTTTGTATTTATACGTCGCATAGTCGTGTTGTACGTCGTGCGGGAATTTGCGTTTTTTCGTATTTACTCGTCGAGTGCGAATATGTGCGCGGTACATATTTTTAGAAAAATTGCTTTTGATTTTATTATCGGTAATGGTTTCAAAATTATATATATAATAATTATTTTTATTAAAAGTTGTGACAAGTATCTATCGAGGTTGCCAAAACTTATTATTTTAGTTATTTATAAAAGGCTATCTTATTTTAATAAGTAGTAATTTAGAAAAACTAGATTATGTGAATATTCTACTCGTGTAAAGCGCATAAAAATTATTTCATGTATATTTTCAAAATTTATTTTTATTATTTATAATAATTTATTTAGCAAGAAGGTATTTTAAATATGTAAATATTTATGTTTATTTTTGAAATTATTTTTACCTAAATTATTTAAAGGGTATTTTGAAGATATTTCCTACTAATATTTAAAATATATATTGAAATTTTTGAAATTAATTATTATATAAATTTTATAAAAAGATATTTTGGATATATTTGTGATAAATTAAATTGTGATTTGATTTATTGATTTAAATTAAATAGTTTAATTTAAATGTTTAGTTTATCTATATTTAAGTAGGATTTGGATGTTGATATGAATGTATTGGTTTAAATTTAATAATAGAATTATCTATTTGGGTTTAAATAAATCCTAATCTCTATCTACATTGGATTATATTTGATTGAGTTACTTTTAAATCAATTTGAATTAAATAGTAAAAAATCCAAGAAGAAATAAAACTCTTCTTAATCCTTATCTAGATAAGACTTTTGTAAACCTTTTGATTTTTCAAAAAAAATGTTTGCAGAATTTTTGGAATTTTAAATAACTATTATTGACTTATTATATAATTTGTATTATTTTACATGTATTTAGTATAGTGCTCATTGGTGAATTTAGTATAAAATATATATAAAACTATTTTTCTAGTACATTAAGGATCTAAACTATATTATACAATTTCTTTTCCTCAAATTTTTGGATTTATTTCATAACTTTTATTACTTTTTACATGTTATTATATTGTACACTATTTACATAATATAGAATAAATGTCAAATTAGTATTAGATATTTTAGCTTGTATAAATGAGATTAGATGAAGGTTGTTTAAATAAATATTAACTATAGTTATTATCTATAGTAATTTTAAATAATGTTATAGATAATTTAGATAAATATAAACTATATCTTAAATTAATACTAATCCTACTTCTACTTGGAAAACATCTCTATCTATATCCTATCCTAACAAAGCAAACACCAATTTATTTAAATCAAATCCTATCTAATTTAGGAGGTAAATCTGAAATAAATACCTATATAAACCCAATACCTCCCCCTTCTATCACCCATAATTCGAAATTATTTTTAGTCCAATAGAAACTCTAAAATTCGTCATTAGAATTCACCTCCGCTTTTTAGTAGCAAGAGCAACTTGGAACGACGATATCTCCTAGCTCCGAACTCCGTTTTGCCTCCAGTTTTTTTAAAAGAAGCGTATCGAGGTAAGGTTTCCAAAAACATATTTTAATAGATAAAATTTGTTCTGTAGATTTCTGTAAAACTATTTGAGGATTAGATGTCCAAAAAATAAACGTGTTTCAGTATTTTTGCGATTTCGGGACATTCCGGAAATGAAAATGCCATCCGTTTAGTTTTTCGGAAAGCTAATACGAAAACCTATGCCATATCCTAATTATAGAATTTATTAAATAAATCTAATAGGTATAGTATTAATTATAATTAGATAATAGACTATTTTCAGCATCCGGAGATGTTTGTTTGGACCTTAGTTTCTTAGCAGCCGTTGTTCCACCTATTTTCCTGTCTGATCTTCGCCACCACAGTGCTCAGGACCCAGGCAAGTAAACCTTGCTAATTAACTGTCAAATTATTTATTTTCTGTATTTTTTTATATTGTTAGTTTTCTTTGTTATAAACTGCGCGTCCAAGCCACACTTTGGTGCAAGCGACTCTATTAGTCATTTTACTTTACTATATGCATGTTAATTTAGTGTTAGCGGACTACCTTCTTGTTGGGGGATATCCTTATATCTTCTTTAGCCATGACACTTACACTACACGATATGAGACATTTTGCTAGGGGCATGACTTATGGACTGGCCATCTTTATTGTCGTGTGACGGATAGATCGTAACTGCTATGATTAAGGTATAGAGACTCGAGCAGTTACAAAACTGGGCGGGTCATGGACATGACTTGAACAGTGTAGGAAATATTAGGGGAGGACAGTCGCTAGTGCGTATGAGAAGCCAAACAGGTAAACCACAGTCTCCGGATGGAACTGTGGCGATATATTTGCAGATACCCTCTGACGTTTTGGACGTTACGGCCGGATACAGATGACTGGATGCCAGTTACGTACACGTAGCTTAAAATTCCACCCATGCGCATGAAAGTTGCCCTCTAAATTGCACAATAGGCGATTAGAATCTCCTTTGCATATTTGTGTCCAGGATAGTCATTTATATATTATTTTATTCTGATAGTTCATATTAGCTCGTTCTTCCTGTATCTTGCTACGTCCGTCTGAGGACCTGGTTTTTCCCCAGGTGTATGTTCATGTCTTCCGCAGGTATCCTAGCCAAGGAAGTGGTCTTCTCCATTCCTTCGAAGACAATTGTGCTTTGTTCGTCTTGCCATTTTATGGATCAATTCTTGTACATTTCTTTCATTGTGATAGTTGGTAGTAGACTTTGTCTCCGCCCAACGATTGTATCATAAATATTCGAGTTGATATTTATATTATTATTCTCTTCATTGTGGATGAGATTTAGTTTGTCTTGGATTACTGCATTTTACAGCTTATGTATTCATACGAGAACTACGTACTTCGTATGGATACAGCTGGCATGTCTACGTACTTAGTCCTATGTATATTAGGACTGGGGCGTTACAAGTAACCCGACCTGAGGAACAGAGCTTAAAAAGATAAGTGAGCCAGGCCTTTGTGAGAGGAAGGTTCCCTTCCGAACTGTCGTTCTTTTTCTTTGACAGCTGCTGGCATGTGCTGTGATGACACATCAATTCCCGGTAGAAGGCAACGAAGCCCGGGAACCTCTTCTCCAAATCCTCGAACTCTTCGTTCGTAGGGGTATACAACTCAATGAATTCATTTCCCCAAGGCAGCTTGGAGACGGTATACATCTCATGGAGGGCAAGCCCCATCTACCCTACAGGTGTGAAGAAGGTCCCCGTACGACAGTTGTACATCTCTAACAGAGCCATGAATAATTTCTTATTTATGGGCAAGCCGTAGCTGGTGCCCCGAATAGCATGGTAGAGTCCAGTCTCGCGGAGGAGAGTCTCGTATTCCTGTGCAATCTACGTAGACAGATTGGTCCACGAAGGGATGGGGTTTACCCAACTCGGTAGCGACAATCGGCCAACGGGATAGGACCCCTTCCGAGCAAGCTGGTTCAGAAAAGTGTCAGCTTGACAGAACTTGAAGTTGGGACCCTGCACATTCAAGAAACTACTCGGTGCCAACCCCATCACGTAACTGCTGACCGGGACCTTGCCTGCATACACTGACCCAAGTTGTTGTTATAATGGATGTTGTCCACGAACATCCCAGACCGATTTGGAGTCAAGGACTCCTCCATCTTTCTGTCCATCGGTAGCATGTTAAACCACAACAGTGGGAAGTGACGCTCCATCAGAAGAATATGGATCACTACCCCGTCAGAAGTAAATCTCCAGCTCTCAGATATATCCAGAACTTGGGAGTTCTTTACAGTTAAGGCATCCCCGAAGAGGAACGCAGGCTTCAGGTGTTTTTCCCCCAACATCCCTGAGTTCATCATCCCCGAGATAAAGAAGAAGGACTACTTTTTAATGTCTCCCAGCCTCTCCACAGGTTCTTCTTTTGGAAGCTGGTTCACCACATACTTGACTATGTGGTCGAACATATATCCCACAGCAGATTGGGCACGACCCACCAAAGGTTCTCCCACAGCATTGACTGGCAAATTTACTGAAAAAGGGACAAAAGAAACAAGTTAGAAGATGGCCAGGGAGTACTGCTTTGTGTTTTTGAGCTTATGCAGCTCTGATCAGGCGGGTCCTTATACGGCCCAAATTAATGGAGCGTATGCGTCTCTGATCAGGCGGGCCCTTATGCGGCTCAAATTAATGGAGCTTATGCGGCTCTGTTTAAACGGAGCCTCAAGCAGCCGAGTTCAGATGAGCTAATACGGCTCTGATCAGGCGGGTCCTTATACGGCTCAATTTAATGGAGCTTATCCGGCTCTGTTTAAATGGGGCCTCATGCGGCCGAGTTTAGATGAGCTTATGCGGCTCTGTTTAGCAGGGTTTCATGCGGCCAGTTCAGATGGGCTTATGCGGATCTGTTTAGCGGGGTTTTATGCGGCCAGTTCAAGTGAGCTTATGCGGCTATGCCTAGTGTGTGCTCATGCGGTCGGTTCAAGTGAGCTTATGCGGCTCTGATTTGGTGGGGTCTCATGCGGCATAGTTCGATGGGTCTTCATGCGGCCCAGTTTGCAAAGTGCTTTGCGGCTCAGACATGAGATGTATAGGCGGCACATGTTGCACAATATGCGGATTTATCACAATAAACTTGAGCAGTTCAATGAAGACGAAGAAGGCCCGCGCTTAAAATATGCGACGTAGCCATGATGGTTATGGTTTTGAGTTCATACAATTTCTTCCAAATATCCTTACCATCAATGGCGGGGTGGACGTCGAGTTGAACTGTGGGCGCCTCAGTCGATGAGGAAGACCACTCCATTACCCTTCGCCGCAGCACTAGAGGAAGCTTTAGAAGCCATTGATGATCGGAGAAGGAAGAAAAGGCGGCGACTAAGGGCAAAAAAAAGTTGAAGAGAAAAGAAAGTAAAGAGTCTCTCTTCCAAAAGCACTCATATTTATAGGCAAACAGAGGGGACTCGTTGATCGATGGACGCTTCGATTCATGTGCTGCCTAGGAGATAAGACCGACTCTTGGATTTCTGTCCCCTGCATACAAAAGATTACTCGTAATCATTAAGAACAAATATAAATATTTAAAGATGACTCTTGGGATCCTGTCCCAAAAGACGGCTTTAAATCAAAGCAAATTAAAGGCAATTAATGAGACGCCTACGTGGCATGAAGGACAGCATACGGCCAGAACAGTCCATGCGGTCAGAAAGTCTATGCGGCCAGAGTAGTCCATGCGGCCAGAACAGTCCATGCGGACAGAACATCCTATTCGGCTAGAGGAGTCTATGCAGTAAGAAGAGCTTATGCGGACATAGCCATGCTTCTTATTCAATGTATTTCAATTTTACAAATTAAAAACTTTAAAGGGGGTCTTGTAGAAGCATGGAAAAGAACAGGAAAGTCCATGCGGCTCAAAAATCCTTTAGAGCTTCATGCGGCTCAAAAGTCCCTTAGAGCTTCAAGCGGCTCGAAAGTCCCCGATAGCTCCATGCGGCTATAAAAAAGTCACGTAGCCCTATGCGGTTAAAAAATAGGCCTATACAGCTGGCCATAACTCTATACAGACTGGCTCATTAAGTGCTCTGACGCAATGCAGCAGCACTGACACAAATATTGACAGCTCTGACATAAAGAAAGAATGATGACTCTGACATAATGACGTGCTCCTAGAGAGACGAGAAAAATCTTTATAGCTGGCACGATCCACCAATTCCAAAGCTCTTTATGCGGATCGCTTTAAGGACTTCCATGCGGCTCTGACATGAGGCCACCCTCATGCGGCTCTGTTGTGGGGGCCACCCTTATGCGGTATAGTTGGGGGGCCATACTTATGCGGCTCGCCACCCTTATGCGGTTCAGTTAGGGGCCACCCTTATGCATCTCGCCACCCTTATGTGGTTCAGTTGGGTGGCCACCCTTATGCGGCTCAGTTGGTGGCCATCCTTATGCGGTTCAGTTTGAGGCCACCATTATGTGGCTCAGTTGGAGGTCATCCTCATGTGGCTCGGTTGTGGGGCCACCCTCATGTGGCTTAGTAGTGAGGCCATTCTCATGCGGCTCGGTCGTGAGGCCACCCTCATACGGCTTAATTGGTAGACCAGACTCATGCTGCTCTGAGAGGACGCCCCGTTCATAAATGGCAGTTGGGACACGTGGCAGAAGATTGACTAAGACTTATCCACTCGAATTTAGCAACCAATAAATTATAACAGTGCAGATTTATTACAACCAACTCAACTGCCTAGATTGATTTGCATCAAACAGATCAAGGTTAATCTTAACCAATCCCCAACCGCCCACTTTTTAAGGCACAATTACCGTACACCTCGCTTATTACAAATTCTTAGAAATAGCAAGGTATCGTTCCCTTGCAAAAGGACAAAAAAAAGTACACAGAGCCCGAGCATAGAGAGGAGCAACCCCCACCCACACAGAGAGTATTTCCTGCCCAGAGCAGAAAATTCATTTCTCAGAAGAGAGGAAGAAGAATGGGAAGATGAGTTTGCGTGGAGTTCATCCATCTATTTAAAGGGTCAAGTGCAGGTCTATTCTTGGAAAAGATCCGCATAAATAGCGCTCGTAAATTGTGGAATGAGTGTCACGTGTACTTCGGGAGACAGTGCAATATTGGAAACAGTCAAAGTGTGCTAATTAATATTCTTCATTAAAAGGCACGCAGATCAAACACAAAAGTTGTACTTCATTCTTTAAACAGGCACTGATGGCCTTACAAAAAGACAAAACAGAAAAGTGCAACAAAAGCGTAGAAAGTTACGCTCTATTTTCCAGAGCGACTAAGTTTGATGCCTAACTCCTCTACGCTCTTAACTCCCAGGCGATGCAACAGAGTCTCGAGCATTTCACGCTTCTCCATAAGGCTCCGTCCATCAGAAGAAGACGAGCCATCCAATCCAAAGTAGCTCAAGAGATTCTTGGCTAACTGCGTGGAGTCGTCCTTGAGCTCGATGACGACAGGTTCGGGTTCTTTGCCCCCAAAAGTGGGGTCACCATGGGAACAAAAGCCCAACTTGCGTGCTTCCTCTTCGGCTGCTTCCTTTGGGGTCATATTTTCGAGAGATGAATGTCAAAACTGAGAATCTCTTCCTGTTTATATAACAGATCTCGTCGACAGTTCATATTCCACCATAAATTAGACGCAATCAGTCTCGAAGAACTTCAAAGTCTTTTCGACTTTCGAAAAATCATTTAAGTCATCTCAGCGTGACTTTAACTCATTTTATCATCTCTATTTCAAAGTATTTCGAAAATATTTTATTATTTTTCGAAAACTTTGAAGGGGGTTTTGTAGGCCTCAAAAATAACAGTCACGCTGAGTTGATCAGAACAAGTCACACAGAGTGATCCAAGAAGTAGCACAAAAGATACGCTAAGTTCTGCCTGGCCATCTCTTTTAGAAGTCATGCAGAGACAGCTCAGCCATACGTCAGAATCATAATGACTGACAACACAACAGTCGAGAAACGTCTCCTCGTATGCCACGTATGCACAGAACTCGAGAGATCACAGCTGTCTTTTGCGTGATTTTCGAAATCTTCCTTAGCAAGACTCACTCTTCACCAAGTTGGCGTGACTTTGGGTCTTATCTTCATTTAATACGGCTGACAATATAATCAATGTCAGAGATTTTGTGTCAGACGAAGCGTGCCAAATCAAGACAGCTGGCGGTTTGCGTGGATTCTGAACCTTCTCCTTCCTCAAAACATTGCGTGACTTTTGAGTTATTCTTCTCAAAGCCTGCGTGAATTCTGAAGTATTCTTCTTCAAAGCTTGCGTGGATTTCGCCTTCAACGAGTCTGCGTCAACGAATCTGCGTGGATTTTTGCCTTCAGCAAGTCAGCGTGGATTTCATTTCAACTGGAGTACGTGGCAGCCATGCCACCAATCTCTCTCTCGCGTGCCCAGTAACTTGCACACGACCCATGCACTGATGCCATATGTCCAACAGTTACGGGCCACGTCCAGTAACTACTCACTAACCCTGCGTGTATTTAGAGTCTGCGTGACTTTTTCAAGTGCACCAGTGGTGAGGTAGTTATCTTTTCAGTTATTATTTTTGACTCTATAAATAGAGTTCCTTTTCTCATTCATTGTACACATACATTGATATCTACTGTCAAAATTTTGAGAGCTTTTCTTCTTCGCATAGTCCAAGGGATAAAGCGATCGTCTTCTAGATCGGATTCCTAAAGTTGTAATTTTCCCAGAAACACAACAAATAAAGAGAATTTCTTTATGGAAAACAATCTTATAGTTGTTACTTTGTTAAAAGCAACAACCATGTGCATCGGTTGAACAAAGCTTCAGCACATCTAAGGACACTCATCCAAAAAATGAGTGACCACACGCATCAGTAAGAAAAGCTTCAGCACATCTATGAGACGATACTCCGATGAGTGATCGCTCATGTGCATCAGCAGTACAGGGAGTCAAAGTTTACTACCTACGACAGGCGGTCGTACGTCGCTATGAACTACCATACCAATAGTCGGTAAGTCATCAAAATCACCGGCATCGAAAGCAGGCCGCTTTTCTTTAGCCTTCTTAGAGTTCGCCGCGGGAGCTTTCGGGATTCTTGATTTCTTGGAAGACATGGCAGAAAAAGTTAGGGTTTGAAAGAGGAAGAAGTCTCTGACAAAAAGATTCTGTGGAAAGATAAGCGAAAGCAAGAAAGTTTTCCCTCTCCCACAATAAACCCTACTTATAGGGTGCGGCCATGTCAACGAAAGAAGACGAAATGCTTCGCGGTCAAGAGAACTCGTCGAACAACGTAGGAATGAAAAGTTGGGATCATGATGACCGTTCCTTAGAAACGAGGAATTAAGATCAACTTTAATAAAGTGACGGCTCAAGACATTTAATGCTGAATCCTAAGCGTGATGACAACCTGTCAGTATGCACTCCAAGTATTCGCTCGAAAAGGACATGTGTCACGCTTCTGTTCAAAGTATTCCGAGCTTAATTCAAGTTTGGAACACTTTGAAGGGGTTCATGTAGAAGCATAAAAATATACAGATATTGTCAAAAGCATAGGTAGGCGTTCCCTTTACCCACCCAGCTTCATAAAAGTATAAGTGGCCAAACGCGTAGACAGAATAGACAAAATCACATAACAAAAAAGATCACAAAGAGTTCTTTTTATTAAAATTATGGCTACAAAGATCTATTGCAGACTCTACATGATTACATGAAAAGTACTAAAAACCTCTGAAGATTTACAAAGGGGTTAATCTTCATAACTGCTGATGAGCGGGGCAGAGCACCACAGAGGGCTCATCGGGTGGAAAACCAATCCTAACATCGTAGTTTGGACCTTGAAGACCTCCAAGACGTCGCCCAAGTTCAAATTCCTTATGGTGGATATTCAGGTACTTCTCAAGATCAGTTAGGCATTCTTCTACAAAGACATCGCCTCTTTGAACGAAGGGATCCACAACCATCAGCCGACTTTTGCAAGAACAATGGCCGTTCGAAACTAAGTTATGACCAAGCATAACATTTTGAGAAAAAGATGACGCTTCAGAAAAACACCACTTTATATAGGGTAAGTGTGGTCCAACCAACACGCCACGTGGCCATCGGTCAAAGTGCCCAAATTAATGGGATGAACCTAGAACTCAGCACAACGAACCTCATTTAATAGGTTCATTCTACTGAGTCCTAGGCCACTAACTTCTCGAATTCCCCCAAGTAACGACGACAATTAAAGAGGAAGACGACTGACTCAGCCATCAAGGAGAATAGTCTTTAAATGATCTTAAAAAAGACTTCTACATGAACTAGCTCCTTCGACTTAGAAGCGCAGCCAGGTACCTGTGCCCTCGCTTCGACTCGGAAGCACAGATAGCCAATTTTTTCACACGATGCCCTCGCTTCAAAAGAGCAGAGGCTCCAAAACGCGGCCTACTCGTTGCTCAAATGCACAGATGCTCCATTGTCTTTGAAACACAAGTCTACTCGTCGCCCAGAAGCATAGAGTCTCAGTCGTCTACAAAACACAAGTTTACTCATCGCCCAGAAGCACAAGAGGCTCCGTCATCTTCGAAACACAAGTCTACTCATCGCCCAGAAGCACAAGAGGCTCCGTCGTCTTTAAAACACAGCTTATTCGTCGCCAAAAAGCATAGAGGCTCCGTCGTCTTCAGAAGAACGGTCTACTCATCGCCTAGAAGCGCAGCAACACTGAAGCTTTACCGAAAGCGTAGACAGCATGGTCACACCCAATCGGTTCATTTAAACCACCGATTTTACAGATAAGATAGAGGTTGATTCTATTGATAAGAGCAATATCTTATTAGTTGGTTTAAAATCATGGATAAGGACAAAGTTTATTCTTATGGATGAAGGCTATATTCAATCGGTTTGTTTAAACCAATGGCCTCCTAAGATAAGACAAAATCAAAATCAGTGATGGAATCCAAGATCTAGTCAGCTTTATCTGAATAGAAGACTTCGAGCAATAGACACGCGCCATGTGCCTTTTTCTTCGGTTATGTTGATAACCATCCGAGATCTCGATAGAGAGGAATCTCAATGTCTGCCACATGTCAGTGCAGGCGCAGAAGCCCTCACCGTACAATGACAACATATTCTTTTATATCTTAAATCGTAATACATATCGTATATGTGCCCCCCTCTCCTATAAATAGAAAGAGTTTTTCTTCGATAAAGAGGCTTCGAAATCTTCAACTTCGACATCCTCTTGATTAACAACCCTAGAGTTTCAATCACTAGCACCAGAAAGCCAAAGCAAGTTCAATTCGTCGTCAGATCGTCAACGGAGTAAAGGAGTTGCTGTAGTGCTCGATCTCCACCGCCACACTTTTTCAAAAATTTTGTACTTAGATCTCCTGTTTAGGAATCGAATGTACTCTTTTTACGTTTAAAATACAAAAAGTTTGTATAACCTTTTGTCATGGCAAACACCCTTTTCTTTTTCTGCTAATTATGTTGTTTCCAATTTTAAAATGCTGCCTACAGAGCAGCACATAGTCCCTCTCTAATTGTTTCTGTTGCTGCTGCTTCTTATCTTCTTTCTTTGCACAGGTCAAGCCTTGACCCCCAACAGCAATACTGCTGTACCAGTAAGCTTCTTCTTCCCTACCTTCATCTAGCTGATGTGGACATGCACAAAAAGAAGAAGAAATGATATCATTTCTTTATTGGTGCAAGGCCCCACAAATCGAGTACACTTGAAAGATCCTGCCCTGAAGATCCCCGAGTACAAAAAAATTTTTTGGGGAATGGGACGAGGGAGATCGAGCAGCAGTTGCTCCTTTACTTCGTTGACATTCCGATTACAAAAGTGGAAGAAAACCTAAGAAAATTGCTAACTCTTGGCTCACTGGCAAGAAGTGCAGCAATTTAGCTCTTGAAAATGCTCTCCGCTCTGTGTTTTGAAGAGAGATGAGACCCCTTTTTATAGTAGTTTCTGAGCTGGAATGATGTTATGCGCCCACATGAGAAAATACACTGGTTTTTATGTGGGCGCATGGTCTTTCGTTGGGCACATAGGACGTAGGTGCATGCAAACTGCGTGGTCATCGATTGATTGTGATGCTGACGTGGCCGCTTGCTTTGGTGCACGACTGCTCGTGGAGACTGACGTGGCCGTACGCTTCGGAGCATATTTTGATCATGGCTTTGACCGAGTAAGGGGATGTTTTGGTTTGGGCGTATAGCCCTGTTCTAGGCTATGTGCCCTCCTTCTGGGGAAGCTTGTCTTGGGCACATAGAGCTTCACAGGGTGGCTTGAGCGCATAGAGCTTCACAAGATGACTTGGGCACATATGTTCTCATTGGCTTGGGCGCATATGTTCTTATTGGCTTGGGCGTATTAGACTTCATTGCTGAAATTTTCATGCTTCTACAAGAACCCCTTCAAAGTTTTCGATACTTCAACGAGTTCAAAATACTTTGAAAGAAGCATGGACCGTCTTCTTGTGATACAGTGGGCGCGTAGCACGGCTATCTCTTCGGGCGCATAGCGTTTGGCCAGCCTGTCAGAGAGACGACTATTGAGATCTTCGTTCAAAATCTGAACTGACAGATTCATCGGGATAGAATTTGAAGAGGTCCATCCTTCATACGTCGTCCACGTCAGCAAGTGACAGTCGCATAGTGTGCAAGAGGCTGGATCTTCACGTAGGCATATAGGCTAGGGTGGACGTATAGTGCACAATGGGTGCATAGGCGCATAGGAAATAGTAGGCGCATAGGAAGTGGCCTGTGCCTATAAATAGCCTTTAAAAGAGAGAAAGTTCATTATTCTCATTTCTCTTAGAACTTTCAAAAGACTCTTCTCCTTTCTTTATGAACTATGTCTCCAAAGGTCACCAAGAGATCTACGAAGGGCAAGGGGGCTGCACTGAGTGGCTCTCCTCCTGCGGCAGCTTCTTCACCAGTCCACGACCCGATTCTGGGTAAGGCCACGCCTAAAAAACAAAGTCTCGAGCCTTAATTTGTGACGCTCAGACTTTTCTTCTACTTGGGCACATGCGCCTAAGGCAACATACTTCTGTGAGCATTCTTATGCACCTACAGAAGTTATGCGCCAACACTGTGGTGTGCTATGCGCTCACATGTTGCCATGTTATGCGCCTATATGCTGTTTGATGCTATGCGCCCATGTTATGCTGTACGTTACGCACCCACATGCTTGTCTTAGACACATAGTCCTTTGGGCGCATAGCCCCTTTGGGCACATAACCCTTTGGGCGCATAAGAGCCCTTCAGCACTTAGTTTTTCCAACAGATTTTTGAGTCTGACTTTCTCTTCTGTCATTGCAGGAAACATGTTTGTCCCAGAGCTTAAGGGAATCCCTTTCGGCTCTGCCTATTAAGTCCTCGGTACTAGTCTCATAACGAATATGATCAGCAAGGTTCAAGCCACGATCAGTCAAAACTAGCCTACGGAACGGACACTCGCCATACTTGAACAGGATAAGACCTTCTTGAGGCAGATAATTAACGATAAGAAGTTCGTACGTGGAGGGGCACGTCGTTTCAAGAATCCGTACTTCCTATTTGGTAATAGTGTAGGGTTTGAAGATGGCGAGACCATACGCTTGAGAAACCAAATGGTGATCTGTTCGAACAATCAGAGGATATGGCTACCATCGATGGAGCATCAATATCCTTTGTCTGCTTTTACTGTCTTGGTCGTACAGCGATAGATGAAGTGGAAACTGACTCCTGAGCTCCCTGGGGTTATCTCTAGAATGATACAGTTCGACTCAGGCGATCAGAAGAAGGACACTTTCAAGTGTGTCCGGGGCTCTGCATCTCATTCTACGAGAAGATTGCAACTTGGTGCCGTAGTGGACAATATTCTGACTAACCTCCATCTTTATGCCACTGACATGCTTTACAATTTGATGGTGATGGGGGAGGTATCGTATCCCGCAGGGAAGATGTGGATGGAAGGCTGGAGGTATCCATCTTCATTCTGGAGCAATCTTACTGGCTGGGTGCTTTCTACGTATGAAGCTACCCTGAAGACTGTTGGCCTTTATTATGCTATTAGGGCCACTCAATATGGTGTAATGGTCAACTGGCCAATATTTGTCTCTTTGGCAGAGTTATATAACCTTCTCACCTGTACCTTCTTTACTCAGGGTAGAGAGATAGGATTGACTCTCCATGAGATGCAGGAAGTGTCGAAGCTTCCCTGGAGGACGAAGCCCGATGAAGAGTACGTGCTTTGTGATGAAGAGCTCCGAGATCTGGAGAATAAAAACTCTGAGATGATTGATGTATACAAGAAATTGCTCTTCCACCTCCTTATCTGTCATAGGATTAATAATAAAGGAAGGACCGAGGGGGCCAATTCCGACAGGAGAGCTTGGATGGGCTACATCTTCGTTCAAGGAGAAGGGAAAGATCCGGCCTCCTTTTCGATCTTAAAACCTATGACCAAGTCCGATATAGAAGCCCGGATGACGGATTATGATACGGCAGATACTGAGGACAATGATGATCCTGAGTCTCCGATTGGCCACTACTTCCGTCAAGCCGAATATCCGTTGTTGGAGAAAGCTGTGCTAACAGCTTTCTTAATGATCTGGCTTCATGATTGCATAGTCCCTGGAGGTTCGGGGTCCATTGAGAGAATATGCCGGGGTATGATATTTCCGAATGTTAAGCTGGCGTTCGAATACCGTCTTGCATTGCTTTCCGCGATGGTCTGTGCCACTGGACGAGGTCTGCGGGACTTTGTTTGGAATGCGATGACTCCTGACGGCAGGGCCAACTTCACCTGGACCGAACTTTCGTATCATTTCCTGATGGGGTGGCTTCTACTGTATTGTCCTACCCTGATGAATGATGGGCCGGTGGCGGATTCTTTGACAGGAGACGCCTTTCTTAGTAGATTTCGTGATACAGATTGAACCGTCACCGGTGTACCCGCCTATAGAAAGGCTTTAGGCTTCTTGTAGAACTATGAGTTTTTCAGAGTATCCCCTCCATCCGGCAGCGGTAATATAGGAGATATCTTAGTGTATGAGGGAGTTCATGCCACTAGTTTGACTGCTGGGGCATTTTACTGGCTCCAGTCTGTTAGATCATCGCATCTGGTGCTCCAAAACAGGAATCATGCCTATCTGGAGCCATATCTGTTGAGCCATTTCGTGCGACAGTTTGGCTACATCCATCTCCTTTTGGGAAATACCAGCGCGCATTTGGAGTCGATAGGCAGCTTAATTGACAGGGTGCGTGCTTGGATGTACTACAATGCTAGGTGCACGGAGGCAGTCTTCACTCTACCCTTGGATTAGCTTGAGACATATTTGTGCTATGTTGCCGCCAAATTTTATGTTCAGATTAATAATTTTCATCCCCGGTATGATCGTGAATAGAGCTTGATATTGGGGACTCAGTTTGGCCCCCTTCCTGCAAAAAAGGCGTCGAAGGGCCGTAGGAAGGAGAGTGTTGTTTCCAACGTAAAGCCAGCCAAAGTACCGCGGGCAAAAGCCACCCTTCGGGAGCCAACAATGTCTCCAAAGAAGGACACGAAAGATGATGATTCTTCTTCTCAATCCTCCTCAGAAGAGGAAAGCTTCAACTGAATTGGCCTATGAGCCAACTTTAAAGCGAAAGAAGAAAACTGTCTCCCTGAGGAGAGCAAAGGAAGTGGGTGCTGGCTCGCCTCCCTTGAGGAGGTCCTCTCGGCAAACGGAAAGAGGAGGAACGACGTCGCCGACCGTTATTATTCAGGAGGTAGATCCCTTCCTAGACTCCGTAGCCGCTCTGGTCAAGCCTTTAGAAGCTTTCTCACCTTTGTGTTTGTCCTTTGCACAGGACCCTGAATTTGAAGTTGAAGCAGGTGCCTCCTCGTCTGAGGAGGTAAACGTGACAACGGCGTCTCCTCCTTGTGCTCGACCGGCAGACGACGCTCGGCCTTCTTCAGCCAAGGAGGCTGAAAAAGATGATCAGGGCGAATGCCCAGATTATGGTGGTGACCAAATAGCCAGTCCTTCTTTCGATATCTTCCTGGGGGCGATCTCTGAAATCGGGGCCGTACTGAAAGAGTTGGACGAGAATCAAGTCCAATCGGCTCATTCTTCTACGGGTACGTTATCTTTGTGCCTCTCTTCAGATGAGATTTTTCGACTTCAATTTTGCGTGCTCCTCGTGAGGCTGACCACGACTGTATGTTCCTTTGTAGAAAATGGGAAGGAACCCCTCACGAAGATAGTTCTGACAATTAGGGAAGGGACAGAAGTTGACCCCGGCTCCTCCAATTTTGCTGGTGAGGGGGGAGCTGTTAGTGAGCCGGTATCGGCTACAGAAGGAGAGGTTGAACAGCCTGCTGAGGGGGCTGTCGCTAAATCTGCTCCTGTTCTGGCTGAGATTGTGGAAGATATTCGGCCTGATGCCGTTCAGGACCTTGATATTGTTCTTCTTGAACAGTCTGGGCTTGGTCTTGGTTTCCCTGAAGTCAAGACTGATGGCATAGCCCAGGCTAGAGTTGAACGAGCCAAAGGTACAAAATAATAACTCTTTCGCATTTCTCTCCCTCTTTTTTTGTTACTGATGTATATATATATATTTATATATATATATATAAAATATATATATATATATATATATATATATATATATATATATATATTTTGTCAGGTTCGACTTCTTGTCAGGTATCCCTTCCTGGAGTGGAAGAAACATTCCAAGCCTTTCCAAGCCTCCTTTCCGACGACCTCCATTGAAGACGATGAGATGGCCCAGGAAGTTGTCAAACTTTCTACTCTGTACTGAAAGTAAAGCTTCCTGGAGTCTTGAATCAGAATGCTACCTTTGGCCCTGTGAAGGCTGTTGCCGAGTGCCAGGTGGCGGCCTTCGAGAGCATTGCCGGCTATGAATAGCGGGCCAATACTCTGAGGAAAGTTATGAATGACCTGGAGGGTCAGGTGGCAAAGTTCAGGGATGCCAAACAGCAGAGCCCAACGTCGCTATTTCGTGCAGAAGACGAGGCTTTGATCACGGCTCTCGCGGAGGAGAAGGCTGCTTTCTAGGCGAGGAATGATGCCCTCGTTCAAGAGATCGGCAAATTGGTTGACTAGTATGGCCAGTTCAACGCTACAAGTGAGGTGCGTGCTGCCTCGAAGAATAAACTGGCTGCACAAATTATCGAGAAGTATAATCACATTGCGCAGATCCAGAACGAGATCGCTCAACTGGAAGCCGACTTGAGGGCGGCATCATCTCAACAGGAGGATTATTTGGCTCAGGCTGCCATGACATTCACTACTTCTGCCTATTTAGAAGAACAGCTGGCAAAGTTGGAGGGAGAGCATCTGAGTATGATCCTTTTCAAGGATGAAGCTGCTCGTCAAGAAGAGGCACATCGTCGAGCTACCACGAAGTCTGAAGCTGAAATTGCGGCTCTATGGGACAACATCAATCGCGTATATATCCCTTAGGTTCTTTATAACTCTTTTTTTTCTTCCAGCCATCACGACTCTTGTACCTTTTTTCTGTCTCTTGATAGACATTCAAGTAAAGAATAAAGAAACTTTTTAAAGTGAATATGGTTTTGTAAAATATCGGAACTAGAGGTAATATGGACGTAGCAAGGATATTTCTGGTGGGTATTCCGCTGGAGAATTTTGATATGGACCTATTATCCGTTTTATATTTAAGTTTTTTTGAATATAGATAATAAGTTGAACGAAGCTACTAGTAGTGGTAATATGGACGTAATAGCAGAGGATTTTCTATATCTGACCATAGGTAATATGGACGTGGAAAGATATATAACGTTAGGTGGGAGTGGATAATTCAGAGGTAGTATGCACATGATTATCCTTGATGAATGCTTTGTTCAGAGGTTATATGGACATGGCAAAACATTTTTTAATCATTCCACTGGGAAAATAATTATCTAAAAATAATTCAGAGGTAATAGGGACGTGACTTGTTTTCGTCAAACCGAGTTTGGACATAGTCAGAAACGGGAATGATTCCATTGGGAAAATATTTTAGAGGACCTATTATCCAAGGCGTATTCAAGACACTTGAAATACGGATAATAGTTAGATAATTTTTGAATCACATAAACATCACACTGTATATTTACATGACTGAACATATGTGAACATTATGTAAAAAAGGTTATACATAGTATTTCTTCAGGAACTTGTCGTTGATAGGCATCATGAGCAAGTCACCATCAGGCTTGGTTATTCGGTACGCAACGTTAGAATACACTGATTCTATGATGAAAGGACCCTCCAATTTAGGCTAAAATTTTCTTTTCATTTTGTGTGTCATGACCATTGGTCTTCTCACTGCTAAGACTAGATCACTGACATGGAAGATTCTTTTCTTTACCTTTTTATTGAAGGCCCTAGAAAGACGTGCTTGGTATAGCTCAATACGCTACTGAGCTAGCAAGCATTTTTGTCTAGTGCCTCGAGTTCCTGTAGCCGCAGACAGTAGCTTTCTTCGGTAGTCACCTCACTGGCTAAGGCTACTCGAAGAGAAGCAATCTGGATTTCTAGGAGAAGAACTGCTTCGCTCCCATAAACCAGAAAGAATGGCGTACTGCCTGTTGGAGTCCGGACCGTTGTACGATAGGCCCATAGACATTTGTCGAGCTTCTCATTCCAATCGTGCTTGTTTGAAGACATGAACTTTTTGAAAAGTTTTATAATAGTTTTATTGAAGGCTTCTGCTAGCCAGTTAGCCGCTGGATTGTAGGTAGTAGATGCTACGTTCTAGATTCGATTTCTATCGTAGAACTGATAGAATGCATGGCTTGCGAATTGTGGACCATTATCATGGATGATCCTGCGAGGTAGACCGAAGCGGTAGATAACGTGATGTTTGATGAAACTGATCACGTTTGACGCCTTCACTTCGGTGAGTTGTATAGCTTCTACCCATTTGGAGAAGTTGTCGATTATGGCTAGGATGAACCGATGTCCTCTAGAAGATGGCAGGCTGATTGGTCCTATGACGTCCATGCCCCAGGCTTCAAAATGCCAAGATGCTGCCGTCAGGTGTAGAAACTCTAAAGGTTGATGAATGAAATCGGCATGAAATTGACAGGCCCTACACTTTCTTGTATATTCAATAGCATCTGCTATCATTGTGGGCCAATAATAACCCATTCGTTTGAGGCGATCTTGTAATTTGGGGCCTGGTTGATGTGTACCACAGACTCTATCGCGAGCCTCCTGGAGTGCATGTTTGGCTTCTGTGTCTGATAAACATCGTAACAGTAGCCCGTCGTAAGAGCGTCAGTATAGCACTTTGGTAGCTGTATCGCAGTAAAATCTGAGGGATCGCCTTTGGATAGACATTGCTTCCTTCGGGTCCTCGGGAGGATTCCATAGACGGTATAGTCTATGAAAGAAAATCTCCAGTCTTTAACATCGACGTATGTTTCCGTTGTGTAATTGTGATAAATATGCAAGGTATTTTTTACACATAATAGTTCTCGACCAGACACTGTGATCGACTGCTGAGTATTGGAGGGGATGGTCAAGGAAGCAGTGAGACCGGCTAGAGCATCTACTTCTATATTCTGTAGTCGAGGCACGTGGTCGATGAAGAATCCAGCGAAAGTAGATGCCAACTCGATTGTTGCTCTGTGATAGGGGATGAGATCTTCGTGATGAACTTCATAATCCCCTCGGACCTGACTAACTATTAGCATGGAATCGTCGTAAGCTTCTAGATAGTCACCTCCCAGTTGTTTTGCCAGTTGCAGGCCGATTAATAGGTCATTATATTTGGCCATGTTGTTGGTGCATGGTTCCATGAGAGAATATGCATGATGTATAACCAGATGATCAGGTGACACGAGCACGACGCCTACTCCAGCCATTATATTTCCTTTGGATCCTGTTCTTGATGCACCGTCAAAGAACATTTGCCAAATGGGGATTTCTTCAGTTGCAGCGTTAGACTCCACTACTTCATCGGAGATTTCGTCGTAGAGTTTGGAAGATTCTGGCACCGAATAAGCTGCTAGGAAATCAGCTAATGCTTGGCCTTTTACTGCCTTCTGAGGAACGAAGAGCATATCGTATGGAGTCAACAGCATTACCTATGTAGCTAAACGGGAATTAAGAGAACCCGGTTTAGTCATAAGCATTATGAGAGGATTAACTTTAGATATGATATGGATAGTATGCCCAGACACATAGTGGCGCGTCTTCTGGATGGCAAATACTAGTGCAAGGCATTCCTTCTCTATAGGTGTGTATCTGTGCTCGGCACCCACCATTATGCGATGGAGGTAGTAGATTGCCTGTTCATGGCCGCCTTCATTCTTCTGAGCTAAGAGGGCACCAAGAGAATGGTCCATAGCGTAGAAATATAGTAAGAAAGGCTTTTCCATTATTGGAGCTACCAATACTGGGGGGCTTGTAAGATACTTCTTGATGTCGTCGAATGCGCGTTGACATTGTTCAGTCCAAACGAAAGATACGACTTTCTTTATGAGCTGAGTGAATGGTTGACACCTTCCAGAAAGGTTCAAAGCTAGAAAAAACTTAACTTATATTCATTAGAAATATTTAAAAAATTATCGAAGCTAGTATAAGAAAATATTTTTATTCAAATTCTAGAAAAAGTGGTTTCAATTCTATATACCTTAGAAATTTTTTCTACATACTCGTCCACGGTACAATTTCCCTACTCAAAGTTTTGGAATTGCTTCTCCAAAACTTCTTTGGCCACATGGGGGAAGAACTTCTTCTTGTCCAAATTTTTGCTAAGTGAGTCCGGGCACTGCAAGCTTGGCTTCATTCCGGAACTGAAGTCCTCGAAATGTCGTAGAGCTGAAGTCTTGCAGCTTTGATATTCTAGTCGTCTAGAAGTCGTGCCACGTGATGAAGCCTTTCTATGGCTTCGAACCACTCATTTGCGTAGAGGATTCCATCGGTGCCATTGAAATTGCGAAGGTTGAGCTTTTTGAAGTTCGGGATGTTCCTTTTTTGGCTTGGATTGGTTGCTAGGTCACCATTTTTGCCATGGTTGCTAGCACTACCTGGTGAGCATTTTCCATGCTTTCTTTCACGATGGTTGTCTACTCCTTCTGAGCCCCGACCTGCATTATTTGGGCTTCTATCATTCCTTTGAACAACTCGAACACTTGCGCTCTATCCAATGACATAGATTCTATGATGGGTGGAGTCTTATGAAGATGTAGGTGTCACGCCCCAGAACCAGAATACTTTAGAGCGGGGGACAGACACAGCCAGTTACGTATATTGAAGTGAATCCTACCTTGTAATACGGTCACGGCTATCTAGATGCATGATTGTTTAACTACAAGCCATTGGTCTCTTATGGTCAAGTACAAGCCTAGTGTCTCAATCTCAAGCAAGCAAGTAAATATAACAAGATGGTAGATCATCAGACATACAAAGTAAGGCGTCCCATACATTACATATTCAGATGATCATGAAGCTAGTCATACAAAATGCGAAAACTAGCAAGAGTTTAAATCATACATGATCAACCCTAGGATTTGTCAATAATGTTACAGCCCTTAGGCAGACAGGAATGTAAATTCAATACTAGCTAACACTTGCTCGACGGCTAAACGCCTCAAAAGAATAATTTACAATAGTGTGGGAGAGCAAAATAAACTCACTCGTTGCCAGGATTGCGTCTAGTATTCACCATCTGGCTAGAAGGCTGGAAGATCCTTAGAAGCTACTCCAAAATCTGGCAATACAAAACCAGCTGGATCAGAACCCAGAAGAGCAAGTGCCACAAGGGAGGCTTTACTTAAGAACTAAACCAACATATTAGCACATGATACATAAAGGATAACGAAAAATATGAGTTAGAGAAAACATGGTGATAAACGATAAGATAACTAAGGAACTATTCCGGTAACCAAGTTACAACCCGTAAACCAAACAAGGACCGTAGTTGTAACCCTTCACCTGAACAGAGTTTAGGCTCCAACCATTTATCAACAAGAGTAAAGCATAAGTAGTAATGCACTGAAGTAATCATAGACTGCCACTGCCTAAACAAGACTGGACTGGACTTCATCCATCAATCACAGCCAAGTAAGGAGTACGGCTTGATACATTAACTAACTAAGGTTATCACAAGCCTAGTTACTACAAGATGCAATGAGATGTTCCAACAGCCACAAGCCCTGCAGACTTAATCCAAGTTATCTAGTTGCAAGTTGAGAGAGTTGGATTAGGTGACTTAGGGGTGCAACACATGACAGTGTGCTGTAAATGTGCCCTACTCGACGACAGGCCACAAGTCCAATTAAAGCGCCCAGATAAGGGGACTGCCTGTAGCTGGGAAATCTCTTCATGGACTATTCGATCAATCTAGTCATTAACCTAGTCAGATTCAGTATGAATCCCTGACCGTGGTAACCAGGAATCCATGTCCTAGACATGATGCAAGATGAGACATGTAGCTTATACAAGCACAACCATCCACAGTTTCAAGACAAGAGTTACTTAGCAAGTCAAGATAGCCGTCGCAGCAGCATATCAAGATTTATCATGTTAGGTTACGTATTAAGATTACTTGTCAAGAGTGTGCCTCAGCGGGCCACTATCAAGTCTATCCATGTCATGTTGCTTGTCAAGAGTGCACCACGATGGATCACTATCAAGATTTATTATGTAAAGTCGCATTGTCATGTCGTGATCCTGTAAGTGCACCAAGGCGGACGACTATCAAGGAGTTATTAGAGAGTGTACGTGCCATACCAAGGTCGTGTTTAAAGCTCAAAGTATATGTGCAACATAAAAAATAATATTATAGGACTAGCCAAGTAAAGAGTACAAGCAAAGTCACAACTCACACTAAGGACCATGGAGGCAAACATGGATAATTATAAGAAAAGGCACAAGGGGTTAATGGGGTGACATGGAGAGAATGCGCCCACTGTTATACATCTGAGGCTATGCGCCTAGGGTCATGCGCCTATGGCTAGTCGTTTTATGGAGAGTCAAGTGTTTAGGGAGGACATGCGCCAAGAGCTCTGTGCCCATAGGCATGTGCCTACATGCATGCGCCCACATACATGTGCCCATATGAGTGAGGCAGGGTGCACGGGAAGCTAAGTCTGGAGCCATCTATACTGGCTATGTGGGCACATACTAAGGGCTATGCGCCCACATTCAATGGAACACCATGACTTAACACATATCTGATGTTATGTCCATAAGCAAGTAAAAGCTATTGGCGCATAATAAAGCCATGCGCCCACACTGAAGAAGGCAGAGAGATTAGGCGCATATAAAGGGCTACGCGCCCAAGGTTGATGCTACTGTGGGCACATAAAATGCCATGCGCCCACACTGTTCTTCTTTTCTAACTCAAGAAGAAGAACCATGGAACCCATGATTTTCCCAAGTCCATAAATTACTCAAAATAACTCGAAATTTGAGTTTTTAAAGGTCCATTTTGGGTAAAAATTAAATTCTTTATAACATAGAACAATTAAAACATAAAAATAATAAAGTTTGGTAGATCAAAATCCAAGAAAAAGGAGAAAGCTACACACTTATATCTACAAGAATTCCTTCTTCTAAACCAAGAACTCCAAGTTCTAAAGAGGCCTAGAATCAAGAGGGGAAGACAATGGAACAATAAAATCTAAGATCTATCATGATGCAAGTTTACACTTGCCTTTGGTGGATGGGGAGGATTAATGGAGGAAGAAGAAAAAGTTAATGAAGAGAGAGAGAGAGAGAAGTTGACTAATATATATAAACCCCTTTTCATCTCAACCCAAAATAAACCAAAGCAAACCAAGCCACGCTAAACCAAGACCAAACCTTGCTAAACAAGTCAAAATACGGGTGAAAAATCTGTACACGTATACTAAAAATACGTATAACGGAAAACGGCAGTAACAACTCTATCCACCTTAAAAGAATTTCGTCCTCGAAATTTAATCAAGAGGCTATAGATGTCGGGGCAAGCTGCACTAATCACAGGCAATCTATGACTAACAGTTAATCAAGCAATCATTCATGCAAGCAAGGATTTAAAAGCATAAGGCATAAGGAAGACATTATACCTTATGAGCCAAACAGGTGTGGAAATCGCGATCGGATATCATCCTCATGCTCCCACATTGACTCACCCAAAGAGTGATGACCCCAAGCAACACGGACTAAACTAATAGTCTTGTTCTTGAGTATCTTCTCTCTTCGGTCCAATATGGATACGTGTCTTTTCTTATACGAAAGGTTGGTACCAACAAGGAATTCTGAATGATCAAGGACATAACTCGGATCCAGGATATACCGTCGCAATTGGGATACATGGAAGACATCATGCACCTCACGTAACGACGGCGGAAGAGCGAGACGATAGAATACATCACATACTCGCTCAAGAATATCGAACGACCCTATATACCTAGGACTAAGCTTTTCCCGTACGCCAAAACAAATAACGCCACGGGTAGGAGAGATCCTAAGAAATACATGGTCGCCGATAGAAAATTCAAGGGAACGACGATAAGAATCGACCCAATAACGCTGGTAATCTTGTGCAACTCGAAGATGATCTCTGACTTGCCTGACCACTCGATAGTCTGAGTAATCATCTCTGGACCAAGCATCTGTCTCTCGCCGATATCATCCCATGCTAACGGGGATCTGCACTTTCTGTCATATAAGGCCTCAAAGGGTGCCATCTGGATACTGGCCTAGAAACTGTTGTTATAGGAGAACTCCACGAGATGCAGGTGATCTTCCCACGAACCACCGAAGTCGAGTATACATGACCATAACTTATTTTCGAGAGTTTGAATCGTGCGTTCTGACTGACCATCTGTCTGCGGATGATAAGCTGAACTGAACTTGAGATGAGTCCCCAAGCTCTCATGAAGACTCTGCCAATTGTGCGATATATATCTTTAATCTCTGTCCGATACAATACTGACTGACACTCCATGTAATCCGACTATCTGCCTGAGGTATATCTCTGCTAGCTGGTCCGTCGACTAGCCTATCCTGGAGGAGAAAATGAGCTACCTTGGTGAGTCGGTCAACTATAACCCAGATAGCATCTCTTCCAGCTGGGGTTTAGGTAACCCAATTACAAAATCCATGGTGATATGCTTCCACTTCCACTCTGGGATCGATAAAGGTTTAAGAAGTTTAGCTGGTGTCTGATGTTCAGCCTTAACTTGCTGACAAAATAAACAACGAGAAACGAACCGGGCTATCTCTCTCTTCATGCCATTCCACCAAAAATGCTGAAGGATATCATGATACATCTTCGTACCACCGGGATGAATCGAATACTGTAAACTGTGAGCTTCTGTCATGATCTTTTATCTGATGTCGACATTGGGTACACAAAGACGCCTTCCATATCGAAGTGTACCGTCTTCGTGAATACATAACTCTGCTCTCCTTCCTGCCTCACATTCTGTCCTAAGCCGCTGAAGCTTAAAATCCATTATCTAAGCTAACTTAAACCTCTCAACTATACTGGACTGAACTTACATACTGGCCATCAATGCCATATTGGAAGGAAGAACAACTTTAATACCCATCTTCTGAAGATCTGCTAACAACTCTGGTTGTGCCGTTAGAAAATGAACTCTGGCTCTTCTGCTCAATGCATCTGCAACAACGTTAGCTTTCCCCGGATGATACTGCAGGTTGATGTCATAATCCACAAGTAGCTCTAGCCATCTCCTCTGACGCATATTAAGATCTTTCTGGGTAAACACATACTTAAGACTCTTGTGGTCGGTAAAAATCTCCACCCGATCTCTATACAAATAATGCCTCCACAAATTGAGTGCGAAAAACACCGCTGTTAATTCCATGTCATGGGTTAGATAATTCCACTCATGATTACGAAGTTATCGTGACACAAAAGCTACTACCTTACCGTGCTGCATCAAGACGCATACCAATCCTCTGCCGGAAGCATCACAATAATCTTAAAATCCTCCAGCCCCATCTGGAAGCGTGAGAATGGGTGTCGTCATCAATCCTTGCTTCAACTTCTCAAATGAACTCTGACACTCTATATTCCAAGTAAACTGCACATCCTTGTGGGTCAACTGCATCAATGGGGGCATAAAGATACAATTCATGAGGTCCATGAATACGGCTGGCGCATTGGTCGCTCTAAATGGCATAACAAGGAACTCCTGATATCCATATCTAGATCTGAACGCTGTCTTCGGGATGTCTTGCTTTCTGACTCTGATCCGATGGTACCCTGACCGCAAGTCAATCTTCAAAAATATTGCCGCTCTTTTGAGTTGATCAAATAAATCATCTATCCTTGGTAGAGGATATCTATTCTTGATTGTTACAGAGTTCAAGGTACGATAATCAACACATAATCTTGACGTACCATCCTTTTTTTCACAAGAAGTATCGGGGCTCCCCAAGGTGATCCACTAGCAGAAATGAATCCCTTGGTTCTGAGTTCTTCAATCATCTTGTACACTGGTGCCGTCCTTGGAAGAAAATTAATGGTGAACTCTATCTCTCTCTCTGGGGGCATGCTTGGAAGCCCTTCGGAAAATACATCTGGAAACTCTTCTACTACTCTGGGAAACTGAACTGCTACTGCTACTGCTACTGCCATCCGCAAGACTGGTGGAGAAGGTTCTACTTCGCCTCTGGAAAATAAAAAATCTGGTTCGCCAAGAATACCAAAAATAATCCTGCCAATATGCCAGTCTATTTTTGCGTATTGATCCTTCCACCAATCTATTTCTAGGACCACATCATAGTCGGTCATCGAAAATTTTATCAATCTAGCAGATAACTCTCTTCCTCTAACTACGATTCGATACGAGGAAAAGACTATCTACCCCCACAAGTCCGTTGGCAGTAAGTATATTGAGCCTTATTGATAATGACTTGGGCTCCAGTCCTATCAATATCGCGAATCGTACAGACTTAAATGAATGCTATGCACCCGAATCAAATTATACTGATGCTGGAAAAGAGTTAACGAGAATGGTACCTGCCACCACCTCACCTGATGCCAATTCTTCAGCCACGGTCAGAGCCATAGCCTGACCTTGCCCTCTTGGTGCTGGTCTCCTCTGCTGGAAACCTCTCTTCCGATTTTGAATCTAAGCTCGGGCATACAGTTGAGCCTGAAGCGGTAATGGCCTTGGAGGCTGATACAACTGCTGTACTGGTACTGGACCCCTAAACAATAGACTGGTTAGGTTTGATGATGATGAACTATTTCTATTCGGACAAGACCCTATCTTGTGATCCGGTGCCCCACAAGCCAAGCACAATCCCTGTGCTCTACGACATTCTGATACTACATGTCCTGGCTTCCAATAACGAGAGCAGTCCATTGCGAAAGACTGCTTCTGCTTCTGCTGCTGAGGATATATCGGTGTCGAGTGCAGAACCGACGAAGATGTGGTCGCCTTCCTAGTAGCTCCAATAGTCAAAGACCTAGCTGTCGGGGCTGGTGCTGATGACTGGGACATCTGCCCATGCGACCTCTTCCGTCCTCCATTTCTATCTATAATCCTCTGCGAAGTATATTCATGCCTCTTCGCTGCTCGCAAGACAGCATCAAACGTCTGGTGCTCAAACTACTCCACTGATATAATGATCTCTAGGTGGAGTCCCTGTTGGAATCGCTGGGGTCGATCCAATTCGGTTGCCACCAAGGTAGGAGCAAACCGACTAAGTCTAGAAAATTCGGCCGCATATCCATCGACCGTCCTTCACATCGGCTTGAGATTGGTGAATCTAGTCTGCAGATCATACCGAGCTACTGCGTTGAAGTACTTGGTCTGGAACTTGTTGCTCAATACCGCCCATAAGACAGGCGTCGTCAATCCAACTGCTAGCATCGCCCACCAGCTGCGGGCTATGTCCAATAACTGTAGACGCACAACGGCCACCTTCTCTTCTTCAGGAATCCTAGCTGCCTTTAGTATAACTTCTATGTCCTGAAGCCACGCATCAGCAGCGATAGCATCTTCACTGCCATCAAAGAAATGAGAGTTCATACGCTTGAAGTTGTTGGGCGCGTTGTTCCCTTGGTAACCAACTCTGCCCATGGCATCTTGTACTGTCTAGCGCAGGGCATCGTCCCGACAATCTTGAGATGCAAGCAATTTCCTGATGAGTCCCACCAGGGTTCTATTGTCCGGCTCTGCAGATTGGACTAGCTGAACCGGGGGCTCTGGGTTCCCAGAATACAACAAGAATTTCTCCTCTTTTTTGAAACAATACCGAATATATAAATCAACCAAGACAGAGACACTTCAATGATTATTCAAGAGGACTCTGATAATATAAATTCATATTCCAAAGAGTAGAAAGATGATGCTTTTCCTAGAAAAACCAGCTGAACTGACAAAAACAAATCCCTCTGAACACAAAATCTTAACTCTATGTAACAAAAGCCATCCTTCTACAAAGAGATCAACTACAAACCTCAGTTCAATGACTCCAATACCGAATTATAGTATATAGTAAAAATTGCTCATGCAACATTTTGAGACATCAACTTGTACCAAAATTCAACAGTATACATAAAGGGAAATCTAAATTGATGGATCATAAAAACCGTGATGCAGCAATCGAAACCCTGAATCAAATAAGATGGCTGAACAACAATAAAAATTGATTCTGAAACTTCAATCTCATAAATCAACCAAGGAGGCTCTGATACCACTTGATAGAAATTATGTCCGTTGATTCATGAGTTGAAGAACATAAATAAATTGCGGAAGCGTACATGATGTCGGCCCAGAAAATGGATGAGGATGCACACACTCAAACAAGAGGAAGAAAAGAAAGTTTTTGTGTAATTGCAACTTGGTGAGCACATAATGTTTATTGAAGAGACTTCAAATAGGCCTACAAGGCTTACAAACAAAATGGTAGCAACCAACAAAAGTGGATCTAATGGCTCCTAAAGCCAAGTAACACTACTCAATTATGCAAAAGACTAGGCCATGCAAAAGACTAGGCCATGTAAAGACTAGGTAGTTTATCACATGCAATAGGTTAATTCCTACAATTCACCCCCTAAGCCTATTGCATATAACCTTTTGCCATGTGGCGTGTCTTATGCTTGACGACGCCGCCGTGCTCGTCCTCCTTTAGCTTGTAGATCCACTTTAAACCGATCAGATAGTGATCGGGTGGGAGGTCGACGAATTCACCTATTCTTGTGCCCTGCGGGTCTGCGCCTTGTCCACGCTCCTCGACCTTGTGTCACGCCCCAGAACCAAAATACTGGAGAGCGGGGGCAGACATAGCCAGCTACGTATATTGAAATGGAAACCACCTCGATATATGGTCACGGCTGTCTAGATATGTGAGGGTTTTCTACAAGCCAATAGTCTCTTATGGTCATGAACACGCCTAGTGTCTCAATCATAGCAAGTAAGTAAGGTCACAAGATGTATGATCATTAAATATACAATAATAAGGCGTCTCAAATATTACATATTCAGCTGATCATGAAGCTAGTCGTACAAAATGTGGGGACTAGCAAGAGTTTAGTCATACATGATCAACCCTAGGATTTGTTGATCATGTTACAGCCCGTAGGCAGACAGTAAGTAAAAGTGCTTCGAGCTAACAGGTGCTCGTCTGCTAAACGCCTCAAAAGAATAACTTTACAATAGAGTGAGCGAAACAAAATAGAAAACCCACTCGTAGCCCGGGTTCCTTCTAGTCGCCACCATCGGGCTGGAAGCTTGGTAGATCCTCGAGAGCTGCTCCGAAATCTGGCCACACAAAACCAGCTGGGTCAACCCCAGAAAGAGCAAGTGCCACAAGGAGGCCACGAAATAAGAACAAAAGCCAGCAATCAGCACAAAAAATCTAATATTAAAACTAAAATTTATGAAAACATGTCAGGATGATATACGACGAGATAACCATGGAACTATTCCGATAGCCAGGTTACAACCCGTAAACCAAACAAGGACCGGGGTTGTAACCTTTCATCTGAACAGAACTTGGTTTCCCACCATTTATCGGCAAGTTAAATAATGCAAGAAATCAAGACAGGGAGCAATCATGTACTGGATCAAGACATGGCTACACTGGTTATACCTCATTCAATCAATCACGACCAAGCAGATACTACGGCTTACTACTTTAACTAACTAGGGTTATCACAGGCCTAATTACTAACAAGATGCAGTAAGATTGTTCCACAGCCACCAGCCCTGCAGACCATCCAGGTTACCCAGGCCGAAAGTTAGGGGTTGAATTCAGATGGGTACATCGCCCGGGAGACAAATGTACCATTAGGTGACTTAGAGGGTGCAACACTCGACGGTGCGCTGGAAATGTGCCCTACTCGACGGCAGGCTACAAATCCCAAGAGCGCTCAGGTAACGGGGTTGCCTGCAGCTGTGTCATCTCTTCATGAGTACTGAGTTATTCTAGTTATTAACCTTAATCCATTTTAGTAGGTACTCCTGACCGTGGTACTCAGGAGTCCCCTCCTAGACATGATGCAAGACAGGACAAGTGGATTTAACAAGCAAGCAAGAAGAACCACCCACGGTGTCAAGGCAGGTCAAGTTAAATTATCAAGATAAATCATGTCAGGGTACTTGTCAGGAGTGCGCCACGACGGGCCACTATCATGTCAGGTTGGTCATGTCAGGAGTGCACCACCACGGGTCACTATCGTGTTATGCTAGTTCCTTGTCATATTATGCCATGTACAATAGTCATTCCAAACATATTAAGTAAAATCAAGTTTATGACAAAAGGGCTATAGAAGAGCCAAAATTAAAGAAATAAGACCAAAACTCCAAGAGCCAATCGGTTAAGCAAGGGGTCAGAGGAGCAGCGTACGCAAAAAGTCACGCACGCTGAGAGAGCAGCGTAGGTGAAAGTCACGCACGCTACAGGGAGCAGCTGCTTGAAAGTCACGCACGCTCAAGGGAGCAGCTGCATAAAAAGTCACGCACGCTCAAGGAAGCAGCTGCGTGAAAAGTCACGCACGCTATAGGGAGCAGCTGCGTGAAAAGTCATGCACGCTCAAGGAAGCAGCTGCGTGAAAAGTCACGCACGCTACAGGGAGCAGCTGCGTGAAAAGTCACGCACGCTCAAGGAAGCACCAGCGTGAAAAGTCACGTACGCTCAAGGGAGCAGCTGCGTGAAAAGTCACGCACGCTCAAGGAAGCAGCTGCGTGAAAAGTCACGCACGCTCAAGGAAGCAGCTGCGTGAAAAGTCACGCAAGCTCAAGGAAGCAGCGTACGCAGCGCTAAAGAGTGCGCGTAGCTCAGGGTGCGCAAGCTAAATAGCTCTGCATACTGCTCACTGTCTTCTCCAAACAGCAAGAATACCATGGATGAACCCAAGGCTTCAAAACATCATAACTTGGCCATCCGAACTCCAAATCCAGATTTCCAAAGTTCCAACTTAGGTAGAATTGAATGCTCTTCCACTTGGAAACATCAAAACCCAAGAGAATCCAACCAAAGTAGCTCAAACCATGCAAAATCCAAAAATAGGAAAAACCTAGATCTAAAATAATGGAGACTCCAAATCACAAAATACTAAGAACTAATATTGATCACCATGTCCTAATCTAGCAAATGGACAAATAAAAGAGGGTTCTCATGTAGTGGCAAGATGCACTTGCCTAGGGTTAGGAGAGTTGTGGAGGAAGGAGAAGAAGAAGAAGAAGGAAATTAATGGTGGAAGTTATGAGGAGAGAGAGTGGTAGGTGGGGGTCATAAAAAGGGGGAGTTATGGTGGGTTGAGGGGTAGCATAGGTTAAGGTGATCCAACTCACATAAAACCGAACCAATCCAAATAAAACCGAGCCATGCCAAAACCCAAAATACAAGAAATACCAAAATTCCACAAGTTGAGAAAAATAAAAATACATGCCAAAATTCAGATACGAGTATAAATACAAAATACGGGAAATACGGGAAATGAGCGTGACACCTTGGCTGCCAGATCTACTACCACTCCTTCATCCACAAGAACATCAAAGCCAGGAGATGATTTCCACCATTCATCAGGTTCGACACATTCCTTAGGAATCTCCTCTGACACCTGAGGAACCTCGACGGTCGGAACGCCGCGGTTATCGCCTCTGCGCCTTATGGGTACACGGACGTTGATCAGGAGAGGTTTCGCCAGATGGAGCACTCATCCGGGCAATGGCCCAACTTTTGCCAGATGAAGCACTCATTCGGACTGCAGCCCAACTTTATAACCTTCTCCGCCCTGGCCGGACGCACCTCTGACTGGCTGGGACGCCACCTCACCATCGTCAGCGTGGAGGTCTTCTTCTTCTTCAGCTCCCTCCTGATAGGCTTGGCCCCCGTCTATATCGCCGAGGTGGCCCCCGCCTCCTCGCGCGGGTTCCTCACCTCCTTCTCCGAGGTCTTCATCAACTACAACATCCTCCTTGGCTACATCTCCAACATTGCCTTCACCAAGCTCGTGTTTCTGCTCGGCTGGTGCGTCATGCTCGGCATCGGCGCAGTCTCTTGCGTCTTCCACTACGTCGGGGCCCTCTTCATGCCAGAGTTCCCCCGGTGGCTCGTCATACTGGGCTATCTCGGCAAGGCCAGGAGGATCCTTGAGCGGACCTCCATCTCCAAAGTTGGCAACATCAAGTCCTGCATCGGTATCCCCGAGGATTGCTACGTCGATGCCGTGGCCGTTGCCAAGAAGAGTCACGGGGAGGGCATACGGAAGGATCTTTTTCTTCGCCTACTCGAGCAAGTTGGGCTGGTACATCCTGGTGTGCTCCTCCAGCAGCCGCTCCTTTTTTACCTCCGAAACCTTGGAGGCATCCGGATGTAGCAACAACCCTCTCGGCCATGGGAGTAAAAACCTTCTCAACCGCAGTAGGCGCCGATGCTTTAGTCATGAAGACGGACGATGCCCGTATTCGATTTGCTGTCGCAGCGGCCATGAGCTCCCTCTGCACCCTTCGGCTTCTCGACTCCGACGACTCCTCCGGGACGTTCAGGGGTTTGTGTAAAACCCCTAAATTTTTATATATTTTTTTATAAAATTGTACTGATTTAAAATTTTGTATTGTACGTCACGTAGTCATATTGTACGTCGTGTACGAAGGTTCGTCTTTCGTAATTGCTCGACGAATGCGAATATGTGCGAGCGTACATATTTTTGAAAAACATTATTTTTATAGTTTCAAAGAAATATAGACAATAATTATTTCTAGCTATTATTTTCAAGTTTATGATTTTAATTATGAAAACCTTTTCGTTTATAGCAGTTATTAATAATAAAATATATTCTTAGGCATACATATATTTCCTAAATATTTTGCTAGTTTATTTTAAATAAAAATAAAATTTTTGAGATTTATTAATATTAATATTTTATTGTTCAAAAAGATATTTGAAAATATTTATTATTTTCAAAATTATTATTAATAGTATTTTTGGAAACTATATTTGGAAGTTATTGTGGCCATTTAAATCATGATTTGATTTTTATATTTATTTAAATAGATATCCATATTTAGAATTTGATTTATCCCATTGATTTAAACTAAAAATTTAATTTGATTTAAATTGGATTTGATTTGAGATTAGATTTATTGAATTATTTAAATTAAGTATTGAATTATCTATTTTGGGGTTTAAATTATTCCTAATCCATATCCAATTGGGAATTCCCATATCCTATAAATAGGCAGGTACTCCTCCAAGTCATTATTCATCCACACAAATATTTCTACCATATATAAAATGTGTCGTGCATCGTGTCTGTGTCCCCTACCCCATCCACTATTTATTCTCTTGTACAAATACATAAATTCCTCGCGTCCGACAACCCCGGACGTCAACCCATCCCGTGTCTCGCAGGATACTTCTCCTAGTCCCTCCTCTGTCGTGTCGGACATTTCCCGACACAACCTAACCCTAACCCTAACCAAATCCGCGGCCAGCATCCCGTCGGAACGACATGGCCACCATTGTCATTCCCCGACTTCAAAATCTACCCCGGCCTTCCTTCACCAACCCGTCCTGTCGACAACCCCGACCATCATCGGCGTTCGACGTCGGCGAACCCACACACCACCAGCAACACAGACCCGTCTCCGCCATATCCCGACCACATCTTCCATCGCCACCAGCATCCATCTCACCCTAACAACCAGCCCGGCAACCCGACCCCCCGCCTTTTTTCGACCACTTCCCCTATCACACCGCCTCAATCGAACGCCACCACCACCGTCGGCATCCCGCCAACTAAACCACCGCCACTCCGGCCATCGCCGGCCGCCACCCAAAAAGAAAAGGAAAAATAAAACCATAACCCTAAAAACTCACCTCCTTGTGCCGCTCTGCCGCCTCGACGAGCACCACAGCCCTCCGTGAAACCCCCTAGCCGTCGTCGCCCCCGTCGTTCCCCACCTCGGCACCACCGTCGCGTAGAGAAACACCGCCGAGCCTAGCGCCCATCCACCTCCTCCGACCGTCGCATCACCGCGTGGTCGACGACCGCCCCGAGACTCCGCAGCACCTCCGGCAATCATCCTCCGCGTGCACCACTCCGGCGCCGCCCACGACCAGCGGCCGCGCGCCCCCCTCCGGTCAACTTCTTCCGCCACCGGCTCTCTGTTCTCCCCCTCTCTCTTCCACTTCTCCGCCGCGCCAGCGCGAGCGCGCCGCTCGCCCACAGCAGCGCCCGACGAAGCCCCCGTTCTCTCCCCCTTCCTCTCTCTCTTCCTCACCTCCCTCTCCCTCTAATCTCGTTCATCTTTTTTTTTGTGTTGTTTTTTTCTTAGAGTTCTGTTCTCCTCGAAAGAGGAGAACAACTTTTCAGAGTGTTTTTTTTTTAATTTTTTAATTTATTATTTTTATTATTATTATTATTATTATTATTATTATTATATTATTATTATTAACATTATTAGTATAATTAGTACTATTTTGTTAGTAATTGATATTATTAATACTTGTAAAATAGAATATATTTGATTAGAATTTATTAGGTTTCCTGTAATTTGCAAAGTATATTAAAGTCTACATATTTTACTAGGTATAACTACTATGTAGTTTCATTAAAGTATTTTATACAAATATATTAAGTAATTGTCAAAATATGTAGATATATTATTATTAGTTTTAATACTTTTACAGTGCTAAGTTTTACGATTATTTTGGTTATTATTATCAATAAGTGGTTTTGATATTTATCATGGTTATCAAATATTTTCAAAGTTATCTTGTAAAAATGTATAAATACTATATTTGACTTAGTATATTTTAAAATACTGTTTTAAAACAATAAACAAATTTTCTGGATTATTGATATTTTATTTTGAAATATTTTGACCAAATATATATATATAGATTTCTACCAAAAATTGTATTTTGACAACTTAGAATTTTTGTCGAAAACGATTTTTTTTGACTTCAAGTATTTTTGTATTTTTCCTAAAAAAATTTTGACTTATGAAAACTAGTTTTAGGAATTATAAATATTTTCTAAAACTCGTATACATATAAATATTTATTTATCCATTATTTCCTTAATTTCTTTCATGTCCGTATCCAAATCCTGTTGTTTCTATTCCTTCGCCCATTTCGAGACTACCATTTGTCCACCCTAACTAACTTGACCCTTCTGGACCCAATGGAACTGTCTGTGCCACCATCAGAGGTCCCCTTGTGTAGTTGTTACACCGAAGTTGCAGTTCGTGCCACGTGATTATCGCAGCACACCAGGCGTACTACCAGGCAAGACACCTTATCATTTGCTGTTTATTTATTTTAGCTCATATTTTATGCATTAGTATTATTTTCTTTATGCAAAATAAACTGTGACACATGGCTTAACCTGTTAGAACTTACTATTCATTATATTTCCTGCTGTGTATTATTTTCTTACAAATTAAACCAAGATTTAAGGGACCACTTTTGTATGTTGTATTCATTGGCCTTGACACGTTGTAAACACGAAGTTGTGTGTCGCATGTAGGACACAGAAGTGCATGATTGGCTGGCCACCAGTACGTACAAGCCGTGCGATAGGAATAACCGCTAATAGAGGTTGCATGCTTAGTTTGACTTAGCGGTTATAAAGGTTTACTGTTGCGGATACAACAGAGTAGGCATTGGGCGGGGAGAACAATTCCTTAGCGTATGGGCTTCGATGCACTTTCCCTTTTGTAACCCGTGAGCTCCGTCGGAGACGCGGGTCAGATTATCCATGATTACTGACGGCCACTGACGATTCTGCGGAACGTCATGCTCTTACTGATGGGGCCTCTGGTGCCCAAGGAGGACTACGCCGATCCTATTTAGCCAGGGCCCATGCGTAGGAAGGATTGTTCTTAACTACATTTCACTTAGAACGGTTAGGTACCTTTATCTGTTAGGTACGAGTACTTTTGGTTTGGGTACTTGTATCTGACCGTGGCTTGGAACAATAACTTATCGCGGATTAGTTCGTCACATCTTGTCCTTGGTTGGTTGTAGGTATGGCTTACTACTTCGATGAGAAGGTATTGAACCTTGTTGGGGTCCGGATACCATATTGGATTCTTAGCATGGAAAGGTACGTCACCGTGAATTAGTTTACCATCTCCTGTCCTTGTTTGGTTGGGGGGATGGTACCCTCGTTCAGTAGGTGCGTATTGGACCATGTTATAATTCGATTTACTTATTTATTTGAGCAATACTTATTCAGTTTATATGGCATGATATTATGTGTCTTATTACGTCCCTCTGAGGACCTGGTTATCTCTCCAAGTGTGTGCTATTGTCTTTCGCAGGTGCTTTAGCTCTAGCCGTGATCATCACTATTTCTTCGAGGATGATTGCATTTGGATCGTCTTCGCTCCGCTCACCAAAATCATATTTTTTCTTATGTATTTCTTTTCATAGTTGGTAGTGGATTTATCTCCGCCCAACTACATGTACCAATGACAAGTCAAAGTGATTATATGATATCTTTATTCCTTTATTTTGCGTGGATGAGATTAGTTGTGGTTTTACTGCATTTTACAGCTTATGTATTTATACGAGGCTTCCATATATTGGAGTATACTTCGTATGAATACAGCTGGCATGTCTACGTTCTTAGTCCTACGTATTTTGGGACTGGGACGTTACATGTTTTTGTGGTGGCCCATGCAGGTCAAGATAAATTGTTTGGTTACTTTACCGTACCAAGCAAGCCTGCGTATAGGATTAGAAGTTTAGGATCTCATCCACATACTTGACCTCTTTTCTTGATTTTATCTACCGTTTGACTCATCAATTGCATCTTGCTTGCTTCCTTCCATCCCCATTCTTATCTTCCCTTCGTGCTTGCTAGAGATTGACCCTACTAGTTAGTTGTCCCAGAACACCATTAGTTTAATTCTTTAAGTTGGGTAGAATACCTTATGAACTAGCAACCCCTTTGACCTAGTGACCTATATTAGCAAGCTTATTTAGATCCTAGAATCTAGAGGACCTAACCCGTCTAGCCAACCAAGGACTTGGACAAGAAGACTATAGGACGACTGTATGACTTAGAATCATTCTACCTTCTTTAAATCTTAATCTCTCGTGCCTATGTATTTACCATTTGACTAAATGATGCTAATGTAGCCTAGTTTTTGCAAGCTTATTCTTTATCAAGTTTGTTCATGATATATGCTATTGAGCGCTCACTAGCTTATTGTCTAATAAGAACCGGTGCATAATTGTCTGCTCAACCAAGTGCACATTGGTTCGCTTTTGTCTATTATTCTACGTGGATGGAACATAATTAAAAGCTCGGCCTTTAGAATCCCATCCACGACTGCCTTGACAACTCCTTTGAAATTTTTTTTGATCGTCTTTGAATCACGTATTCGTATTCGATAATGCCTCCTTCGAACTCTATATTGCTTTCTCCTTCACCTATTTCAGAAGGACGAAGGCGTTTTACTAGAACTTTCTCTAGCCTTCCTATCGGCTATGACCATTCTTACTCGATGTTGCTATATCTTCATCCTAAACTACTCGACCCTATTAAGACCCTCTAATCGCTTAATTAAAGCAAATTTATTTCGTTCTCTTAATCGTGACCCTCATTCATTACCCGTGACCATACCGTATTATTTTTCTATAATCTAGATCGCGATTCTTACGACATGATTTTGTTATCGATTGTTTCCCATTGATACCCCCTTGTGGCCTCTCACCCCCTACTAATTCTTAATTTCGAGGACAAAATTCTTTTAAGTTGGGTAGGATGTAAAACCCTTAAATTTCTATATATATATATATATATATATATATATATATATATATATATATTTATAAAATTGTACTGATTTAAAATTTTGTATTGTACGTCACGTAGTCGTATTGTACGTCGTGTGCGAAGGTTCATCTTTCGTAATTGCTCGACGAATGCGAATATGTGCAAGCGTACATATTTTTGAAAATTTTTTTTTTTATTTTTTTTATAGTTTCAAAGAAATATAGACAATAATTATTTCTAGCTATTATTTTCAAGTTTACGATTTTAATTATGAAAGCCTTTTCGTTTGTAGCAGTTATTAATAATAAAATATATTCTTAGGCATACATATATTTCTTAAATATTTTGCTAGTTTATTTTAAATAAAAATATAATTTTCGAGATTTATTAATATTAATATTTTATTGTTCAAAAAAATATTTGAAAATATTATTATTTTCAAAATTATTATTAATAGTATTTTTGGAAAATATATTTGGAAGTTATTGTGGCCATTTAAATCGTGATTTGATTTTTAGATTTATTTAAATAGATATCCATATTTAGAATTTGATTTATCCCATTGATTTAAACTAAAAATTTAATTTGATTTAAATTGGAATTGATTTGAGATTAGATTTATTGAATTATTTAAATTAAGTATTGAATTATCTATTTTGGGGTTTAAATCATTCCTAATCCATATCCAATTGGGAATTCCCATATCCTATAAATAGGCAGGTACTCCTTCAATTCATTATTCATCCACACAAGTATGTCTACCATCTACAAAATGTATCGTGCAACGTGTCCGTGTCCCTACCCCATCCACTATTTATTCTCTTGTACAAATAAATAAATTTCTCGCGTCCGACAACCCCGGACGTCAACCCATCCCGTGTCTCGGAGGACACTTCTCCCAGTCCCTCCTCTGTCGTGCCGGACATTTCCCGACACAACCTAACCCTAACCCTAACCAAATCCGCTGCCAGTACCCCGTCGGAACGACATGGCCACCATTGTCATTCCCCGACTTCAAAATCCACCCCGGCCTTCCTTCACCAACCCGTCATGTCGACAACCCCGACCATCACCGGCGTTCGACGCCGGCGAACCCACACACCACCAGCAACACAGACCCGTCTCCGCCATATCCCGACCACATCTTCCATCGCCACCAGCATCCATCTCACCCGAACAACCAGCCCGGTAACCCGACCCCCCGCCTTTTTCCGACCACTTCCCCTATCATACCGCCTCAACCGAACGCCACCACCACCATCGGCACCCCGCCAACTAAACCACCGCCACTCCGGCCATCGTCGGCCGCCACCCAAAAAGGAAAGGAAAAATAAAACCCTAACACTAAAAACTCACCTCCTTATGCCGCTCCGCCACGTCGGCGAGCACCACAGCCCTCTGTGAAACCCCCTAGCCGTTGCCGCCCCCGTCGTTCCCCACCTCGGCACCGCCGTCGCGTAGAGAAACCCCGCCGAGCCTAGCGCCCATCCTCCTTCTCCGGCCATCGCATCACCGCATGGTCGACGACCGCTCCGAGACTCCGCAGCACCTCCCGCGCTCATCCTCCGCGTGCACCACTCCGGCGTCGCCCACGACCAGCGGTCGCGTGCCCCCCTCGGGTCAACTTCCTCCGCAACCGGCTCTCTGTTCTCCCCCTCTCTCTTCCACTTCTCCGCCGCGCCAGCGCGAGCGCGCCGCTCTCCCACAGCAGTGCCCGGCGAAGCCCCCATTCTCTCCCCCTTCCTCTCTCTCTTCCTCACCTCCCTCTCCCTCTAATCTCGTTCATATCATTTTTTTGTATTATGTTTTTTCTTCTTAGAGTTCTGTTCTCCTCGAAAGAGGAGAACAACTTTTCAGTGTGTTTTTTTAATTTTTTAATTTATTATTATTATTATTATTATTATTATTATTATTATTATTATTATTATCATTATTATTATTATTATTATTATTATATTATTATTATTATTAACATTATTAGTATAATTAGTATTATTTTGTTAGTAATTGATATTATTAATACTTGTAAAATAGAATATATTTGATTAGAATTTATTAGGTTTCCTGTAATTTGCAAAGTATATTATAGTCTACATATTTTACTAGGTATAACTACTATGTAGTTTCATTAAAGTATTTTATACAAATATATTAAGTAATTGTCAAAATATGTAGATATATTATTATTAGTTTTATTACTTTTATAGTGCTAAGTTTTACGATTATTTTGGTTATTATTATCAATAAGTGGTTTTGATATTTATCATGGTTATCAAATATTTTCAAAATTATCTTGTAAAAATGTATAAATACTATATTTGACTTAGTATATTTTAAAATACTGTTTTAAAACTATAAACAAATTTTCTGGATTATTGATATTTTATCTAGTAATATTTTGACCAAAAATATATAAATATATATATATAGATTTCTACCAAAAATTATATTTTGACAACTTAGAATTTTTGCCGAAAATGATTTTTCTTGACTTCAAGTATTTTTTTATTCCTCCTAAAAATATTTTGACTTATGAAAACTAGTTTTAGGAATTATAAATATTTTCTAAAACTCGTATACATATAAATATTTATTTATCCATTATTTTCTTAATTTCTCTCCTGTCCGTATCCAAATCCTGTTGTTCCTATTCCTTCGCCCATTTCGAGACTACCATATGTCCACCCTAACTAACTTGACCCTTCTGGACCCAATGGAACTGTCTGTGCCACCATCAGAGGTCCCCTTGTGTAGTTGTTACACCGAAGTTGCAGTTCGTGCCACGAGATTATCGCAGCACACCAGGCATATTACCAGGCAAGACACCTTGCCATTTGTTGTTTATTTATTTTAGCTCATATTTCATGCATTAGTATTATTTTCTTTATGCAAAATATACTGTGATACATGGCTTAACCTGTTAGAGCTTACTGTTCATTATATTTCCTACTGTGTATTATTTTCTTACAAATTAAACCTAGATTTAAGGGACCACCTTTGTGTGTTGTATTCATTAGCCTTGACACGTTGTAAACACGAAGTTGTGTGTCGCATGTAGGACACGAAAGTGCGTGATTGGCGGGCCACCAGTACGTACAAGCCGTGCGATAGGAATAACCGCTAATAGAGGTTGCATGCTTAGTTTGACTTAGCGGTTATAGAGGTTTACTGTTGTGGATACAACAGAGTAGGCATTTGACTGGGAGGACAATTCCTTAGCGTATGGGCTTCGATGCACTTTCCCTTTTGTAACCCGTGAGCTCCGTCGGAGACGAGGGTCAGATTACCCATGATTACTGACGGCCACTGACGATTGTACGGAACGTCATGCTCTTACTGATGGGGCCTCTGGTGCCCAAGGGGGACTACGCCGATCCTATTTAGCTAGGGCCCATACGTAGGAAGGATTGTTCTTAACTATATTTCACTTAGAACGGTTAGGTACCTTTATCCGTTAGGTACGAGTACTTTTGGTTTGGGTACTTGTATCTGACCGTGGCTTGGAACAATAACTTGTCGCGGATTAGTTCGTCACATCTTGTCCTTGTTTGGATGTAGGTGTGGCTTACTACTTCGATGAGAAGGTATTGAACCTTGTTGGGGTCCAGATACCATATTGGATTCTTAGCATGGAAAGGTACGTCATCGTGAATTAGTTTACCATCTCCTGTCCTTGTTTGGTTGGGGGGATGGTACGCTCGTTCAGTAGGTGCGTATTGGACCATGTTATAATTCGATTTACTTATTTATTTGAGCAATACTTATTCAGTTTATATGGCATGATATTATGTGTCTTGTTACGTCCCTCTGAGGACCTGGTTATCTCTCCAGGTGTGTGCTATTGTCTTTCGCAGGTGCTTTAGCTCTAGCCGTGATCATCACTATTTCTTCGAGGATGATTGTATTTGGATCGTCTTCGCTCCGCTCGCAAAATCATATCTTTTCTTATGTATTTCTTTTCATAGTTGGTAGTGGATTTGTCTCCACCCAACTACATGTACCAATGATAATTCAAAGTGATTATATGATATCTTTAATCCTTTATTTTGTGTGGATGAGATTAGTTGTGGTTTTACTGCATTTTACAGCTTATGTATTTATACGAGGCTTCCATATATTGGAGTATACTTCATATGAATACAGCTGGCATGTCTACGTTCTTAGTCCTACGTATTTTGGGACTGAGGCGTTACAGTTTGCTTCCTTAAGCTTGCAAAGTAGGTGGTACTGGTTCTGGAGAATCCAAGCCATCGAAGGTCCTCCACTCCGAGGTCTCGCCGACGAAGTGAGCCTCCAACACCAGTTCGCACTCCAGGCAGACAATGTCGTCGGCTGAGTGGTCGAACACCTCCTCTGTTATTTTATTGTAGTCCGGGTAGTAGTTGATGGCACCGGTGTCGAGATAACATGCATCATCGTGGTGGTCATCCTCGCGGCCCAGATGCACCTGAGCGTGCACCTCGTCGAGTACAATGGTGTTGGTCGTGCCTATGGTGGTCTTGGAGAGTGTGCACTCCTGCACCATCAGTAGTGCGGGCTCATCGTCGTCGGCTTGCGTCAGATGGGCCCTCTCATCGCACTTCGACGTACGGCAGTCCTCTGCCCAATAGCCGTAGATGCCACAATTGTGGTACTTTCCCTTCTTGTCACGCGTGTCACCGGACACGTTGTTGTTGCCATTGTTCGTGTCACCATGGCCACGACCTCTTTGTCTGCCTCGCCCGCGACCACTGCTTCTGCCGCCGTCGGAGTTGGCCTCGCCATGCTTGCTCTCGTACGAGCGAGCCACTCCTCTTCAGAGAGGAAAAGGCGGCTACCCGTGCTTCCAGAGTCGCCGTCGAGATCGTACCGCTCCTCGACGGCTAGAAGTCGACCGGTAAGCTCTTCAATGGATAATGTCTTGAGATCCACAAGGGTCTTAACGGAGATGGCAACTTGTGTGTACCAAGGTGGAACAACACGAAGAAACTTTTTAACTACCTTCTCTTCGGACAGCTCGTCGTCGAGTAGTTGCAGGTTGTTGACGAGTCCCGTAAACTCCATCAAGAAGTCCTCAACGGACTCGTCGTCCTTGAACTTGATCGTCTCAAAGTCTGTACGAAGTTTCTGCGCCTGGGCCTCACGCACGCTTTCGACCACCATCCGCTTGGTCTTTACAGCGTCCTACGCTTCCTTGGCAGTGTCTTTCACTGCCAGTGACCGCAGTATCTCTGGTGGTACGGCTCGGAGTATGACTGATAGGGCCATCCTATCATCGCGGTAGTCGGCGACCCCAGGTTCGATCGCCTCCCACAGGCCTTGTGCCTGCATGTTGATTCTCTTTAAGAGAGCCCAGTCCGCGTAGTTGGTCCGTGTCAGCATCGGGTACTTGACTTTACCCTATCTATCTATGATACGGCCGTTGCTGCTTCCTCCGACGCTATCGTCGATCCTAGCGCACGGTGTGGTGGAAGAAGAGCTTGGTTCCGCCATCGTCACTTGGCCGTTATAGGAAGTCACTCTGCCAGAGTCATGAAGTCGGATGGTGTAGAGGGAGCTCACGGCCGCTGGAGCAGAGAATCGGATACGGGCGTCATCCGTTTTCTTGCCCACAGCATCCGTGCCTGCGGCGGTCAAAAAGGTTATTACTCCCATGGCCGAGAGGGTTGTTGCTACGCCGGAAGCTCACCAAATTGCAATTACACAGAAACTTTCTTTCCTCCCACTTGCTTGTGTGTGTACTTTCTAGTCCATTTTCTGGGCCGATAACTAAAAGTGGATCTAATGGCTCCTAAAGCCAAGCAACACCACTCAATTATGCAAAGGACTAGGCCATGTAATGACTAGGTAGTTTATCACATGCAACAGGTTAATTTCTACACATGAATCCATTACTTAGCTTATTGCATCATGAAGCAGATGTCTCTTTATGGGGTTTGATCTTCCAACTTGTTATGACCCTTAATGACAAAGATAAATACAAATTCTTTGTCCATCTCTTTCTGTTGAGGGGGATGCAAAAGAGAAAAACTTCTCTTTGGTTGTCGTATAAGTCGGGAACCATAACCCTAATATATATATATATATATATATTTTTTTTTCCCTAATATATATATATATATATATATATATATGTATATATATATATATATTTTTTAAGGAGACATTTTATTGAAAATGAAAAGTGGCTCACGAAGAGCAATACAGACAGGTGCGGGACCCAGAAACACAAAAGGGGTCCCGATAAACAAGGTTGGAATTTGAAAAGTTTGAAATTTTGAAATTTTGGGAGGCCAAAATTTCGAAATTTCTACAGAATTAGAAATTAAGAAAACCGAAGTTCCAAAAATAACAAAAGATAAAACAGTGGGGAAATCGAGGCAGGCGCTGCACTCGAGGGTTGACCGGGCGCGCAGTCCAAGGGGAGTGGGCACGCTGCACGCGGCAGGGGCGCTCTACCCAAGGCAGATGGCGCGCGGGCCGAGGTGCCCCCAGCGCGCGTGGGCCAGGCGCTGGTGGAGACGCCGGCGGCGGAAAGCAGGCTCGGCACGGGGGTGATCTGCTCCGGGGAGCTCGGCAGGGACGAAAGAGGGGCGTCAGCACGGGGGAGAGGACTGGCGGGAGGCTCTACACCAGGGGGGGACTCGACCCGAGGAGGGGGAGCGGAGGCCTCACCACGGCGGAGGAAGTGACGGTGACCTAATATATATATATATATATATATGTAATTTTTTTGAAAATGGTAATTGTATTAAATGAAGAACTCAGTACATCAGGTAGAGCCAATTTGGCCCACCCTCCTCACATCTCCTGCTATGTTATGTATAATCCCTATTTTACTGATACTAATTCCCTCAAAAATCCTATTATTCTGTTCTTCCAATATGTACCAGACCGTTGCTGCAACACGAATACTCGCTTCTCTGAACCAGCCCGGTCCTCATCCTCTAGCTACCCTAAACTCCGCTAGTAGACATTCCAGCTCCTGGCCATCCCCGACCTGTCTTCCAATAAATCCGACTATGACCCACACACATATTGAGTGAATGTTCATTCGAAGAAAAGATGAGGCAGTGATTCATTTGCTTGCCCGCATAGTACACACCTGGGATCATCCACCTGCACCCCAAACCTTTGTAGCCGATCCTTCGTGACAAGCTTCCCTAAGATAGCCTTGTATAGGCACAGTTACATCTTCCTTGGGGTACCTTTCATCCAAACAATCTTTGCGTGTTCGAATTCATCATGTTTCTCCCTAACGTTCTCCTAGACAACTTTAGCTTGGAAGCCTCCATCAGCCGCCCCATCCCACACTCATGTATCCGCCCTCAAGTATGTGTCGATGTTACATGCGGTGATCAAAGGAGCTACCACATGTAAGCTCGGGATGTTATTCGGTCTCCACTCTCTATTAATGAGTATCTTGCTGACTTTCTCCTTTATAGCTGTACCAGGCATATATGTTGACCCGACAAGTTCCTCCAGGTTTTCGTGAGCCACACATTGGTCTTGCCACATGTCCGTGTAGGCCCCGTCTTTGAATTTATGGGAAATAAGCAGCTGCATGTCCCCTCTGAGATGCAGTATCTGTTTGAATGAAACCGAGACATTGTTGTTCTAATTGATCGCCCAGAAGTTGCTTCCTTGTAGATATCTGTTCCTCATCAAAACAGCTCATATGGAGTTTCCAGTTAGTAACTTCCGTCCCAGTTTTATGCCCACTGCCTTCCGAAGGGTGTCCAACATGCGAAGACCAACCCCTCCCTCCTGGCGAGGTCTACATAGACACTCACAGGCAATAGTGTGTATCCCTCCCCTCTATATGGACTCCGCACAAAGTTTTTCCACCTGTCGGATGGTTGCTGCTAGAAGCAAGATAGACTGTAACCAGAAGGATGCTATGCCATGATAACCGACCTGACTAATTCCAATCGTCCCCCAAAAGACAGACACTGGGCTTGCCACCCTTCTAATCGTTTATGTACATATTCGACCAGGCTTCGACAGTCCGTCGTATTAGCATTGTTGATAGTCAGCGGTATCCCTAAGTATTTAACTGGTAGTTCATCCTTCTCCGCCCCAATCAGTAACGGTTTGCCATCTTTGTCATGACAGGAGTCGTTGAAGTATGCTCGACTCTTGTTTCTGTTAAGTTGTAGCCCCAATATCTTATTAAATTCTTTCATGATAGTCGATACCTCTCTCAATCCCTCCCTGGTAGGGACCAGGAAAACTAATAGATCGCCTGCATATATCATGTGTGATACGTACGGACGAACCGATTTATATAAAGGTCATACTCTCTTCCAGTTGTTGGAGTTCAGTCTGGATTTGGTAACAACATAATTGTGGAATCCAAATCTAATTAAATATTTGATTTTATTTGATTTGATTTGCATGTCCATAATTGGTGTTGTGCTATTTTAGATATAATAGATTCTTATTTTAGGAAATCCTATTATAATCTAAAATAGGATAATTAATGGTCTATTCTAAGTGTAATAGGATTCTTATTTGAAGGCTTCCTAATTAAGAAATCATATTATGACCTAAAATAGGATTTTCTCATCCTATATATATGGGGTAAGGGTGGAGGCACAAAGAATAAGCACAAAGCACAAAAGTGGAGATTCGGGGTGCTTGTCTACAAGAAAATCTAAGAGAAAGTCTTTACTTTTCTCTTAGGACTTCGCCATCCAAGACAGAAGGAAGAAGAAGATCTAATCGACGAGTCGTCAACTTCGGTTAGGAAGATTGCTACGGGTTGGTGTGTGATCTTCATTGTAATCTTCTATTTTTCTTTTAAGAGTGGTGAGGGGGTTGAACATATTAGGGCAAAGGGTTCAACGTAAGTTCTGTCAATCTTGTAATTTTATCTGAGTTATTAAAGGTTGAGATTTGTCCAGGTGACGTACGTCACTGACATATACTTGTCTTCTTCTTGTGCTTGGTGTTCGTTAGACGGGGGTTGGTTTTGGTCAGGTAGGTTGGCAAAAGCTTCCACATGCGCCCAGCAATTGGTATCAGAGCTTTGGAGGTTATGGTAACCATATCTACAGAGCAGATGAACACTTGTATGATCACCCTCACAGGAGAAAACTAGGCAATTTGGAAACCAAGGATGGAGAATCTACTCTGGTGTAAGGACTTGCATGGTCCGTTGGTGGACGATAGCACAAAGCCAATGGACAAAGCTACAGAAGACTGAAAACGACTGGATCGAAAGGCCGTTGGATTCATTTGCCAATGGTTGGATGATTCGGTATTTTACCATGTGTCCATGGAGAGTTTGGCAAAAGCATTGTAGGAGAAGCTGCATTCGCTATACGAAAGGAAGACGGCTGGCAATAATGCATTTCTTATTCGCCAACTCGTCAACTCGAAGTACACGGAGGGTGTCCCAGTGGCACAACATCTGAACGAGGTTCAGGCTATCATCAATTAGCTATCTGCGATAAAGATATTGATTGATGATAAGGCCCTACTGCTCTTGAGTTCTCTGCCAGAAAGCTGAAAGACTGTGGTGTCAGTGAGAAACTCCGCGCCTGATGGATTTGTCATAATGGAGGCAGTCAAAAGTAGCTTATTGAATGAGGAGGTCGGGCACAAGCAAGTAGAATCGTCGCAGTAGTTCGCTCTGGTGACTTCCTACGGGAAGGGAAGACCCAAGTTACAGGCGAGGACATGAGGGAGTTCTCAGGATCATACGATTGTGGACCGCAAGGAGGGCTGCTATTACTGTGGCAAAATGGGTCATATCAAGAGGAACTGCATGAAGCCCAAAGCTGAGAAGGCCAAAGGCAAGGATGATCAAGAGGATCTCACATTAATGGGAGATATCATCATCACCTCGATCGACGCAGAGGAACCTTGTGGCATGTGTCATAATGGCGACTGGGTCATGGACACGGGGGCATCGTATCATGCCACTCCATATAGGAGGATCTTTACGTCATATCGCGGTGGCAGGTTTGGACGTGTGATGATAGGAGACAAGGGGATGGCTACAGTTGTAGGCTTCGGTGATGTGCACATGACGACAGAGTTTGGTGAGAAACTCGTCCTCAGGGGTGTACGACATATACCAAGTTTGCGCTAGAGAGGATGACAGATGGTGGTTGTCGTAGTCTGTTTGGGAGCAAAGATTGGATGCTTGTGAAGGGTTCCCAACAGCTGGCTCGGGGAGATTTGTGTTGTGTCAGACACCGGATGGAGGCTCGAGAGGCTCGATACAGGCTCAAGCCGCTGAGCTATACAGGTAGGCCACAGACACCGGATGGAGGCTCGAGAGGTGTTCGATAAGAGGTGGATCATCAAGAACTTGTGGAGGAGGGGCTTCTGGATGCTTTGAGGTTACGAAGGATTTGGTTTGTCGAGACAAAGCAACGGATAGGGATGAGTCTGTAACGCCCCAGTCCCAAAATACTTAGGACCAAGTACGTAAACATGCCAGCTGCATATATACGATGAATACTCTAATACATGGAATTCTCGTATATATACATAAGCTGTAATAATATAATCGCAGGCCAGAAAACCAATAAACAATATCTCATCCGCAGCAGATATAGAAGATATAAGAAGTCTAAATAGAATAAATGAGTGAGTTAAAAGATAGCCGGGTGGACATTCCCACACCAAACAGCTATAAAAATAATCTCAAATAAAGTAGATGTCCACTAAGAGTCTCAAAGAACAACATGAATCTAGATATCAGCGGGAGACGCCTCGTCATCAAGGTACGAAGAATCCAGTGCCGAGCCAGACTCCTGCAGGAAAGCGTCAATACATGGAGAGATCACCAGGTCCTCAGAGGGACGTAACAAGATACAGGAAGAACATGCCATATGAACTGGATATAAATGCACCTTAAAATAAAGATAAAGTAAAGTGTCCAAACCATAACACGGCTCAATATTCCATCATCGTAACAATAGGCAACCCCTACAACCAGACAAGGACAAGGGATAACAAACTATTCCGTGATGTAACATTTTTTCATGCCATGATTGGAATATAAAATGGCTAAGGTCTCCTAACCTTTCTAATATGCAATTAGAAGACATCTCAATGTATGGGCATGTGAAGGCTGACTCCCCCAGGACAAGGTAATAACTCACAACACGCACACGTCAAGTACCAATACTATCAGCCGGCATAACTCGAGGCTAGCGGCCCACGTGACCCATCAGTCCACATAGCTCGAGGCTAGTGACCCTCGTGACTCGACTACCATAGTACGCAGTTACTACAGTTGTTGGATTTATGGTAGCCCATACATTTAACTGTCTTCTCCCTCCCAAGGTCACTAACAAAAGGTAGTTCACTAAGACTAGGTCCATATGCATACAAAAAGACAAGAAGGAAAAATAACTGAAAGCAAAATAAGTGGACTAAAAATAGCAAGTAATGGATCCAACTGAAAACATATAATAAATATGCAGTAAATAAATAAATAAAGATGCATCTAATTATAAACAGTAAATAAGGCAAGGTATCTTGCCTGAGGGTGGTACGAAAAACAGCAAAATCCAACAATCAGTATCGTCAGTACGAAAGTCAAAATCCACAAGGAGCCCCGGATGCTGAAAGAAACATCACGAACGTGTTCGGTATAAAAGATATGTCTAGGAAACGCCTGTCCAAAAGTTAAATTTTGGAACAGGGGCAAAATCGAAATTTTGGGTTAAAACGATGTCCGCCGTTGGACCCGTTTTGTACCGAAACACGTGCCAGTATCTATGTCTCTAAAGTCGTCAAACTATATGTCTACGAATTCGGTTTCAGGAGAGGAACTCAATGGTATATCCAGTTTTGGATTCCGAGGAGCCGCGTACAAAATCGCCCGTTTGAGTGGGTCTCGGGCCCGCTAAAAAGGGGTTCCAATTTGACCTTCTCAGAATCGATCCAAACTGGGCACACAGGACCAGAATTTCGATTCGGACCTGCTGGCGCAAGTTTTGTCTCGATACATCGACTGTACACAAAGTTATGGCCAAGTTTGCAAAAGGTCGATACGGGGTATCTCGACGGATACGTATTGATTTCGTCGCGCACACGCAACGAAATCGAGTTCCGTCAGTTCCCACATGTCGACAACATCCATACGCGCCTTTTGATGCATATATGTGCGACCACATCGCCCGGTTTGTCGGGGCGCACCCCGTATCGGGAAAATTTCTAATTATTTTAGTTTCAAAAATCAGTTTTTCTTAAATTTTAACCTTCAAATAACTTTCTGCACACTATATGAAAAATCGATCTACCTGAAGGGTTTTCATCTTGTATATGTTAACTATAACTGTTGAGATTTACTTTCGAAAATACTAAGTAAGTAGCTCAGAAAACGCCTTCCAAGTTGGGGTTGGGACAGTCCCAATGCTCTGTTTTCGAGCAGTATTTTACTCGACTTTGCGTCGTCTTCCTGGTCGAGGTAATGGGTTTTAATTAAATCCCTCTGAAGGGTTTAGTAGGGGGTTATGTCTCCTATACATAGGAATTTACGAATCAAAAAATGATCGAGTAATCATAAAGAAATTTTGCTCGATATTAGGGTACCTGGAGTTCGGTTCCAAAACAGAGATGCTCTGTTGCGGTCGGCTTGGGGCGGCCCCGGCGGTGCTCCGGCGAGCTTCTGGCAGTGCAGGAGGGTCAGGCAAGTTTGCAGGAAGTCGAGGGAGCTCTCGTGTAGATGGTTGCAACGTTTTAAGGGTTTATGGAAGGAATTTCTTATCGAGAAATTCTCAGCGGCATATGGGTTTTTTATATGGAGATTTAAATAGAATTTAGGTTTGATTTAAATCTAGATTTGGTATGATCTCAAGAGGATATGATTTAGGATCCTACGGGATTTGAATCGGGTTGTTGGTGAAGATTTGGTTGTTGTCGTTGTTTTTTTTCGTTCAGAGACCTGATTCTCTGTTTCTGTTCTGTTTCCTGCTTGCGGGAACAATAGGGTTATGGTCGGGTTCGGGAAGAGGAACAGTTCTAAACAATGGGGTTATGGTCGGGTTCGGGAAGAGGAACAGTGCATAGCACAATTCCATGCTTTTCTCTTTTTTTTACTGCTTATACAGTCTCTGCATGGGAACAGCCAAGCTCGAGCTGCTGGCCGAAACCACAGTGCTGACGTCAGCAGCTCGTCGGCATTTCTTTTCTTTTTTTTCTTTTTTTTCTTATTCCTATTCTTATTCTAATATATATATATATATATAAATATATAATATATATATATATATATATATATATATTCTTATAATATGTAGCTAAATTAATAAATAAATTTCTAAAATCTCTAAAAATATTTAAATACTTATTGGGTAAAATCTTACCTTGTATGACTACAACAAGATTATGAACCCAATTATTAATCCAAACACCAACCCTTAAATACTACAAATTTTAAATAGCTAAATAAATAATAATATAACAAAATCCTAAAACATTTCTAATATGGTTTAGTAAAGGTTTTGTACCACAAAATAAACATATGTACTACCATATAGAATAGCAGTCTCTTGCTATATCTTGATATTCACCACTCATATAAATAAATTCAAAAAGGCTATAAAATAATTTAGAGCAAAATACTATAATCTAAAATAATTTAATAAATTCATAAAATTCTTAGGGGGTTTACAGAGTCTAAGATTGAGGGTCAGTCTGTCGGTCCCATGACAACTGGTCAGTCTCCAAGTAGGGGTTGCCCTACGGATTCAGATTTGACGACAGATAGTTTGTCGAATCTTCACGGAGCAACATCGGTTTCAGCAGTTCGAAGCCAGGTAGGAGATCAAGTTTTGCAGCAAACTCATCTGATGCAGGAGTATCATCATTCACACAGTTCAAGGGGAGTTGTGGGTCATCGACGAAATGCACAGTGCGTGATGTTCTTCTCGAGAACGCATATGTGTAGAGGAGCTTCAAGTTCGGACACGAAGGTGGGCAGGTATAAGAGTTCGAATCTTGTGAGAACTGCACCGTCCGCTTGGTTGGGCCAGCCAAGGGTGAAGAAGCTCGTCGGAACGTTAACATTTTTCGGTGGAAGATGGAAGTCGGGAACAAGAAGTCAAGACTTACGGTGAGGCTGATTGTCAGGAACTTTGGTCTTGGTCGTGTCATTGATATCGGCAGTATTCCAGTGGTACAGGAGGTGCTACGCATGGCAGCTAGCGTCGACGTGACGGTCGAAGAGCTAGAGACAAAGGAAGATGCAAAGTAACTCGGAAGATCGGAGATCAGTGGCATAGGGAAGCAGAAATTCTATCGTGGGACGACAGGCATGGAGTCCAGTTGAGGACCCATGGGGTCAATACCCTCTCATCAGACTGGACGGGAAGATTGTTGGAGTCCAGTCTGGAATTTAGTCACAACATACTTGTGGAATCCAAATCTAATTAAATATTTGATTTGATTTGATTTGGATGTCCATAATTGGTATTTTGCTATTTTAGATATAATAGGATTCTTATTTTAGAAAATTCTATTATGATCTAAAATAGGATAATTGATGGGCTATTTTAGGTGTAATAGGATTCTTATTTCAGGGCTTCCTAATTAAGAAATCATATTATGACCTAAAATAGGATATTCTCATCCTATATATAAGGGGTGAGGGTGGAGGCACAAAGAAAAAGCACAAAGCATAAAAGGAGAGATTCGGGATGCTTGTCCACAAGAAAATCTAAGAGAAAGTCTGTACTTTGCTCTTATGACTTCGCCATCCAAGACAGAAGGAAGAAGAAGATCTAATCGAGGAGTCGTCAACTTCGGTTAGGAATATTGCTACGGATTGGTGAGTGATCTCAATTGTAATCTTCTGTTTTTCTTCTTGAGAGTGGAGAGGGGGTTGAACCTATTAGGGCAAAGGGTTCAACGTAAGTTCTGTCAATCTTGTAATTTCGTCTGAGTTATTAAAGGTTGAGATTTCTCCAGGTGACGTACGTCACCGCCATATACTTGTCTTCATCTTGTGCGTGGTGTCCGTTAGACGGAGGGTTGGTTTTAGGTCAGGTGGGCTAGCAAACGCTTTCGTACACGCCCAACACCAGTGGACCGCAGCATCAAGTAGACAAAAAATACTCCATAACAATCGTAAATAAGTACGGGGATAGTGGGTCACCTTGTCCGAGTCCTCGGTTGCTGCAAATGAACCCATACGGTTGGCCTTTAACCAGCACTGAGAAGGTGGCCTTGGTGATACACTTGTGAGTACGAGCTGCCCACAAGCTAGAGAAACCCATTATAATCATCAATGCTCAGACGAAGTCCCTGTTCACCATATCATAGGCCTTGCGTAGGTCGAGTTTAACATATGCTTTCTGACCATCCGGCTTATTGAAGGCTCGTACCATCTCATGTGCTAATAGGCTATTCTTTGAAATAGATCGACCTTTTATGAATGCGGCTTGGTTGGGAAACACTAATTCCTCCATCAAATTCTCTATCCGCCAACACATGGTGCCCGAAATGATTTTGTATATGAAGTTGCAGCATGCGATAGGGCAAAAATCCTCCAGGGCAGTAGCATCTTCCTTCTTTGGGACTAACGTAAAAAACGTATGGTTGAGCTCCCGCAGCAAACGTCCTTGTGTGAAGAAGTCCCCCACCAGCTCCAGAACGTGCTCCTTGAGATCATCCCAATGCAGTCTATCGAATGTACTTCGAAGGCCATCTGGGCCGGGAGCTCTATCTTCATGAGCCTTCATGACAATATTTTCAATCTCCTCCATAGTAACCGAAGCCAGAAGTCCAGCATTCCCATACTCAGTGACCACACTGCTTACAAGTTAAGACAGGAAATGTGATTAGGTAATCATTTTGATTATATAGAGCCAAGTAGTACCTGACCGCCTCATCTTGTATGTCGCCTTTCCCTGCAATCTCACTGCCCTTCGCATCCAGAAGTCCGGTGAATGAGATTGCGTCGTTGTCTCATACGGACTATATGTCAAAGAAGAACTTTGTACATTTGTCTCCTTTTGTCAGCCAGTCACATTTCGCTCTCTGCGCTAATTGAATTTCTTCTAGCTTTTGTAACTCCCCTACTTCTCGTACAAGCTGTTGTTCATGCGCTGCCACCTCACCATTAGACACATCTGCCTGTAGCATGTTTTGTGTATCCCGCAACAGCACCTCTTTGGCCTCCAACTCCCCTATCGGCCTTCCGTGTACCCAAGAGCGGATGGACGCCTTAGTGTTGCGAAGCCGTGTAGCAAATCTGAACTGGGAATTTCCGACTATAGAAGCATAAATAAACTTCATAGACCAAGTCAAAGAAGTTGAGAGCTTTACACAAAGTCAATTTTGCGAAGCCCATTTAAAGACTCTACGAAAGTCAAACTGAGTCAGATTCAAGCTCTACGCAGAGATCAAACAGAGTCTAACTCTACGCAAGCTCCTTTACGCAAGAGCCATCCTCAAACTCTACGCGAGAGCATTCTTAAACTTTACGCGAGAGACAGGCTGTCTAGACTATATTTAATGCGTGTGATACTGCTCTTACAGAATTATTTTTTGACAGAACAGTGCACAGAAGCCAAGAAGATTTTCTTACCAAACCCAACGCTTGTAGTTTAGTGTGCAGATGGGTTACTTTACGCTCAAGGGACCACTTCCTTTACGCATGAAAGTTATTTGAGTTTCTTACGCTCAAGGTTATCTCAGCTACTTTTGTGTGTGTAGAGTCTATTTGAGCTAGCTATACGCTCAAGGCTACTTTTTAGCCGCTCTACGCAGGAAGTTTGTTTTGGGTTATTTTACGCTCAATCTTTTCTGGCTATGTGAGAACGTGGTCTGCATACGTGGCTTCCATGCCACACTAATCGAGGAACGTCTGTACATGCTCTTCCCATATTGTTGAAGTTGTGGGACACGTGTCACCATGCGTAGAGACCATAACTCTATATGGGACATGTGTCATCACTCGTAGAGGTCGATTTTCAATCATGGGTGGCAGTTACTTGCGTAGAGACCCAATTATGTTGCTTTTTACGCACAGAGGGTCTAGTCTATAAATAGACTTATTTTTTTAAACAGAGGAAGAAGACATCACACAGATCAAAGACCAGAGACTTTCAGAGCAAAGTAATTTTCCAGAGTGTTTTTCTTCAACTTTTTCTCAAGAACAGAGTGAAGCAAAGCATAAAAGCATTCGACTGTGCCTTTAGTGCCAATTGTGTCGATACCTTTCTAGTGACTTAGTTCTTCCGGTTGTTCTTCTTCAAGAAGTTCTCTTCATCATCATCGTGTGGTCCAAGGAACAAAGTGGTCGCTTTCAGATCAGACTACCATAGCAATACTTTCCAGAATCTACTTGTACTTTTGTACTTTTTTTCGTTTTCTTTCAAAAGCCTTTTAAGGGCATTTTGTTAAGTGAAACAAAATGGCGACTCTGCTGGGGACGACTTTTTCCTCTGACGAGAAGGCAATTGCTCAATACGATGATGTGTCGATTGGATCGACGAAGAAGACTGGTCATTAAATTCGACCAGACTACTTACGAAGAAATGCTCCGAACTGGGGGTAGTACTCGATGCTCCAATATGCAAAAATCACGAAAGGTGCAAAAAGTTTGGATCCCTAAATTCAAAGCACCCTCTGATCTCTCCACTGTCTCTGAAGGCAAGGGAATTCTTCCCACTCCTTTTGTTGGGGCCCCCGTCTGTGACGAGGCAGTTCCTACTTCGGTTTTATGCCCAGGGCGTAAAATTCAGTCTCCCGTCTGTGACGTGGTAGACGCTCAAGTCTTGCGCTCTATGCGTAAAGGCAAATCTCTCGTCTGTGACGTGGCAGATACTTCTGTTTTGTGCTATACGCGTAAGGGCAAATCTTCATTCGGTGACATGTTTGATAAAGTTCACAATGGTGCTTTTGTACCTAAAGTGAACTTGCCTACACGCGTGCAACGTAAAAACAAGTCTTCTGTTACTATGACAGACAATTCCTTTGGTTTATCAGAGGAGAATAAAAATTGTGGCAAATCTTTTGTTTTACGCCAACAATCCTCTAATGTTGTTTTACGCAAAGTGCCTAATCTTAGGATTATGAGCAATGCCGATGGAGTTCGCAGTGCACAAAAATCAACTCAAGATTTATGCACACAACTTCAAGCGCGTAAAAACATACAGCTTTTTTCTGCCAATGAAGCTAGTAATCTTTTTTTTACGCAAGGGACTGGATATTTCTCTATCCCAAATATAAAAAAGAAGATATTACCTACCAATTCTTCTAATTTACGCGAGTTACTTGTACAAAACCGTAAAAACATAAAATCTCCTGTGACACTCCCCCAAGAAAACCATCATTATGATATCATCAAATTGTAATAAAATGTTGCTGTGCTGCTACTAAATGGTCAGTTTTTGACCGATTAAGCTATAACGTACCTCAGCAACAAATTGATGATCAAGAACATGAGTTGTCCTATGCATCAGTTAATATGGCATCTCATATCAATAGTGGACGACGTTCAAGACGCAATTTGTCCCAGACTACAGGTCAACAACGGTTCAACCAAATTCTTGACTCTTTTGAAGGAGTATATCAACATACTCGATCAAGAAGTCGACAATCATTAAATATGTATTCTTCAGATTCAGAAGCTGGGGGTACCCAGTACTTGGAGTCAAAAACTGATAGAATTGATTCATATCTATACACCAATCCCTCTATGTGTTCAAGAGAAGTTGAATCTTATGTTATCGGAGAAGAACAAGAGATGTCTACCTCTCATACAGAACATCGTGTTTCTGCGGTAGAACAATCAATAAAGGATATGCTTGCAATGATACAAAATATGCATCAGATAATAATGACTCAGCAAACAGTCCAACCTGTAGTGATAACACCAGTACAGGCAACTACACAAACTCAAGATAGTCAAGGGGTTGATATACCTTTGAATAATCTAAGTCAAGGGCCTGTTATCAATCAAAACTCTGCATCTCCTGATCCTCTCATTCCAGAAGATGTATCACCTCCGGTGGAGGTTACGGTACATCCAACCACTATTCAATCAAGCATACTCCCTCAAACTAATGAAGCTATTCAAGCAGTTCGGGAGTTAAGAGCCCAATTTGAAGATCTCAAACATAAAGATCAGCTCCAGAAGTTGGAGATTAAGCAACCTTATCCTCCCCACTGGAATGATGTACCCTTTCCTCCCAAATTTAAGCCAAATCTATGGTATTATTTAATGGAATGGCTTCTCCAAGTCAATATATCAATTATTTTGATATTATGACTGTACATCTACAGAAGAATGATGCCCTTCTCACCCGAGTCTTTATTGGGTGTTTGACGGTTACAGCATACGATTGGTATCGTAGTCTACCGGATAATTGCATATCGTCTTTTGATGAATTTAAAGCAATGTTTCTCTCTCGTTTCTATGAAAGAGGGATGGACATGAATATTTCTTCCTTAATAGAAATTAAACAAAAAGAGAAGGAGGATACTCGGACGTTTATAGAACGTTTTCGACAGGCTACTTTGAAAATGCCTCCGGGTATGCCGAATTCAGCATTGATTTATACATGCAAAATAAATCTGCGACCAACCATCGCTGTTTTTACAGGCTCTCAATTCACAGATTGGGCCTCATTTATTATAGTAGCAATTTCAGCAGAGGCCAATAGTAGATTGGCTCGTTAACGTGGGATGATCTTCGCCTCAGAAGATAAAGCAAAGAAAGCCTCTTCACGTAATAACTCTGGTAATCGCAATGGAAAAGAAAAGGAATCCCTAGTGGTAAACCTTTCGAAATCTAAAGCTACCCCAAGTAATCCGGAGTCTTCTAAGCCAAAAGAGGAATACTCTTTCGATGACAGTGATATTTCTGGAATATTTCAATGTCTCGTGAAGAGTGGTAAACTCCAGATTCTAGAGCCAAAAAGACCTAATGAAGTAGATTTGGTTGATAATCCCAAGTATTGTATCTATCATAGATACATAATCATCCCACGAAAGCTTGCTATGTCTTGAAGAAGAAAATTCAAGAGTTGAGAAATGCTAAAGCTATTGCTTTAACTAATGATGAGCATACAGTTACAACCAATATGATTTCTCTCCAATTTGGAGCCTTTCCTCCACAGCCAGTTCCTGATGGCATTATCCCAATTCTGAAGGCGACAATAAAGATTGTGAATCTTCCACCTGCCAGAGAACGAAGTGAAGAATTAGTGCCTCTCACCTTAAAAATGGTGAAATCATGTGGGTACACCCTGATTTAGTACCTGAAATGGAATATGGAAGTAAAATTTCAAAATCCATGAAAGGTCAAAAAGCCAGAACCTACAATATGATTTCTTATGTTGTTATCCCAGATTATGATAATTCTGATCATTTGTGGGGTGACATCCCTTTGGAAGATAGGCTAAGGGGTCTGAACATATGCCCTCCATGTTTTGCTCCTCCTACCAAACTAAAGCTTACTCATCAGCAGTGGTTAGCAATGAATAGTATCCCTTTGTACAGGGCATAACAAGTTTTTGCTGCCAACGAGAAAGCCCCGGTTGAGATTTTACCTCCTACACCGAAAGTTTCCACCCTTATTAATACATAAGTCTCTATTCCTTCCTCATCTGTTGAACCGAGTATTGAAAGTCTGCTACCTACTCAGATTTACAGTCAACAATCAGTCTATCTCATGAAAAAGATGGGCTATGACTTTCAAAAAGCGGAAGGCTTGAACAATGGTAAAGGTAAGCTAGTTCCTTTATAAATTCAAGGTCAAAAATCCTCCGTTGGATTGGGATTTGAGGTTCCTCGCAAAAATCCTCATAAGAAGAAGAGTAAGGAAAAGAAGATTAAATCCTGTAATATGGTACTTCATTCTCCTGAGTCTGAAGAAGAGTCTTTTGCTGGAACAAGATCTGGAAAAGACTATCACAAAGATTATGAGGGAACTTCCAAAGAAGCGGATGATGCCACTAAAATACTGTCGACTCAAACATCCTTTATTCCTGTCGAAGTAGGACCTTCTAAACCACCAGTGGTTGAAAAATGGGAAACAGAAGGCAGTACATTTTGACGTTCCGCTGAAGTTTGGTTCAAATCAAGTGTTGATAAAATCCTATAAGTTTGACATTCTAGCCTAATTAGCCAATACTCCGGCTGGGCTTTCCATCTTTGAGCTGCGTCATCTTTCTAAAGAAAGTCGAGAAACCTTGAGTGAAGCATTACTTAGGCAGATTCATGCTTATCTCAGCTTAAAAGTCATGACAGTACACCGGTGTCATGTCCCCAATGTCGCAGTGTGATGGAATCACTTCCTAATATTACTTTCATACAAGAGGATATGCTATTGAAGCATAATCGACATGACAGGCCTTTGTTTTATACAAGGTATATTGACTCCACTGAAATTAACATAATTTACATCGAACCTGGATCCTCCATCAGCATTATTCTGCAGAGTATGCTACGACCATTGAGGATTCCTACTAGTGAGTTGACTTATTCTAGTACGACAATTGTCGATTTCAATTCTCGTAGGAGTAAACCATTGGGGAAAATTCGCCTGAAGATTCACATAGGTGATCTTCGAACCATGACAACTTTTTTTGTTATTAATTCAGATGTATCTTATAACATTCTCCTCGGAAGACCATGGATACATGATCATAACATTGTTCATTCGACTCTCCACCAATGCTTCAAGTATGTGGATTCTCAAGGGACTATAAATCTGAATTTGCAGATCTCAATCCTTTTAAAGGTGTTGAAGCCTACTTCTCGGATTCAATACTTTATACACAGGAGCATATGAAAGAAATATCTGATATGGCAGAAGATCGATCACGTGCAGAAGATCAATCGATTTCAGAAGATCAATCGCCTTCAGAAGATCAACCTTTGATGATTAAGGTTAAAGGTCGAATTCAACCCCAACCTGTCAATGATGAACCTTTGATGATTAAAGTCAAAGGAAAAACTCAAGCTACGTCTGATGAAGTTATGAGAGTTCCAGTCAGAAGTCGGGTTCAAGCCAACACTGGTGATCAGCCTCTCATGATCAAGGTCAAAGGACGTACTTCTCGTGCAACTGATCCAGAACTTCTGGTTACCAACCTTCGTAAGTCTATGCTGAAGACGGATGATGGTCCATTAATGATTAATCCAAAGCGTAGTAATCATTCTATCAACGATGTAAATATTGATCACTCAGTATTCTCTCATTTTAATGAAGATTTCTTTTTGAAGTATATGGCTGTCAAATTTATTGAAAGAATGACTTTATCTGTTAATAATCAAAGTCATCAACATAAAACTGACATAAATACAAAGAAAACCTTATATATTAATCATAAAGAGAATGCCTTTCCTCCTCATGTCGATGTTGGACCGTATGCTCAGATGTTCCTAACATCTTCTCCTTATTTTCTATCTGTAGCCACATCATCACAAGCTTGTGTAACTTACAGACATCATGAAGAATCTTATTTTGTGATTCCGTCTAATAAGAAAAATAAGCGTCAAATTGTATTCGACATGGCTAAAAATATTTATATTACACAGACAGATAGTTTTTTAGAAAAAGATAAAGGAAAAATCAGAATTGACAGATATAGTCAACAATCTCTTAAGATTATCAAAAATATAGAATATGAATTGAAAACTATGCTAGGTCTCAATCAAGGCAATGGTAGACGATTACCATTATCTGGTGATCCGTTTTATCAGCGAACTCGTCATGGTTTGGGATACGATCCATCTCACATGTTTAATGAAGATATGGAAGAAGAATTTTCTTTCAGTTCTTTACAATCCTCAGATTATGAAGGAGTCCAGTATGTTGAATCTGAGCACGTCTTTTCAGTCAATATGGTTCAAACCGATGATGAATCTAAACTATTTGAAAATGGCCCTTGGGCACAACAAAAGGATACTCAGTGGGAGCTTCGAATTGAACAATGACATCCACCCACAGAAGATGAGATCGTCCAAATTAATGTTGGAGATGAGACTACATTAAAACCAATATTCATCAGCAAAAATCTTTCTAAGGATGAAAAATAAGAGTTGATAAAGCTGATTAAAGAATATATTGATAACTTTGCATGGAGCTATGAGGATATGCCGGGTCTGGATCCTAAAGTAGCTACCCATAAACTCAATATTCTTCCTAATGCCAAACCTATAAAACAACAGCAACGACATTTTCGACCAGATATGATGGATGCAATTGAAGCAGAAATTAAAAAGCTGATCACATGTGGCTTTGTCCGTGAAGAACAACACCCAGATTGGGTTGCCAATATTGTTCTTGTCATGAAGAAGAATAAAAAAGTTTGAGTTTGCATAGATTTTTGAGATCTCAATGCAGCTTGTCCAATAGACGAATTTCTACTTCCTATCACTGATGTCATGATAGACAATACATGCATATTTGAACGCATGTCTTTCATGGACGGATTTTTAGGATATAACCAAATTAAGATGCATCTAGGAGATGAATGCACACCGCTTTCCGAACAACCTTTGGAGTTTATTGCTATATAGTTATGCCTTTTGGTCTGAAAAATGCCGGTGCTACATATCAAAGGGCCATGAGCATTATTTTTCAAGAACATCTGCAAAAAATAGTTGAATGTTACGTAGATGATATCGTCGTCAAAAGTCGATTAAAAGATGATCACATTCAAGACTTGAAGACAGTATTTGAGTTGATGCGTCGACATCAACTAAAAATGAACCCTACTAAGTCTTTCTTAGGGGTTTCCAATGGCAAATTTTTAGGATTTGTCATCACTTCTCAAGGTATCCATGTCGATCCTTATAAAGTTAAGGCAATTCTTGAAATGCGTCCTCCACGTAATCAGAAAGAACTTCATGGCTTTCAAGGTCGCATTGCCTATATAAGAAAATTTATATCCAATCTTTCTGGGAGATGTCAACTTTTCTTTCGTTCATTGAAGAAGGGTGTGTCATTTGTTTCGGATGAAGCATGTCAAAAAGCATTCAATGACATTAAACAATACCTTACATATCTACCTATTTTAGTACCCCTAGTGGTGGGAAGACCATTTTTGCTGTATGTTCGAGCATTAGATCGTTCTCTTGGTGCTCTTCTTGCACAGAAAAGTGATAAGGGTCATGAATAGGCAACATCTTAGCCGAATGATGGTTGGAGCTGAATACAGGTATACTCATATGGAAAAAGAATGTTTAACCATGGTTTTTGTCATTCAAAAGGCGCGACATTATGTATCGGAATAGACTATTCATGTCATATCCAGAATAAATCCTATTCGGGTATTAATGAAAAAGCCGAGTGTTCTTAACTCCCGGTTAGCTACCTGGGCAATGTTACTTATCCCTTATGATATGGTGTACATAGATCAAAAATCAGTAAAGGATCAAGTGTTAGCTGACTTCTTAGCAGCTCAACCTATACCTGAAACTTCTAAGCTTTATGAAGATATTCCAGATGGAGTCGTAGATTACAACATGACTTTGAGGGATGACATTTGGCAATTATACTTTAATGGAGCATCACGAGTTGGGCCTAAAGGAAATATTATCTCTGGAGTAGGTATTGTCTTGGTTTCTCCTGATAAAATGGTCATATACCGTGCTTATTCTCTAAATGAACCATGTTCCAATAATGTGGCAGAATATAATACTCTGCTAATTGGTCTTCAAGTAGCAAAACAATTGGATATTGAGTTTTTGGAAGCTTATTGAGACTCTCAATTGATTGTCAATCAGGTCAGAGGGACATATGAAGTCAGAAATCCTGACCTCATTCCCTATCATCAAGTGGTAATCGAATTGGCTCTTTCATTCAAAGGGTTCTTCATTGAATTCATTCTACGTTCTCAAAATTTGGAATCTGACGCTCTCGCTAGTCTAGTTGCAGACTTAGCAGTTCTAATTAGAAGGCAAAATACCATCACTTTGTTGGATAAAGATCTATTATGTGTTAAGAATAATTTACATATTGAACAAAGTTATGCTACCGAATCAAATTCTCAGCAAAGGGATTAGAGAAGTCTATTTATTGATTATGCGGTTTATAGGATTTTACTTGAAGATCCAAAAGAAGCTGCATCAATCAAAAGGCGATCATTTCGATTCTATTATGATTCGTCAATGCATATGTTGTATCGTCGTTCTTACGACGGACTTTTATTGCGTTGTCTTTCGGAAGTGAAGCCAAACAAACACTTCGTGAAGCTCATGATGGAGTTTGTGGTGCGCATCAACCAGGTCCAAAGTTACAGGACCGTATTTGAAGAATGGGTTATTATTGGCCTTCTATGATAGCAGATCCTGTAGATTATATCCAACGGTGTAAAGCATGTCAGATTCATGCGGACTTTATTCACCAACCCCCTGAATTCTTACATCCTACAGCAGCTTCTTAGCCTTTCGAAGCTTGGTATATGGATATTATTGGTCCGATTAATCCCCCTTATGTCAAAGGACATCGGTTTATCCTGGCTATAACTGATTATTTTTCTAATCGGGCAAAAGCAATTCCCCTTGTTGAAGTAAAAACGTCTAATGTGATTAACTTCATCAAACATCATGTCATTTATCATTTTGGAATTCCCCGAAGGATAATCTATGATAACGGGCCTCAATTTGCCAGTCAGGCGTTTTATTGATTTTGTGACAAGAATCAGATCCAGAACTTAGCTTCTACAGCTTATAATCCAGTTGCTAATGGTTTAGCATAAGCTTTCAATAAAACAATTGTTAAACTTCTCAAAAAGTTTGTCTCCTCTAATAAATGTGATTGGAACGAGAAACTTGGAGAATATTTATGGGCTTATTGAACAACAGTCTGAACTCCAACTGGTTTTACACTATTTTTATTGGTTTACGGATGTGAAGCTGTGCTTCCACTGGAGATCCAGATACCATCTCTTAAAATAGCCATTGCTAATGAGCTAACTACAGAGAATAATGACCGCTTAAGACTCCAAGAACTTAAAGGTTTGGATGAGAAGCGTCTTCAAGCACAAGAGCACATTGAGTTGTATCAAGCCCGCATATCTCGAGCTTTCAATCGCAAAGTTAAAGAAAGGGTGTTTAAAGTAGGAGAGCTTGTTCTAGCTATCCGAAGACCTATGGTTATGACTCATAAGAGTAAAGGCAAGTTCCAAGCTAAATGGGAGGGTCCTTATGTAGTCGAAACCGTATTCTTCAATGGTGCTTATAGGTTATCTAAACCTAATAGAGATTTGCTCATTATGCCAATTAATAGTAAATTCTTGATGAAATACTACGTTTGAATTTCTTCTTTATTCCCCAGCTACCAAGGTTTGGTTAAGCTGATTATTCATTCTCCTAAAAGAGAATTTTTGATTTTCTGTCTTACCAGCTGATTTTAGAAAGAACAAGATTTATTATTTATCATGTTATCATTACCTCTGAATAAATATCAAATCTACTTCTTTTCATTATTTTCTATCATGTCCATATTACCTCTGAACAGATATTAATCTATTTTCTTTGAGTCATTACGATCTATTATGTTTATATTACCTCTGATAGTATTGTATACTCTAAAAAGAAAACAAGATTTATTATCTATCATGTCCACATTACCTCTGGATAGATATAATCTACTTCCTTGAGTTTGGAAGACTTATCATGTCCATATTACCTCTGATAATTGTTTTCTATCTCACACATATTTTAAAATATATTTCATGATTGGAAATAGTACATTAGTAAAATGAAAGAAATGACAGAAGATAAAAAAATTTCTTTATTGATTACAAAAAATTCCTATGGTGGAGCAGATAGATCTTCAATCATCTTCTGCAACTCTGCCATATGTTTTTCACGAGAGCCCACTACAGCTGTGTATGCTATAGATCTTCGGGCTTCCGCAGTGCAGAGGTGAGAGAGTTCGGCAAAGGCAGATATCATTTTGTCTTTGGCATCTTCAAGGGTTTTTACTTTTGCTTCAGAACCAAAGATCTGTTCCTCTAAAATGGAACTTTGCCGTAAGAATTAATCTCTATCTGCCGTCATCCGATTCTGCTCCTCCTTTAAACGAGCCAGCTCATCCTCGACTTCACGAATTTTATCATTTTGCTCATGAATTTTGATATTCATGGAATCATAAGCTTGATGATGCTGCTCCAATAAGGGTTTATTTCCTTTCAAGAAAGTCCTCTCCATAGCAACCTTATTGCTGGAATCATGAAGAGATTCCTTGAAGATGGTTTCTCGAGTTGTGTACTCATTGGTGAGAGCATCATACTCAGATTGGATGAGGCTTTCTATAGTCCCACTTGACAACCTCAGATAATCTTTGATGGGTTGTTCAAGTCGCTGGACTATTTTTCGCAAAGCGTCTTCCCGCTCAGTATCATTGAACATTTCTATGTTGTCTATGGTAGTAGCAATAGCACTTTTTAAGCTCTCATAACTAAGACCTTTCTTTAAGACCATTTTGATCAAAGTTGCCAAATTCTTGTAAAAAGTTTCAGTATAAATCTCTACCAAAAGATTCATATCAGCGTTGGAGCTTGGTGTATCGGCGATATCGACCATTCTCTTTTCTTGAAAGCTGGAAACAGATGTTGTCATTGCTGTGGTAGCAAGCTGAGTCAATGATCTATCTGTTATCGTTACCATAGCCGATTGATTTTCAGGGAGTTTCGGGACTGTATCTTCAGCAACTTTTTCTGTTCCCTCAGGAGGATGAGCTCCGGTGGTAGAAGATGGTATCGTAGAGGTGCTGCTTCCTATGTTCGATTCAGACTCGAACACAGCTGTCTCAGGAACTTGATCTACACTGGTAACAGCAATTGATGTTGCCTCAGCAATTTGTTCTTGAGCAGCAATTGATTCATTAGCAGCTGGTTCTTCGACTGCAACCGTCTCTTCTTCTGCTGCTGGATCTTCTTTTTTTTCTTCAATAAGAGAAGGCAATTCTTGCTGTGCCTCTACTACAGGCTCTTGTTGTATCTCCATAGATGGAGAACATTCTTTAGAAGCGGAATCTTCTTTTGAAGAAGAACTCTCTTCTTTAGACTCTATTTCCTCTTCATGGATAGGCTCTTGAGAAGGAGGAGGAGCAATAAATTTTGCTATATTGATGATACCTACAAAGATTAAGTAAAATAGTTAATATACAAAATCATAATACATATTATTATATAAATTTTGTGTAATTTATCTTTACCTGGAGTAGGTACAGGAAGCGAAAAGAGTGCGTCATAATCCATATCCCATTCATCATCTTCTAAATCAAGAGCCGGTTCATCCGAGGAGATGGGTTCCGGATCAACAGTGTGAGTGGTGGCGATGTCTTCAACATCTTTCGCCTTTTGTGGTGAGGTTAGATGTAGTGAAGTACTGAGGTGTCCGGGAGATAGGACTCCTATGACTTATGTTGCTGCTGCCGGCTGGGATGTTGAAGACCCTTCTCCAGGTTGAGCTGAAGAAGATGTAATATTTTGTGGCTCCTCAACAGGAGTTTCACTTTCTGGAGTAGCGGCTCTCTGTTTGGAAGACCCTTTAACAGGAGTCTTCTTCTTCTTTTCTCGAAGAATAACAGGTGTATCTATTTTTCGCTTCCGTGTTGTAGTGATGGTAATGGGTCCTGCAGATGGTTCCCCCATTCCCATATGGAGTGCTTCCAGATATTCATCCAGAACAGCAGCGTCATCAGGTATGTCCAAAGGTACCCTAACTGGTTCTTCGATATTTTCTTTCTTGTCCCATCGAAGACTTCCCTTCATGTTGTAGTCATTTACGAAGGAACGAATGGAGGCATAAAAATGAGCATACGAATGGAGCATTCGTAGCTCAGTTGTACTTGTAGCAGTGGACACACGAAATCTAGCACCGGTACATCCAGCGCTGAAATACCTCCATGCCCTTGCACCATCAACTAATTTTCCATAATAGTTGAAGCTAGTGGAGGGATTACCAACGTGAAGTTGGTCATACCCGAACTGACGAGCGAACCGACTGGGTAGATACGATTCGAACATACAGTTGTGTTCAGTTCTATACATCAGATGTGAGGGTTTGATGCATATTAGCCATTTAAAGACTGGTGCAGGTATCCCACTCCTCTTTTGACCTACATCTTCAAATTGTACATCGAAACAGTCAGCTGGGATTGGTGGTCTTGTGCAGAAAAAGTTCCACCCATAGAAAAAGTTTAGTGTTGCCCGGGTATCCGCCACTGAAGTCGCAGTCCACGTGGCTTTACTAAACTTTTGGAGAAATACCTCTGCATCATTTTCGGGGACTGGCGGCAATAGGATGCAGTTGTGATGCAATAACCAGCCCATTAAATAAGTGTAGGGCATCTCTACCCTAGGGAAAAATTTTCGATAAGGAGCATTATTGATCAGTTCATCACCAAATGCTCGCAAACCTACATTTATCCGACATACCATTGCTGATAACAGGTTGATTCTGGCCTTGAATACCAAACGTACTGCTGACCATAGTACGTTTTGGTGAATCCTGTCGACTGTACCAGTCCCTGGTACGACCCATCTTTGCAGCCACATGAAAAGAAAGCCCGCCACCAAGGCTTCTTTTGAGAGCTTCCGACTGCCATGTCTCAGAAAGTTCAATGCTTCAGTTCCTGCAAGGAATTCACGAGTCTTGGTGGTCAAATATTTGTCCGGGGACTTGTAGGTGATCATCCAAGTATTTATTGTATCAGCAGAAATTATTGAACAAGGGTTGATGGGTTGAGCCTTGTTGTCTTGGAATCTCCCTTTGTCATCCTTGAATATTCTATTCTTATGGTAGAATAGATATGTTGTCCATTTATTGATGTATGCCAAATGCGATCCACTTTCATACATAGTGGTGCAAATCAAATAATGGCACAACAACTCTTGGTATACCTCAACTAAGTGATGATTTTTCTTCCAAATTTCTGTTAGTTCCCGGTAGGAGGGAACGTATTCTTCATATGGAGCTTCCCCCATTGGCAGCTTGGAGATAAATTGCATTTCATGGAGTGCAAAACCTATTTCACCTATTGGGGTTGTAAAAGTCCCCGTCGAGCTGATCTACAATTCCATCAGGGCTAAGAACAAGTTATTGTTCATTGGTATGCCTTGACTTGTGGAGGCTACTACTTCAAACGGCCTAATGGCTCACAGGTCCAATTCAAAGTTCTTTATGATCCAATCACTAAGTTGAATCCAGTTCTTATTATGAGGGGTCATCCACCCTGGAAGTCTAGGGTTGACCTGGGGATATAGCACTTAGGCATTCATAAACTTGTTTATGAATATTGGTATCTGCACTGGTTGGATCAAAGCTGAACCTTCGCTTGGTGTGAATCCAAGCAGTAAACCAGAGAAAAGAATGACACCACCGCTAGGAGTACTGGTACGGTAGCCCATTTAGTTAGACCCGTCCCTCTTGAAAATAATTTTGCCTGGTCTACCATGACTGCTAGGAGTCAGGTTCAAGATCATCTGTCTTAGGTAGGTGGCATGAACAAACAAAGATAAGGGATAATCACTTGGCATGGTTGGAAGATACATCGCCCTCTCTCCAAACTTAAACACCCAAGCCTCCTTCTTGGGGTTCGCCTGTGATTGATAATCAATAGCATCCCCAAACATGAAAGCAGGCTTCAAAAATTGCTGTCCATCTAGCGACACCAGCAATTCTCCATTTATCAATGACAGCAGCATTCTGTCTCCCTGAGAAGCTATCAGTTGTTGTCTCTCTTCAGGGTATTGTTTGTCAGTTTGTGGGAATTCAATATGAGACAAATTCTCCAAATAGTTGGAACCCAAGATACCAGTTGGGGAACCAAAGATTTCAGAGAGAGGATGAATCTTCAAGTCCACTGCAAAACAAAGATCAAGAAAAAAAGAAATCATGTTAGTAAAATTCAGAATTGATCTCTATACATCTCTACGCAAATACTTCTACGCAAGTAAATGTTTGTGCGTAAAGATTTTGAAATTTTTTATTCTTTGTTTTAAAAAAAGATTAAAAAATATCCTATGTTGATTCATCTCTACGTAAGAGCTTTTTTACGCAAGTGAAGATTTGTGCGTAAAGGATTTTGAATATTTTTCGTTCTTTGTTTCAAAAATTTTGGAAAATATTCTAAGTTAATGCAGTGTATGACTAAAAGTTTTTTTACGCGTACTTTTCTCTATTCAAAAGAGTAAAAGTTGTACGCATGAAAACATATAGTCCTTTGACTTGCTTTACGCTGACACGTATGAACGTGGGTGACTTGCGTATTTTTAATTTTACGCTGGCACGTATAGACGTGGGCGTATTTAATGCTTAACATTTTATGCTGGCACGTATAGACGTGGGCGTATTTTGTTCTTTCTATTTTTACGCTGGCGCATATAGACGTGGGCGTATTTTTTTGTTTCTATTTTACGTTGACACGTATAGACGTGGGCTTATTTGGTGGTTTTTATTCTACGCTGACACGTATAAACGTAAGCATAAAATTTAGGGTTTTTGTTCAGTTCTTCTTTTTCTCCGACGAACCCATGGCTAAACTAGATAGGGTTTTACCTATCATGGCCGGAGCCACAGAGGGGTTGGTCTTTTGGGTTGCCTCCGATGATGCGACGGTGGTCTCCGTACGCTCATTCCTCCGAGGCTATTGCCGCCTCAGGCTCAAGCATTCTAGCAGCACAGGCCGCAGCAGTATGCCAAGGCCCAGGCTCAGAATCAGAATCTCTAGAAAGGTTTCCAGCAGAGGGGACCAGCACCCAGAGGGCAAGGTCAAGCGATGGCTTTAACCGTAGAGAAGGAGATGGCATCAGATGAGGTGGTGGCAGGTACCATTCTCATAAACTCTTTTCCTGCATCAGGATTATTTGATTCAGGTGCATCGCATTCAATTATGTCTGCACGATTCGAGACACGGATAGGACTGGATCTTGAGTCATTATCAGTAAGGCTCAATATACTTACTGGTAACGGCCTTGTGGGAGTAGATAGAGTGTTTTTCTCGTGTCGAATGGTAGTTAGCGGTAGCGAATTTTTCGCTAGGTTGATAGAATTCCCGATGGCCGATTATGATGTGGTCCTAGGAATGGATTGGTTGAAGCAGCAATACACAAGAATAGACAGCCATATTGCTATGATTATTTTTGGTATTCCCGGCGAACCGAAGTTTTTATTTTCCAGGGACGAAGTAGAACCTTCTCTCCCAGTATTACGAATGGCAGTAGCAGTGGCTGTTCAGTTTCCCAGAGTAGTAGAAGAGTTTTCTGACGTATTTCCCGAAGAACTTCCAGGCATGCCCCCAGAAAGAGAGATCAAGTTCACCATTGATTTGATTCCCGGATCAGCACCAGTGTCAGAGAGGGTCTATAGGATGGCGCCTTCAGAGTTAGAGATCTTGTACAAGACGATTGAAGAACCTAGGACCAAGGGATTCATTCGTGCTAGCGGATCACCTTGGGAAGCCCCGATGCTTCTTATGAAAAAGAAGAATGGTACGTCAAGATTATGTATTGATTATCGTACCTTGAACTCTGTAACAATCAAGAACGGATATCCTCTACCAAGGATAGATAACTTATTTGATCAGCTTAAGGGAGCGGAAGTATTCTCGAAGATTGACTTGCGGTTAGGGTGCCATTATATCAGAGTCAGAGAGCAAGACATCCCAAAAACAGCATCCAGATCAAGGTATGGACATTGGAAGTTCCTTGTTATGCCATTTGGAGCGACCATGCGCCAGCCGTATTCTTGGATCTCATGAATCGTATCATCATGCCCTATTTGGATCAGTTTGTGATAATGTTCATAGACGACATCTTAGTCTATAGCAAGAGTGAGGCAGAGCATGAGCAACATCTTCGTGTAGTTCTTCAGATACTTAGGGAACACCAGTTGTACGTAAAGTTCAGTAAGTATGAGTTTTGGTTGGATCGTATCTCGTACTTAGGTCATATCATCACCAGAGGTGGAGTGGAAGTGGACCCCCCGAAGATAGTGTCCATAGAGACATGGCCAGTACCTAGTACCGTCGCAGAAGTTCGGAGTTTCCCAGGATTGGCCGGCTATTACCGGCAGTTTGTGTCAGACTTTACTCGAATTTCAGTGCCATTAACTCAGTTGACCTGCAAGGTTGTGCAGTTTTCTTGGACAACAGAGTGTCAGAGTTCATTCAAGAAGTTGGAGCGAAGATTGATGATGGCTCTCATTCTCACACTTCCAGATGGGACTGGAGGATTTTCAGTTTATTGTGATGCTTCTGACAGAGGATTGGGATGTGTCTTGTTGCAGCATGGTAAGGTAGTAGCTTATGTGTCACGTCATCTTCGTGATCATGAGAGGAATTACCCAACCCATGACTTGGAATTAGCAGCGGTGGTTTTCACACTCAAGTTGTGGAGGCATTATTTGTATGGAGATCGGGTGGAGATTTTTACCGACCACAAGAGTCTTAAGTATGTGTTTACCCAGAAGGATCTCAATATGCGTCAGAGAAGATGGCTAGAGCTACTTGTGGATTATGACATCAACTTGCAATGTTCATCCTGGAAAGGCCAACGTTGTTGTAGATGCATTGAGCAGGAGAGCCGAAGCTTATTTTCTAACAGCACAACCAGAGTTGTTAGCAGATCTTTAGAAGATGGATATTGAAGTTGTTCTTCCTTCCAGTATGACATTGATGGCCAGTGTGCAAGTTCACTCCAGTATAGTAGAGAGGATAAAGTTAGCTCAGTCAGTAGATTCTAAGCTTCAGCGGCTTAGGGCAGAGTATATAGCAGGGCGAAGACCAGATCTATGTATTCATGAAGATGGTACACTCCGACATGGGAGACATCTTTGTGTACCCAGTGGAGATATCAGACAGGAGATCATGGCAGAAGCTCACAGTTCTCAGTATTCGATTCACCCCAGTGGTACGAAGATGTACCGAGATATCCGTCAACATTTTTGGTGGAATGGCATAAAGAGGGAGATAGCCCGGTTTGTCTTTCGTTCTTTGGTTTGTCAGCAAGTTAAAGCCGAACATCGGAGACCAGCTGGACTTCTTCAACCTTTACCCATCCCATTATGGAAATAGAAGCACATTACCATAGATTTTGTAACTGGGTTACCTAGATCCTTAGCTGGGAGAGATGCTATATGGGTTATAGTTGACAGACTCATGAAGGTAGTTCATTTTATCACTTTTCGAATCGATTAGTCGACGGATTAGCTTGCAGAGATGTACCTCAGGCAGATAGTCAGATTACATGGAGTACCAGTTAGTATTGTGTCCGACAGGGATTCAAGATTCACCTCATACTTTTGGCAGAGTCTTCAGGAGAGCTTGGGGACTCGTCTCAAGTTCAGTTCAGCCTACGATACACAGACATATGGTCAGTCAGAATGTACGATCCAGACTATTGAAGATATGTTACGGTCATGTACACTCGACTACGGTGGTTCGTGGGAAGATCACTTGCATCTCGTGGAGTTCTCCTAAAATAACAGTTTCCAGGCCAGTATCCCGATGGTACCCTTTGAAGCCTTGTATGGCAGGGAATGTAGAACCCCTTTAGCTTGGGATGATATCGGTGAGAGGCAAATGCTTCGACCAGAGATGGTGACACGGACTATTGAGGTGGTCAGACAAGTCAGAGATCATTTTCGAGTTGCTCAAGATCTCCAGCATCATTGGGCCGATTCTTATCGATGTCCCCTTGAATTTTCTGTCGGCGACCATGTACTTATTAGGATCTCGCCTACCCGTGGCATCAATCGTTTCGGCGTACAGGAAAAGCTTAGTCTTAGGTATATAGGGCTGTTTGATATCTTGGAAGGAGTAGGTGATGTGTCCTATCGTCTCGCTCTTCCGTCGTTGCTACGTGAGGTACATGATGTCTTCCATATATCCCAATTACGACGGTACATCTCGGATTCGAGTCATGTCCTTGATCATTCGGAATTGGTTGTTGGTACCAACCTTTCGTATGAGGAGAGATCCGTATCCATATTAGACCGAAGAGAGAAGATACTCAAGAACAAGACTATCAAGTTAGTCCGTGTTGGTTGGGATCATCACTCTTTGGGTGAGTAAACCTGGGAGCATGAGGATGATATCCGATCGTGATATCTCGATCTATTTGACTCGTAAGTTATAATGTCTTCTTATGCCTTATGCCTTCAACTTCCTGGCTTGCATGAATGATTGCTTGGTTGATTGCTTAGTTTTAACTTGCCTGTGACTAGTATAGCTTGCTCGATATCACCCCTATTTTCTGTTTTCCGTATTTCAGTATAAGTGTACGAAATTCTGAACCATATTGTGACTTGTCTTAACTAGCTAATCTTGGTTTAATCTTACATGGTTTAATATTGGCATGGCTTGGTTTGGTTTTGTTTGGCTTGGTTGGGTTGGTTCAACATGTGACCCCTCCCTTTAAAAGCTACCAACCCCTCTCTCTCCTCATTTACTTCTCCTTCTTTATTTATTTCTTCATCTTCTTCCTCTTAACTTCTCCACCTACCAAGAGTGGCTTAGGCAACTGTAACTTGCTTCATGGAGGAACTCCATTATTATTGTTCCATTGTCTTCCACACGAGATTCTAAGACATTTTAGTACTTAGCATTTTCAATTTTTATGGTTTATTTCTTGTAGATCTAAGCTTGTTGTATTTTCGGATTTCTTGTGTTTGATCTATCAAACTTTATTATTTTCAAGTTTTGATGGTTCCATGTTATAGAGAAGTTTATTCTACCCTATTTTGACCTATGGAAGTCCAGATTTGGACTTGGATTGAAGGTTGGGAAGTCTGGGAACCCCCAACTTTCCAGGTTCTTCTTCTCGGAAAAGTTGGAGAAGAAGAACAGTGCCTGCCGTACGGCCTTTTCATGCGGCGAGGTCCCCTGCGGCTCCTTTTAGCCGCATAGGCACTCCAGTCTTCATGCAACTATTTCCCCTTGCCGCATGGCTCTTGGCAGCCTTGTCGCATGGCCCCTGTTTTCCCTTGCCGTATGGCTCTTGGCAGCCTTGCCGCATGACCCATGTTTCCCCTTGCCGTATGGCCCCTGTTTCTACTTGCCGCATGGCTCTTGGCAGCCTTTAACGCATGGCCCCTGTTTCCCCTTGCCGTATGGCCCCTGTTTTCCCTTGCCGCATGGCTCTTGGCAGGCTTGCCGCATGGCCCCTGTTTTTCCTTCCCGTAGGCCCCTGTTTCCCCTTGCCGTATGGCTCTTGGTAGCCTTGCGGCATGGCCCCTATTTTCCCTTGTCGCATGGCCCCTGTTCTCCCTAGCCGCATGCTGCATGGCCGTTTGGCCCTTGCCGCATGGCGATCCTTAGCCGCATAGGCCATAGCCCTTGGCTCCCGGGCCGCATGGCTCTTCCCAGAGCCTTTGCACCCTTTTGCTATTTTGGTTGTAGCATTTATGCTTATGTCTCATGGCCCTCTGTGCAACTTAGGTCCTTGATGGAAATACTCACTACTAAAATATGTTCTATTAGCGACGTTATTTAGCGACGGAATAGAATTCCGTCGCTAAACATATAATATAGCGACTCCCTTCTATTGCTGTCGCAAACCGTCTGTCTAGCGACGTTCTGCGACACTATATAAACTACGTCGCTGAATAGCAACGTCTAGCGACATATTATTAAAATATGTCGCTTATATTAAAATTATTGCGACGGTTAGCGACGTCTACTAGTGACGTCGCTAAATATTTTACTTAGGGCACGCTGTGCTCTTTTTTCCCCCCACTCGAAAATTTTTCCCCCTCTCCCAATTTTTTCCCCTCCTCGATCTCCTCCGGCGACTCCTCCCCCCCCCCGCGCGATTTCCTCCGGCGACTCCCCTCCGGCGACCCCTACCCCGTCGTGCTCCTCCTCCTCCTCGAGCTCCTCCCCTTCGTCAGGTAAACCCTAACTCCTCCTCCTCCTCCTCTCCCACGGACACACACACACACACGGACACACACGGACACGGACACACACACACACACGGACACACACAGAAACGGACACACACACAGACACAGACACACACACACACACACATACACACACGGACACAAACGGACACGGACACACACACATACACAGACACAGACACAGACACACACACACACAGACACAGACACACACACACACATATGGATTAATTAGGACAAGATGAGAAAAATACTTAACTTACCAATTCTAATATAGAAATGCCACCTAATATTCCAAGTTGACAAGTCATCAGCTACGGATCACAAGAATGTTTCAAAAGAAAAACCAACATATCATTTATCAGTCTGACATTAACCCTCCCCGTGTCTACTTCTTTTCTCCCAAATTCCTAAGCAATATAGCTACAAGTACGTACGAACTCGAGAGAGGGTCGTGTCATAAAACCTAGACGGCCGTTCTGTATTAAACAAATAAAGAAAATCAACAATGAGAATCAAACAATCTGAATTCTCACAAGTAATCAAAACTACAACCGTCGGCAGTTCGGGATGTCCCTGTCAATAATAGTCATTCCAGTATAGAAATGCCACATAATATTCCAAGTTGACAAGTCAGCACAAGAAAGTTCCATAGGAAGAACTTACATATCATCTATCAACATGACATTAACCCTTGTGTCCTTTTTTCCCCTAATTCCTAATCAATGTAGCTCGAGAGAGTCATGTCATAAAACCTAGACGACCTGTCTTTATTTTATTTGTTGCGCATAGCAAACTCAATTAACATCTAAACACATTAAGCCAAAAGAAGCATCTAACATTCACTAAACCCCAACCAAAAATGTTGAACCCCCACCCCCCCCCCCCCCCCAAAAAAAAAAACAACATAATCCCCCCTAAAAATCAATGGGAAAAAAAATCAATGAAGAAAGAACATATTCCCCCCTCCAAATCAATGACAAAACAACATATTCCACACCCCCGCCTTCGACTCCCCATTCCTCCTACTATTCTATTCTTTTAAATTTTCTTTATCGCATGTTATAGAACAAGTGTTAGCTCTTATTTTCTGGAACTGTTTCTAGTTGCCTTGACAACATGGCTATGTACATTTGATACTATCTTTTATGTTTAATACTCTCTTTGATTCTAGACTTTATAGTATTGAATTGCGTTTGGGGATGCTTTAGTGTATTCGTTATAAATTACTTGTGTTCTTTGTGTTGATTTTGGATTGAGATTAATGTTTGTCTACAAACCAATATATTGATTGTTAGATTGCTAGAGTCATCCCCAAATCTAATTATACAATAGCGACTGTACTTAAACGAATATTGATTGTTAGATTGCTAGAGTCATCCCCAATTCATTTAATGAGTAGTTGTGAAAGGTTTTTACAAAAATAAAATTATATACATGTCCATATATAAACAAAAGCTCTTTCAAAGTTTTATTTCTAATGTTGAAATCTGTTTAACCCAAAATTCTTGACAAACTCATTATTTAAACGAATATCTTGAAATTTGTAGAAGGATACATTTAAATTGTATAGAGCTAGCCATATGGATTTTGCGTCTTCTAGTGTCTCATTTCCTTTAGTTTAGGAAACAAAATGAGCTAGGTGTACACATGGATGAAGACTTGGATTTGACCTTGTTTGACCAAGGTTGACTATTTATTAGTTGGGATAGAGATTTATTAGTTATTTTTATAAACCTTGTCAAAGACCCTTAATGTACCAACCATGTTACCGCGGTATTGGTATTGGGATACCAATAACGATAAGGTAAAGGGTACCAATAGCGATAAGGTAAAGGGTACCAACTTAAGGTATTGGTATTGGGATACCAATAGCGATAAGGTAAACAGTACCTTGGTAGGTAATGACTAGAAATAGGATATTTGACTTAGATTGGACTAGGAGTTGACAAAGTCAACTGTAGGTCAACCCTTGACCTACTTTGACCTTGTTTGACTTTGTTTGACTTAGGTTGACCTTGTTTGACTTTGTTTGACTTAGTACAACCTAGTTTGACCTAGATTGCATATCATTGTTATTAGTAACTGTCCGCTACTAATGTGTTTCCCTAATAAGACATAATATACGAATTTGTGCCTGTTGGATAATGTGTCCATCTTTGCAAAATTATTTCCAAATGGATATGAATTACTACTTGCGGAATCGTTTATGGATGTACAATCGTCGTCCTGATGATATGTGTGGTGTACGGGATGAATACATAGCGAGAGTAGAGCAGTTCCTGCAGTTTGCTAAGGCGTTCCCTCAGTACATAGACGACACCAAAATTAAGTGTCCGTGTGTGAAATATCATAACGTAAAATATTATCCAGAAGTGGAAGTGACATATCATTTGTACTCGAGGGGTTTCACGCCTAATTACTATTAGTGGACCGCACACGGAGAACTTGTGTCTTTAGCATCAGAGCCGGAGCCTTATGTTGAGCCATATATGCATGTGGGACCTAATTTTGTTTCAGATAATCATGCATACGACGACGGGTGCATGAACATGGTTTTCGACGCTGCGGGACCTAGTTTCGTTCATGATGCACCTGAGGAGGCACCGAACGCCGATACTGCACAGTTCATGGAGTTGCTGGAGAATGCAAGGACTCCATTGTATCCTGGTTGTGAGGATCATTCACCGTTGGAGGTGGTTACAAGACTGTTGAGCATTGAGTCAGATTTTAACATGTCGCAAGAATGCTACAACCGAGTATTGGAGTTGATTATAGAGATCTTGCCGGCGGGTGCTAAGTTGCCTAAAGACTTTTACCGGTCTAAGAGGATGGTGAGATCACTCTGGATGGGATACAAGAAAATCGATTCCTATCGCAATGGGTGCATGCTGTACTACAAAGACGACAAGGACGCAGATATGTACAGATTTTGTGGTGCTGATCGCTATAAGACAACTAGTACAGAAAGGTCTATCAGTGCAAGAAGATCGACCGATTCAATGCACTACTTGCCTTTAACGCCGCTGTTGCAAAGATTATTTATGGTAAAAGAGACGGCCGAAAATATGAGTTGGCACATGTGAGAATAGATTGAAGGAGTATTGGATCACCCATCCGATGGAGAAGCGTGGAAGCACTTTGATCGAGTGTATCCTGATTTTGCTTCAGATCCGCGTAATGTCAGGTTGGGACCATCTTCTGACGGTTTTACTCCTTTTGGTCTTTCGGGATCCCAGTATTCGTGCTGGCCTGTGATTGTCACTCCGTATAACCTACCGCCTTGGATGTGCATGAAGACTCAGTACATGTTTCTAACCGTTATAATTCATGGTCCGAACAATCCCAAGAGGAACATTGACGTGTACTTACAGCCTTTGATAGATGAGTTGAATCAGTTATGGGAAGTAGGCGCTACGATGTTTCCAGGAAGCAGAATTTTCAGATGAAGGCAACCCTTATGTGGACCATCAATGACTTTCTGGCCTATGGAATGTTATCTGGATGGAGCACTCATGGCCGTCTCTCATGTCCGTTTTGCATGGACCGTAGTAAGGCTTTCCGCTTGAAACACGGAGGAAAACCGTGCTTCTTTGATTATCATCGGCAATTTCTGCCAAAAGATCATCCGTTTCGAAGGAACAGGAATGCATTCCGTGCCGGCGTTGTAGAGAAGGGTGATCTACCGCCAAGGTGGTGCGGAGCCACGATATGGGAGGAGGTTAAAGATTTTCCAAGTGCTATCGAAGATCCTACAACGGGGTACAAGTGCGATGGATTTGGTAGAGATCATAACTAGACAAAGAGGAGCATATTCTGGGATCTGCCATACTGGAGTACCAATCTGATCAGACATAATCTTGATGTCATGTATATTGAGAAGAATGTGTTTGATAACATAATTAATACTGTGATGGACGTAAAGAAAAAAACGAAAGACAATCCCAAGGTCAGGTTGGACTTAGAAGAAATATGCAAACGCCCTGCGTTGTATTTGATACAGCAGAATGGAAAACAGTTCCTGCCGAAGTCAATTTTTTCGCTGGACAAGGAGGATAAAGTGAGACTTTGTCGGTGGATCCAGGGCCTAAAATTTCCAGACGGATATGTGTCAAATCTGAAAAGATGTGTCGATCCGAAGGAAAATAAATTGACAGATATGAAGATCCACGACTGTCACGTATTCATGGAGAGGTTAATTCTGATTGCATTTCGAGAATTCTTACCGCAGGCAGTTTGGGATCCATTGACGGATCTTAGCATATTCTTCAGGGATCTTTGTTCCAAAAAATTGCTCGTTGATCGTCTAGAAAAGCAAGAGAAGGACATTGCGGTAACACTATGCAAGCTAGAGAGGGTGTTTCCTCCTGGATTTTTTGACTCTATCGAGCATTTGCCGATTCATCTATCCTATGAGGCACGTGTTGGTGGACCCGTCGAATATCGATGGATGTACTCGTTCGATCGATATTTGATTCACCTAAAAAAAAGGTAAAAAATAAGGCACGGGCCGAGGGTTCTATTTGTGAAGCCTATGTTCTCGAGGAGATTACAAACTTTTGTTCGATGTATTTCAAGCCTCATGTTGCAACTAATAGAACGAGAGCTTCCAGAAATGACAACGAAGATCATGAAAGTAATGATACAATACTGAAGGTATTCAATACTCCAGGAAAGCCATCGGGTAAAATGAAGAAGAGATATCTGAACGATAATGAGCTAAGGGATGCTCAGGTGTATGTATTACTCAACTGCGACGAGGAGGAAGTAGAGAAACTGGAGGGGTAAGTAAATAATACGTCTACATTATTTTAATAGTATTGAGAATGATACTATTACATTAATTGCACGATGTTGTTTTCAGCATATTTAATGATGATCTGAGGTCAGGTAGGCCACACATAACAGAAGAAGAACTAGAACAACAAATGAGGCGTTATTTTTCATCATTGTTGAGTACATATGTAAGACTTGAGAACTCTGTAATTACCTTTCTGTATATGCACTTGATTAAGAATGAGCTTAATTGCTTCTTTCGTGGTATTTAGGTCGATCGGCCATACACAAGACTTGAGAATGAGTCTATTAGAACGCTAGCCAAGGGACCAATTTATGCTGCAAAAATATGGCCAAGCTACTGTGTTAATGGATTTAGGTTCAAGTCAACAACTTGCCCGATCAGAGACAACTTTGTGGATCTCGACTCCACCAAAAACAGCTGTTTGTGTATCAGATCTTCGAACTACAAAGATATTGATGCGGGCAACGATTTCTATGGCGTGCTACGGGAGATCGTGGAGCTGACATATAGTTATGGAATAGAGCCTGCTAAGATTGTGTTATTCAGGTGTGATTGGTTCGATCCGATTGAAGGTCAGGGTTGGAAAGTAGACAAGCACGGTCTTGTTGATATAAACTATCAGCATCGATATCAAGCCTATGAACCATTTGTCCTATCAAGTCAGGCTCAGCTCGTGTACTTCATAAGTCATCCTAAACGGGGAACAACAAGGTCGGACTGGTGGGCAGTATGCAAGACCAAAGCTAGAAATACCTTTGAGGTTGACGATATAGCTTATCAACAGGATGAACTACCTCTTGTAACAAATATTATAGAAGTGGACACGACGGAAGTTCCTCATTACACATCTAATTGTGTAGAAGAAGTAGAATTATCTGAAGAGGAAGATGCAGATGAAAGTGAAGATGTAGAGGAGGAGGAAGAAGAAGAAGATGAACTAAACGAACTAGATGAATTTTCAGAAGAGGATTAAAATCTGTGATGTCTATCATATAAATATGTATTTTTGTAATAATAAATCTGTGACACTTTAGTGACACTTTAGTGACACTTTTTATCTGTGACCATGATATTTTTCAAAAATCTGTGATGTCTATCATATAAATATGTATTTTTGTTTTATTATCATATGTTATTATCAAGTATGACTAGACCAGGAGGACGACGCGGAGGATTATATATTAGCCAGTCCCGTCAGCCTCAGGCTGGGGATGGAAAGGGCAGTTCCGTACCCTCATCCTCATCTCCGAGTACGCTATTGTACCGTTCTGTTCCCAGTCCATTACCGGGACAGGGCAGTTCCAGTAGGTTGCCGACTCCTCCCTCGTCGTCCAGCCTTCTTGATCCCTCGTGCAGCATCCCTGATCCCCCGTCCAGCATTCCTCCTGTCGACGGCTCTATGGGGGGAGCCGACGCCGAGCATATGGAGGACGGCGATCAGACTGATCCTGCCCAGGCAGGAGGTGAGAGCGACCCTCCATGCGCTCCCCCGGGCGAGACGCGTATGGAGATTTGGACGGACGGGCCTATGAAGTAAGTTAATTAATTAATATATATTTTTCAAATGATTATTTGTACATATATATTCATGAAAAATTATTATTGTATAGATATCGGCCTTCTGCAGTATAGAGACAGCTGGGGACATTTCTGAGACAGAACTATGGTGGGCCTTGGATTAACTACTCAGATGCTCCCGCAGATAGGAAGGCCTTTTGGTTTGCCCACTTCAAGGTAAAAAATTTGTTTATTTTAAAATTTTAATAATCATTTGTGTATATTATACAACTTTTGTATTTTACTTCTTGTAGAGGACCTATTTCTATCTACCACACCGGGCGGCGAGGATCGAGGGCCAATTTTCTGCCGTCGCAGCCAAGCTCATCCGTGATGCGATCGACGACCAGAAGCGTCGTGATCGCTCCGGACAGCCGATCCAGGGTTGGATTACGCTAGAGCAGTGGACTACAATGAAGGCTAGATTCAGCGAGCGCAGGTACCAGGAGCGGTCTGAGAAGGCCAAGGTGGCGCGGTCGAGCGCCGGTAAGTGGTGTGGTGGCTCCATTCCAATGACGGAGCATTTTCGTCGTCTGGTACGTTTCCTATGACGGACATTAATTTATATATAGTTCGATAGAATGTTTAATACTAATAATAGATAATATATTTTAATAGGTAAAAAAGGGTGATGATACGAACATGGTGACCGTCTTCCTGGTCACCCATCGGAGGGCTGGGGAGTTCATTGACGAGAAGGCGACACAGGCATATGTATGTTCTATTCTTTATATTAATTTACTATAATTTAGAAAACAGGAAAATAGATATCAATATAGACTTTAGTAAACACTTACATGTTAGCAAATATGTTCTAGGCCGAGTTTGTTCGGCTACAGGAGGAGGCGGCTGCTGCTGCTGCTAGTACGCAAGCAGAGGGAGGGGCTGGTACTTCCTCCCAGCCGCCTACAGCTCCATCGCTGGATGAGCTCTGGATGACCGCCGTTGGAGGTCTTCAGAAGGGTACGTACTACGGGACGGGATCCTACGACGTGTATTTGGCTTCAGAGTCATCCCGGGCCCCCTCTGTCAGTGCACAGTCTCCGGCTACGCAGGTGTCGTCACGAGCTGAGGATGTTTGTCGTCAGATCAAGGAGCTGCGTCGCGAGTTGCAGCAGCAGATTTTTGATGCGGTCGAGCGATGATCCGACCCTCCGATCGTCATCGAACGATTTGATGCGATCGAGCGCAGTATATAGGAGCTGATGAGTCTGCATCAGGCTACAGCTGCCAGCTTGCAGACGCTCCCCGAGTCTACGTAGCACACAGAGCGTAGACAGGTCGAGCTGGAGGGATCGCAGAGGAGCATGTCTGCCTCACTCACTCAGTATACTGAGAGGGTGGAGAGTACCCTTGCTGCGCATGGTGAGCGACTGCGAGAGCTGTAGCAGATACGTCCTCCCGGTCCATCGACGGCGCGGACTCCAGACACTGCACTGCCTCCGGCGCCAACTCCAGACATTGTACTGCCTCCTACTGCCCCTACAGTACAGCTCACCCAGGAGCAGTATGACTACATTCTTTCCCAGTTGCGCGACAGGGGTCCGCAGTGATTTTATTGGTTTTTTTATGACTTGTATGTATTGGCCCTTTGGGCAAATTGTTTATTGGTACACTGTTGTTTATACACTTGGTGGGAGACTTTTTATCATCTTCTATTTTTATTTGACTCTATTGGATGTTTGTGAGGATGTGTGTCTGTGATATTTACTTTGCACTGCCTTCTATTTTTATTGTGATATTTACTTTGTGATATCTGCGACGGGGATGACAAATATACCTACGCTGGGTTATAAGCGATGATCTGATATACAAAGGAGGTGTTGCCAAATTTTTAAAAAAATATATTGTGTATTTTTGTTATGATGTGTGTCTGTGTTTACAGTGAATGTGAAATGCAGTGTTCGGAACCATCGACAGTTTCGATTACTGTTGTATGTGTTATCTTGGATAGAAATAGCAACAGTTCAGGGTGCACTTCTGAGAGCTTCATTTTCACGTCCTTCACTTTCTCGGGACGTCGTAAAGGTTCCCGAGAAGGTGAAGGACGTGAAGAGGAAGCTCTGAGAAGTGCACCCTGAACTGTTGCTCTTTCTATCCAAGATAAAACATAGAACAGTAAGCGAAACTGTCGATGGTTCGAACACTACACTTCACACACACTGTAAACACAGACACACAGCATAACAAAAATATCAATTATATTTTTTTAAAATTTTTTTATAATATCTGCGACGTATAGCGACGTTCTGTGTCGTACTGCGACGGAACGTAGACGTCGCTATACGTCGCTAAATAGCGACGTAACGTCGCTAGACGTCACTAATATGCTGATGTGGACTGAAGGTGTACGTCGCTAAATCTGTCGGTAACCGTCGCTAAGTTGCCCACGTGGTTGCCATGCCATGTCATCATATATAAAGTTTACAGCGTCGCAAGTGGTCGCTTTACGTTGCAATTTTGGCGACGTAGTGATACGTCGCTATCTGTCGCTAATTTTGTGACGTCTAGCGACAATGAACTCCACGTCGCAAATAGCGACGTTCGGCGACTAAAGTGTCATCTACGACTTGCCTATAAGCGACGTCCGGTTTTTGTCGCTAAATACGTCGCAAATTGGATTTAGCGACGTATTTTCCTTATTTAGCGACGTCTCCTGACGTCGCTAAAATGGGTTATTTTAGTAGTGACTTATACCATGTTAATTCTGAACATGTTCCATAAACACGATAGGTTAATGTGACTCACAGATCAGTAGCCCGTCGTGGCGCACTCACGACAAGAATGATTGATTTGTAACTACCCGATAATGGCCTGTTAAGGTGCACTATTAATAAGTAACTTGACATGATAACTCTTAATAAATGACCCGTCGTGGTGCACTCTTGACAAGCAACCTTGACATGATAATTCTTGAATGGTGGTCCGTCGTGACGCACTCTTGACATGATAAGTAATCTTGGTAGTGACCCGTCGCGACGCACTTTTGACAAGTAATCTTGATAAGTAAGTCTAACATGTAATCTTGAATGTTGTTGCGAAGGCTATCTCGACTTGCTAGTAAATTCTTATCATAACACCATGGGTGATTGTATTGATTGTGCTTGTATAAGCTACCAGTCTTATCTCGCATCATGTCTAGGACATGTATCCCTGGTTACCACGGTCAGGGATTCATACTGAATCGGACTAGGTTAATGACTAGATTGATCAAGTAGTTCATATAGAGAGGTATTCTGGCTACAAGCAATCCCGTTGTCTGGGCGCCTTCTCTGATGGACTTGTAGCCTGCCGACGAGTAGGGCACATTTCCAGCTCACTGTCATGTTGGACACTTCATGAAACGATTACTATACATACTGTCATGTGTTGCACTCAAGTCACCTAACAAGTTATGATAACTCTTGGCATAAACCTTGCGTCTGGATAACCAAGATAGTCTGCAGGGCTTGTGGCCGTAGGAATATCTCATTGCATCTTGCTAGTAACTAGGCTTGTGATAACCCTAGCTAGTTAACTATCAAGCCGTACTCTTGCTTGGCCGTGAATGATTGAATGGATTCCCATCTTATCTAGTCTCGTCTAGACCCAATACATGGCTATCTCTGGACATGATTATTATGCTTTACTTTATTGATAATTGGTCAGAGGCTAAGTTCTGTTCAGGTGAAGGGTTACAACCCCGGTCCTTGTTTGGTTTACGGGTTGCAACTTGGTTACCGGAATAGTCCTTTAGTTATCTTATCGTTTATCACCCTGTTTTCTTTACTCATGTCTTATGTTATTTCATCCATGATTTTATGTGCTAATGTGCTAGTTTTAGTTCTTAAGTGAAGCCTCCCTTGTGGCACTTGCTCTTTCTGGGGTCTGACCCAGCTGGTTTTGTATGGCCAGATTTCGGAGCAGCTCCCGAGGATCTCCCAGCCTTCCTGCCAGATGGTGACCACTAGAAGAAATCCTGGCTACGAGTGGGTTTCATTTTGTGCTCCCACCTTATTGTAAAAATTATTCTTTTGAGACGTTTAGCCGCCGAGCAAGTGTTAGCTCGTGTTGAATTTATATTCCTGTCTGCCTAAGGGCTGTAACATGATTGACAAATCCTAGGGTTGATCATGTATGACTTAAACTCTTGCTAGTCTTTGCATTTTTGTATGACTAGCTTCATGATCATCTGAATATATAATGTTTGGGATGCCTTACTTTGTATGTCTAATATAATCTACCATCTTGTTACCTTTACTTGTTTGCTTGAGATTGAGACATTAGGATTGTTCTTGGCCCTAAGAGACTAATGGCTTGTAGCAAACCCTCGTGCATCTAGACAGCCGTGACCGTATTGCAAGGTGGGATTCATTTCAATGTACGTAGCTGGCTGTGTATGTCCTCCACTCTCCAGTATTCTGGTTCTGGGGAGTGACAGAGACCATCTAAGACGCTTCCCTCGAAATCCAAGCAAGGGTTAGGGCTATCCAAATATAATTGGCTATACCCAAATTATCGAGAATACCGGCTAGGTAGGTATGGTTCTAGGTATACAGCATTGCGGTTGCGGTACACCAGATGGGAGGGACGGATACTCTGCAACCAGCGAAATAATTTTTCAGACAAAGCCTGGGGCGTAACAATACTATCAAGGTGAACGTGTCCCATCTCCTCCTCAGTAAAGGACAGAACTAACACACAAAAAAGTGTATCTATCCCCCCGCGCAAGAGCGGCTCGACAATCTAGAAAGCTTATACAGTTCTAGGGCATGTCGCGATAGTGGTAGATAAAGGCATCGTCACTTGTCGTATTGCCTTCCGGACCAGGTCGCATCAGAGAGGGGTAATGCATCAACAACCATCCCATTAAATAATGATACGACAGCTCGATTTTGTTGAAGGGTTTCGTAAGGTCACGAGCGATGACTTTCGACGTAAAGGTACGGAGACCCCTATGGATGCTACATACCATAGCAGGAAGCAGAGCCAACTTGCCCCCAAAAACCAGCTTTACCTCTGGAAGGATTAGGTTTGGGCTAATCCTCTCAATCGTACCAGAGCCCGTAGAAACGACGCAAACCCTCAACCATATCATCAGGTATCCGACTAAGATGGCCTTAGCAGAAAGATTAAGTATCATGATAAAAATAGCTAAAAGTGTCACTCAGGCTCCCAAATCTGTCACCAGCAGCACGGGCCCTCTTAATACTTTGTACCTGAGCATCCACCTGCTCCAGAGATTGGGAACACCTAACAGCAACTCGACCGGACGTGCTAAGGTTAAAAAGATAGCCAATCCAAGCCTGGGTATGAGGAAGGTTCCATTCTGAACTATCGTCCTTTTTCTTGGATATTTATTGGTAGGTGCTATAGTGGCATAGCACTTCCTGATATACAGCTAGGAATCCGGGATACCGCTGCTCTAGTTCCTCGAATTCTTTGTTTGTCGAAGTATACTCCTCATAAGCTTCATCGCCCCAGGGTAATTTGGACACACCATGCATCTCATGAAGAACAAGCCCCATCTTTCCACCTGGAGTAAAGAAGGTCCGCGTCTGGCAGTTGTGCATCTCAAGCAATGCCATAAACAATTTCGGGTTCATGAACGAGCTATAGAAGGAGCCCCTAATGGCGTAATAGAGGCCAATCCGTCGTAGGATGTCCTTATACTCCGCCAGGATCCAAGAAGTCAGGTTAACCAATGGGGGGGCTCCCTGCAGGGTATAACCCTTTGCGAGCAATCCAATTCAGAAAGGTGTCAGCCTCAGAGAAAAACATATTGGGCTTCAGTTCGTTGATGAGACTGCCAGAAGCCAGCCCAACGACGGAGTAGCTCATTGATTCCTTTACTGCGACCACTGACCTCGTGGGGTTGTTAAAACGGATATGGCCCACAAAGATCCTCCGCTGATCCAGATTTAGAGAACTCAACATCTTCCTCTCAAAAGGTACCATATTGAAACCAGATAAGGGAAATTGGCGCTCCATTAAGGGTATGTGAATTGCTTTCCCCTGAAAATAGAAGTCCTAACTCTCAAAAGTCTTTACAATGCTCGGATCTGAAATAGTCAGGGCATCCCTAAATAAAAACATAGGCTTCGGATGAATGCCATTCAGTTGCCCAGAGTTCATCATGTTATGTAAGAAAGAGAAGGATTGGTTTCTGATCTCCCTCAGCCGGTCTTCAGGCTGATTTTGGGTAATCTGAGTCAATACATGTTCGACTATCTGATCAAAACTCACATCCATCGCAGATTGGGCATATCCCATTAGAAGCTCCCCCGATGGAGCTAAGGGCAAGGTCACTGCGAAGGACAAAGAAGAAGTAAGGTTAGAAGAGGTTCACCCTTCAGCTATACAGAACCTGTGCGACCTAGTAGTTATGAGGGATGCATGGACGACTTAGAACATGAGACGTATGTAGCCCGGTCATACAGTTGTCATGCGGCTCAGTCATGAAATGCTCGTATGGTTCAGTCATGAAGTGTTCATATGGCTCAGTCATAAGGCACGTAGGCGGTTCATGCGGCTCGATCATGAAATGCTCATACGACTCAGTCATGAATCGTTCATGCAGCTCACTTATGAGGCACTTAGGGGTTCATGCGGCTCAGTCATGAAGTGCTTAAATGGCTTAGTCATTAAGTATTCATACGGCTCAGACATGAGGCACTTAGGGGGTTCATACGGCTCGGTCATAAAATGCTCATACGGCTCAGTCATGAAATACTCCTACGGCTCAAAATATGAAACACTCATGCGGCTCAATCAGGAGACACTTATGTGGCACAATTATGCAGTATTCATGCGGATCAATCCTGAATCACTTATGCGATTCAGGTTTGAATATGCCGTGCTTATGCAACTCAGCTCATACGGCACTATTATGCAGAACACATGTGGTCCAACTGAGATAGGGCACACGTCGATAAAGCTTGAAGCACAGAAGGTGATATAGCATAGGCTTGTGCATAAAACATATGACATAGCCATCGTCTTTCCACTGTCCTTACCTTTTATAGGGGTGCAAGTCAGAGTGAATAGAAGGAGAGCCCGCCACTCTCGACGGAGAAGCAACTCCCTTCCCTTTGTCCGCAGTCGACTTGGAAGCTTTTGGAGCCATTGAAGACGGGAAGACGAAGATGAAAGAGAAGAAGGTAAAAAGAGAAAAAAAAATTTTCAAAATAACCCGTATTTATAGAGTTTCTAAAAAGAGTGCCACTTCCATTCTTGAGATCATTAAAGATAATGATGACGTTTGGGGATTTTATCCATAGTAACTGTCGACTTTATCTCGAAAAGAGGACCCAAATCCAAAATCGAATCAAGAAAATTAAATGCAACAGTGACAGCTGGCAGACTGATGGAGTCTCTCTGCGGCTCGAGGTTTCCTACGGCTCGGGGTGTCCCTGCGGCTCAAGATTTTTTCTATGGCCGGAGATCTCTCTGCGGCTCAAAAATTCCCTGCGACTTGGAGACTCCCTGCGGCTCGACAATATCTCCATGCTTCTTATCTAAAGTATTCTAAATTTGTAATTTAAAAACTTTGAAGGGGGTCTTGTAGAAGCCTGGAAAATATGGCGTTCGTGTGGATCACAAATTGCCGCATATATACTTTGGGCTAAAATAGGTTCGTATAGAGGAAAGCCGCATGATAGATTCAGTGCCTCATGCGGCCCGTCGACAACCAGCTGCAGAAGAAAGAAATACGGCCAAGAGGATCAGTTCGTCTGGTAAAGCTGACAAGTTCTGTCAAAACTGACAAAAATGACAGCTCTAACACTTCGATAAAAAGATAAGACGTGAGACGTCACCAAAAGTAGGGTTCATATGCCTTCATGCGGCCAGAAGGGTCATCTAAGCCGCATGAACCTTATGCGGCTCAAACATATGCGGCCCAAAAGTCTTAGAACTTTATACGGCCAAGAGTAACTGTGATCCAAGCCGCATGAGCTTAATGCGGCCAAAATACAAAATCTATGCGGTTTAAATCCTTAAGCTATGTCTGGGCTAAGGAAGTTTGCGACTTAAGCCACATGAGTCTTATGCGGCCCCATACGGTCGAAAACTGAGAGATCTATGCGGTTCAAAATGATTCCTGCGACATGACACGTGGCAAGCTGACCAAGTCTTATCTACCCAGATTTGCTGCAACAAAATCCCAACAAATCGACATATGGCAGCCAAAGAGCGGGTCTTCGAATGCCACGTGGCCATAGGCCATCTATACGGCTCAACAAACATTCTATTATAAATAGCAGGGTGCCACACCCCTGCAAAAGGCGAGCAACCTTCAAAAAAAGTAATTTCTTTAAGAGCTAAAGACTGCGTCAGATAGTCCAAGGAGTAAGGCAGAGTTGATAGGACTTTTCCGAGCCTCTACCGTCACCCCCAAAATCAAAACTAAATAATTGTACTTAGATTGTTTCCTAGGATTTCCTTCTAGGCTTTTCTTTGTACAAGCGAGTTTGTAATCAATTTCAGTGTTCCTGTAATACTTGTCTTTGATTTTTTATGGCAAACAGGGCTACATATAGACACGAGCATGAGACGTGTCGTGCCTCATGTCGTGTCGACGAATCCTTGGACTGACCGCACGAGGTAGTGCAGTCTGCACACAACTGTGCGTGTTTTTGAATGTCTGGACACTTCGTGTCCTATTGTAATACGTTATCGACCAGGTTGGCGGCGGCATCCGTGCAGCACGGGTAGCGAGCCCCGATGCACGTCCCCGCCATACCTGTCGCTAACCATTCCTTTCTTTCTTATCTTTTATTCATTCTTTCTTTTCTTTCTTTCACTTGTTCGTTCATTCATTGATTCATTCACATATTAACTCATTGTCTTATTCATTCATTCATTCGTTGATTCATTCATTCACTTATTCGTTCATCCATTCATTCATACATTATGCAACTCCCCGTACGGGGGTCGCCTTGGCGACCCATCGGTCCCAAAGTCTTCCAATGTTGCTATATTCTACTCGGAATGACTATGTCGATAGTCTTCCCGTTTCATTGTTGTAAACCATTCATTGTTTCATTGTTGAACGCATAAGGGACTTGAACGTAAGCTTGTGACTTAGCACGAGCATGGAGCGTGGTGCGAGAGTTCTTACATTTTCTATGTTCTTTTCCATATTCTATACTAGCATACAAGATGGGATTATTCCCTTAGCTAGGTGCATCGTCATTTATTAGCATGTGCGGTGTTATTGCCTAGCGATTCTAGCAATAGTGTCCGTATTGTTATGTGTCTAGGCTAAGCAAAGACGGGTTCATCGGAGCCACCCACCTTAGCGATGTTCGCATCGGCCGAGCGATACTACGAGTGTGCCATTGAAAGTCTAAGTCTGGATTCCTCTTGACGGGCCAATATAAGCTTTGCGTCGATTCTTCATCAGGTCGATGCCAACTCTTCGGGTCGACGGCTCGTTTGAGTCGTTGCACTTGCCATTTGAATCGGTATTTCGCTAGGGCGGAGCGGGTCATTACATAATACACCACTCAAAACAAGTCTCGTCCTCGAGACTTCCTGAGTACAAGTCATCCTACCATACCTTAACTCATGTCGTGTGCGTATCTTAGATGATCCCTATCGAATGGCTTTATCGCTCGATGGCACGGAACTATGCTCGGTTATCCTTCCACGTTTTATTTTTGCATGCGTTTGGTGAATTTTTATTCAATGACTATCCATTCATTTTAGACTTGATGGTACTTATTCAATTGTCGTGTTTCTTCGACTTGGTTGCTATTTTGACGTGTCATAGGACTGAAATGGTCGCACGAGGTGCGTTGTAATTTATCAAACTCGAGAGTCGTAGGCTGAGGCTAACTCACTTTCGTTTATGCGCGCATCGCAACATCCACTTGCAGCTGCATTCGAGTTCATCATATCGCTGAGTTTGGATCGTGCACATATTCAAGGCGTCCCCGAATACGTACGTTTCAACCAAGCTTAGCGATTAGCAAAGTCGGAGAAGCTACTCGTGATAGTTTCGATTTGCCGATCATTTTACTAACTTCAATTAAAACCGAACTCATGTGCGTCTCACTATCGTTTATCTCGGTCCTCGAGATGATTCGATTTACTTCACAAGCGTTCTTGTCTATGAAATCAATACGATTTCTTCTTATTGGAGTCGACCAAGTCTAACTAATTCCCATCCGATTCGAGACCAAGTATCGCACTATCATCAAGTACGTCTTCCAATCAATGATTAATTCGTTATACCAACTTTACTTGCACAATATCGATTCCATAGCATTCACTTATTTAGGGCCAATCTCATCGTCATTCACGCACACCCCCAGTTCCACGTCCTACTCTAAGTCTTGTTGCCCCAAGTCTATCGCCCGTCCAGACGATAGCGTAAACCACACAGGTTCAATCACTCAGCATAGGGTCGTCCGCCTATCCGTTAGGTCATCTCACCAGGTCATAGTTACGAGTCAAGTCCGTGGCTTATCGTATAAGGTCGTTGTACGACGCTCGCCCCAAATGCTATGGTCAAACCATTTTGTTCGTTCGTACGGAAGTTTCTACCCAAGTTTGCTCCACTCAAATTTATAAACATCAAGCAGCTTTCACCCTATTCGCATCAACACATTCTCCATTCCAAGTCCGAGCTCGTTTAGGAAAGTCATCCTACGATAGGGTGTCCTCAATCAAAACCTTGACATGTCAATATCATGCGTCCGCTCTAGCAATTATCATAGTCTATCTCTTCAAGTATGTTTGATACAATTCACCTATCCATCCTATCCAATTTACGTAGTCGATAACAAGTTCGTCCAGCCTTGCAATATGTCACGCCCTGATCTCACGCAAGTCTGATTATCCACGGCGGACAAGAATCACCATGTCAACATTCCTGCAGAATAATCACCCTCATCGGGACGTAACTCTTGCGTTGCGTCTAGACTTACTCATTTTCGATACGCGGATTGGGTCTACTCAATCCTTAAGTTTTCTTATTCTTAAATCGTAAGTCCTAACAATTCTCGAATTTACCTTCGCTTCAAACCACAAGTCGTAGCAATCAAAATTGCCATGTCAAGGTATTTCGAGTTCGATCATTCCCGATGGACATGAATCACCATGCCAACGCTTACGCGGAACGATCGTCCTAAATCCGATGTGACGTATGTGCGAGGCTGGAGTTGCGCTCGTACAAGACAAGATCGTTGTCGTTGTGGTTATCACCGAACAATCGAGTCACTTTCCTTCTTCATTCCAAACATTCATTTCTATCAAAATTCCCCAATATAGTATCCTTCAAAGTAATAACTTCTAACACGATCATCATTCATCGAATCAGAGTACCTCCGAGTTATCGTACATTAATCTTTGATACGCCTCAATACTATCGATGATGTACATAACCTGACGATCTTCCTTTTGCAACGAATTCTGAATCGTACAACTTAATTCCTCAATTCGCATTGTCTCACGCTAACTTGTCATCGAGCGACATCAATTCCAATTCCTTAGTCATTTCCGTATCTCCAAACCAACGTTTTCCATGCACGTTATCTTCCGATCGTGCTATATTCGATCTCGTCTATGGGTATTTCACCTTAACTCAAGTTTCAATTCCTTTGACTAAATTCAAAATCGTATGCACGATCTTCTACGTTTCCTTGACCAAGACCTCCCTTCATTTCGTAATTCATACTACGCATTCTTAATTCGCCCGAACGATATCTCGTTTAAGACTATCGAAGTCGCAACCAACTAAGCGATACTCGTTCTAAGGCTTTGCGTGATATTATCGCCTGCCGACATACTCGTACTATCCGTAAATCCTTTAGTCTCGTTCGAACAATTTCTATGACGTCCATACACCACTCAGGGTTCGAGCCACTCGACTAGTCGTCGGCCCTCACTCTTATTCTTCTCCGAGCCTATCACATAAACTACTCGGGGTCAAGTCATTCTATAAATCCTCAAAAGATCATTCGATTCCCAATCGATATATTCAATCGCGCGTTCGCCCGTTCCTCAAGTCTAAGAACCATTTTCCCGTGTTCGCTTTAGCGTTGGTCAAGCAACGTCTCTATCAACGTACGTTTTAAGTCTCACTTATTCTCGTCCGAGCAATAGTCGATCTCGCTCGTAAACTCGTTTGCACCAAAAGGTCTAGGTGCGCGACACTCGGCACAACTTAGCCAAAAGGCTGTATGCATAACCATCCCGATCGAACTATACTTCGGTCTCGTGTACTCGTTTGCTATTGTCAGCATATTCAAGCACGTACTGCATTTGCTAACTTTTAGCATTCGTTCTTTCCAACTCAAGTCCGTCGTAGTTTGGCACAAAGGCCTTCGCCTATCAATCCCGTCCAATCGAGTACTCGGACGAGCTTTTGAAAATATTAGACTTATTGTATGGAACATCCCAAGGCACAACAAGAGAGAGCGTACACTTCTTCTGTTTCAAAACGAGCTTTCAAAACTGAGAGAATCGAAATAAAGTCTAAGGACGTAAAGCCATGCTCTGATACCAATCTGTCACGCCCCACTCACGCAGGAGCGATCGCCCTTGCTAAGGCGTGATGCCGCACGGGCCTAGGTTGCATCGTGTAAGGTTAATCCCAGAAACGGCCGATTCGAGCTAGGCCACAGAGTCGCACAGAGTGTCCCCATTTGCAGCAAAAAGTAAATGAACACAAATTAAAACGAATTCAATCTCTTTATTGACATTCAAGAAGTTTACAAGCGGCTCTAGTCCAAGATTACAAATCGCTCAAGCTCTCTCTCTCTCTGAAACATAAAAGGCGTGCCAAGTGGCTTACAAGATGGAATGATTCATGGCGATATTCCGATACATTATGTCCTGTATATGGTGCTTTAGCTCCTTGCAACGCTCCAATGCCCCAGAGTTAGCTCCGTGCCTTAGCACGTTCGAGGGAAGCTCCGCACCGATGACATCTCCTGCATCCTGCAAGCAAACTGTGGGGTTATCAGTACATTATTATGCACTGGTGGGGAGGCTAGCTCGTCCACAATGCTATCATTACCAAACATGTTCTATTTACTTTTGTGCACCGTCTATCATTTATTGTCTTTCAAATCTTGCCTTAGGATCAGTTTTATGGCATATTTCATAACCTATCTCGTGTTACCAATTTCAAGTGTCGTATGGAAATACATGCACGACTTATCCATACTTACCGTCCGGCCTTCCCTGTCCAATGTAAACAAAGTTAGTCAACAATTCATATAAACTTTCAATGCCAAGGGTGTGTCCTTGTCTCAGGTCCTAGCGCAACGTAGGCGTGTTTTCTAACTCGATTTCACGAAGTACTCTTTATCCTTTGGTGTGTCATATTTCAAGCTTATTCAGAAGGCACTTCATTTAGTTAACTTGACTACTTTGTTTCAATGCAAGGACTTGCACGTGGATTGCCACAAGCAAAGCCCACTTAATCTATATGCATCGGTCGCTTGCATCACAAGCTATTTTGGATATATTCTATCTTTGGTAATTTCTCACCTATCATAGCGTGCGGCTGGAGCACCTTGATAGTCTCTTGAAATACCCGGTCTTACGTCTCCTGGGTGGCCAAGCCCTCACGCAGGCCCGGACAGTAAGCAATTTTGATTTCTGCCTAGGCCGGCCACGATCCTCCTTTTGATGGTGCCGTTGGAAATCCCTTATTGCTCCCACCTCCCGTATACGATGGGATTGTCCACGACCATTTCATTTTATTTGTCATTTTAACTTAACGGCTGTCTCTGAGCCGTAGGCTAACCCTTAGCCTTAATACGTTATCGACCAGGTTGGCGGCGCCATCCGTGCAGCGCGGGTAGCGAGCCCCGATGCACGTCCCCATCATACCTGTCGCTAACCATTCCTTTCTTTCTTATCTTTTATTCATTCTCTCTTTTCTTTCTTTCACTTGTTCGTTTATTCATTGATTCATTCACATATTCACTCATTCTCTTATTCGTTCATTCATTCGTTGATTTATTCATTCACTTATGCGTTCATCCATTCATTCATACATTATGCAACTCCCCGTGCGGGAGTCGCCTTGGCGACCCATCGATCCCGAAGTCTTCTAATGTTGCTATATTCTACTCGAAACGACTATCTCGATAGTCTTCCCATTTTACTGTTGTAAACCATTCATTGTTTTATTATTGAACGCATAAGGGACTTGAATGTAAGCTTGTGCCTTAGCACGAGCGTGGAGCGCAGTACGAGAGTTCTCACATTTTCCATGTTCTTTTCCATATTCTATACTAGCATACAAGATGGGATTATTCCCTTAGCTAGGTGCGTTGAGTCATTTATTAGCATGTGCGGTGTTATCGCCTAGCGATTCTAGCAATAGTGTCCGTATTGTTATGTGTCTAGGCTAAACAAAGACGGGTTGATCGGAGCCACCCACCTTAGCGATGTTCGCATCGGCCGAGCGATACTCCGAGCGCGTCTTTGAAAGTCTAAGTCTGGATTCCTCTTGACGGGCCAATGTAAGCTTTGCATCGATTCTTCATCAGGTCGATGCCAACTCTTTGGGTCGACGGCTCGTTTGAGTCATTGCACTTGCCGTTTGAATCGGCGTTCCGCTAGGACGGAGCGGGTCATTACAGGTGCCCCCGGAAAGGGACCGATATTCAAGAAGAATAATCACATGAGCATCGAGGGCTATTGTGATTTTGACCGGACTAGCTGTGCTGATGACATAAGATCTACCTCGAGATACTGTATATTTATAGGAGGACAACTTGGTTTCTTGGAGGAATAAGAAGCAGTCAGTGGTGGCCAGATCGACAGCTGAAGCGGAGTACAGAGCTATGGCCTTGGGAGTTACAGAGCTCCTATAGTTAAAGAATATGCTGGTGGAGCTGAAGCTAGATCAGGAGCCAAGATGAAGCTGTGGTGTGACAACCAGTCAGCTATTAGTATCATCAACAATCCAGTACAACATGACAGGACCGAACACGTCGAGATCTAGAGGTTCTTCATCAAGGAGAAGTTGGATAGTGGACTACTGGAACTAGGCTACGTTCCAACCAAGGATCAGGTAGCAGACGGACTGACCAAGTAACTTAACTCTATGAGCATGATTAGAGGATGTAACGAGATGGGCCTAGTGAATATATTTCATCCATCTTGAAGGGGAGTGTTGGTATATTAGAATAAGTATATTGGAATATCCTGTTGTTATATTTGGTATGTCAAAATATGCCACAGGATATTCCACAGAGGGTTTAATATAATGAGGAGGATTGTAAGGCTATATATAGATAAGAGATTATCAATAAAATTATCATAAATAGGTGTTAAAGAAATTCAACGTGGATAAAGCAAAGTTAGTAACGACACCATTTGCTAATCATTTTTTAGTTCAAAACAGAGTACTAAAAGCAACAAAGAAAAAGAAGAGATGGCATCGGTGCCATACGCCTCAGCAGTTGGCAGTCTTATGTACATGATGGTGTGCACCAACCTGATATGGCACATGTAGTTGGTGTCGTCAGCAGGTTCATATCTAATCCGGGTAAAGAGCATTAGAAAGCGTTGAAGTTGATTTTGAGATATCTCGGGGTACTTCCAAAATGAGATTGTGTTTTGCAAGTGACAAGCCTGAGTTGATTTGGTACACAAATGCATATATGGCTGGAGATCTTGACTCCAGAAGATCTACTTCAGGTTATTTAATTACTCTTTCAGGGGGAGCTATGTCTTGGCAGTCAAAGTTACAGAAATGTGTTTGCTTTGTCGACTACAGAAGCAGAATATATCACAGCTACAGAAGCATGCGAGGAACTATTATAGATGAAAAGATTCCTGCAGGAGTTGGGTCAAGAACAACGAGAATATGTTCTTTATTTTGATAGCCAGAGTGCTATCCATTTGAACAAGATTTCGTGTTTCCACTCAAAGTCAAAGCACATTGATATAAGATATCATTACATTCGTAATGTGGTGGAGTCCAAGCAACTTCAGATCGAGAAGATCCATACCAATGACAATGGCTTAGACATGATGACTAAGTCTTTACCGAAAGACAAGCACATAATTTGTAGAAGAGTAGCTGGTACGACGGAGCCTTTCCACTAAAGTCGGGAAAGGGAAAATTGATAAATGGTCCCTCCATAAGTGAAGAGAAGTGTGTTGTTCTCAAGTTTCATTCACTTTGGAGAGAAGTGTGTTGTTGCCAAGGTTCATTCACCATGGAGAAAGACCTTTTTCTTTTGGAGTTCCCAAGGTTAATGAGCCTTGGATAAAAACAATCTTAGAGGAGAAGCTACCATCCTCATGAGGCTATAAAATGAGGTGATTGGGGATGTGATTTGGTGCTCCTGCTCCTTGCTCATGGTATTCTTTCATGGTGCTTCTTCACCAAAGTATGTCCATACTTTTGTATGAGAGTTTGTGAGCCTCTTGAGTGAATCCAAGAGAGGTATTGTAACTTGTAATCCCACTATTCTTAGTAGAGAAAGAAAAAAACTATAGTTGTTCGAGGATATAGGCACATTGCCGAACGTCGTTAATTCTTTTGTGTTCTACTGACAATCGTTAGCTTCTGCACTGTGTGTAAGGTCATCTCCATCCCCAACAGTTGGGTATAAGAACTTGAGCATTTTAATTGGCCATAGGATTTAGAGTGGCAACTGTTGCCAGTAGAGGTGATGAAGAGAGGTTAGGGTTTTTGTGAGGAAGAAGGAGAGTTGTTCAGAAAGAAGGATCTGATACCATAAAGAACTCGAGAGAGAAAACAATATTGAAAAATTATGGCATACTCATTATGTTGAATCAAACTGAATATATACAATAACAACCAATCTAGAATAGGTAACTACCAATCTATAGTAACTACCAATCTATAGTAGGTAATTGATCTTCTACAATCATGCTTTTAGAATAGGTAACTATCAATCTATAATAATACCAATTTATTGTAGGTAATTAATCTCCAACAAATCTCCTACGGTTAGGCAATACTTCAAATTAGAATCCTATAGATTACAATATAATAAAATCCTAGACTTTGACATTTATGTACAGATATCTTTATCACTAGAGGTGTCCTAATATAATATTTGTAAAAAATCTAGAAGAGTCCAAGCTATATTTTAATATATGTGTGAACTCTTCCAAAAGTCCTATAAATAGTTGTGTTCTCCCCCTATTTTGTAAACAATACACATTACATGCTTAGTGTTATCATAAATTTCTTTCCTACAGATCTTCTCTTCTACCAAATCTCTCACTATACTTTCTCTGTGTCCATATTAGTCCTTCCTAGCCAGTTGTCATATTCTAACAGTTCATATGTACCAGCCAACTTACTTTGGGTAATGATCTTCCACACACAAAAAAGCACCAATGATAAGCAATCCCAAACCCAGAGTTAACGACCTCAATGTATGCTATGAGAATATGTCAAGCTGCTGATATGAAATGCATGTGAATGTGGTGCTAGTTGTCTCATCTAATTGGCGATGGATGATGATGGTGGCCGATGAACAGGTATAGAGACGAGCGAAAGTATGTTGAGAATATGTAGAAATCTGAAGGTGAAAGTATATTGAAAATATGTATAAATCTGAAAGTGAAAGTATGTTGATAATATGTATAAATTTGAAACTCAAAGTATCTTTGAAATATGTTTAAATCTGAAACATGTGAAAGTATGTTGGAAATATATATAAATATGAAACAAGTGAAAGTATGTCAATAATATGAATATTTTTGAAGGTTCGAAGTAACGGCATCGGAATCAATATTGAACCCTTCCTATGAGTATCGAGATCGGCAGTTTCAGATCGCAGTATCAAATTTTTTGTTATCGAAAAATAAATAAAATTATTAATAAATTATTAAAATTTTAGAATAAATATTTTATATATTCATGCATAATTTTAAGTATTTTCTGTACTGTTTATAGTAAATTTTAGAATTAAATAAAATATAGTCACCCTTGCCGATTATTTTACCTGCACTAGTACATGCTTTAAAAACCTTGGTATGCTTTTACACTCTTGTTGATTGGTCTATTTTTTATTTTTTTTGCCAAATTAAATGAAAAAGTGACACCTGATGTCAGTATCGGTATTGGCCGTATTGGTATTGGCCGTATCGGATTGGTATCGGCCGATACCGCAAATTATGATATTTTTCTTCAGTTTTGGAATGGTAACAATGATTATTGAGTTACTTATAAATCACACAATGGATGGGATTTCTCTGTTTCACATTTCCATAAATCTGAAAGTTGTAAGAGAAGCCTCGCCAGTAAACCTAACAAAGGGAGCATTGGTGTAGGTTGTGTTTCTAACATACCGCCCTAACTTCTTCTTGCTAATTGCAACAGATTTGATGCAATATTTGACTTGACAATTGGTTAATTGTAATTCTCCTATTTTTTTTGCATTTGCTTGTGTAGAGAATAATTATTGTGTTTTTTATTGATGGGCTACTCCACTACTCACAGGAAGTCTAGCTCCTCTTCATATTACATTTTCCAATGTGGGACTAAATCCCTTATTAGTTCTCAACACTCCCCCTCAACATGGGCGATAGATATTAGTCATTCCCATCTTGTTACATAGCTTCGACAGACTTAATGAACTAAGACCCTTAGTCAGACAGTCTGCCACTTGTTCTTCTGAGCGAACATGATCAATCTTCAGTATCCCTTGTTCCAGCTTTTCTTTGATGAAGAATCGATCGATCTCGATGTGCTTCGTTATGTCATGCTGAACTGGATTGTTAGCTATACTTATTGCAGCTTGACTATCGCTCAGAAGACTTAACAGTGCTCCATTGTCCAGCTTCAACTCTGTCAGCAACACTTTCACCCACAACAACTCCGACACTCATAAAGCCATTGCTCTGTATTCTACTTCAGCTGTACACCGTGCTACCACTGACTGTTTCTTGCTTCTCCATGAGACCAAGTTTTCTCCTACAAAGATACAATATCCCGTGGTAGACCCTCTATCGTCTATGCAGCTCGCCCAGTATGCATCGCAGAATCCCTCAACTTCTATACATCCATTTCTCTTGAACCATAGCCCTTTCTCCGGCGTCCCTTTCAGATATCTCAAGATCTGAAACACTGTATCCATATGACCCATTCTTGGATCATGCATGTAACGACTTACTACACTCACCGCAAATGAGATATCAGGGCGAGTGTGCCCCAGATAAATAATCTCCCTGCAAGTCGTTGATATCTTTCACGATCAACTGGCTCTCCTGCTTTTGCTCCCAACTTGCACTTCTGGTCAATTGGAGTGACTGCTGCTTTACATCTCAACATCCATGTCTCCTGCAGCAGATCTAGTGCACATTTTCTCTGTGAGAGAACAATTCCTTGTTCGCCTTTACACACCTTGATACCTAGAAAGTACCTCATCACTCCTAAATCCTTCACCTCAAACTCCTTCGCGAGTTTTGACTTCAGCTTAGCGATCTCGACTTCATCATTACCTGTGATTACTATATCATCCACGTATACAGCAAGTATAGTGATGTGTTCTCTTACATGCTAAAGAAAGATCGTATGTTCTGTATTTGCTTGATGGTATCCCATGCCTGTAACAGCCTTTCTAAATCTGTCAAACCAGGCTCGAGGAGATTACTTGAGTCCATATAGCGACTTCTTTAGTTTGCACACTTTTCCATGCGATGTCCCTCCGTCTGATTCTGTAGCGTAGCACCCTGGCGGTAGTTCCATGTACACTTCTTCTTCTAGGTCCCCATGGAGAAAGGCATTCTTCACATCTAACTGGTATAGCTTCCACCCATAGTTTGCTGTAATGGAGACCAGATTTCTTACGGTGCTCATTTTCGCTACTGGATCAAACGTCTCATCATAGTCGATGCTATATGTTGTGTGTATCCTTTTGCAACCAACCTTGCCTTGTATCATTCCACTTTTCCTTCTGACGTCTTCTTTACTGTGTACACCCATTTGCATCCCACAATTTTCTTTCCTTTGGGTAATAGAACCAGCTCCCACGTCTTATTTTTCTCCAGTGTCCCAAGTTCTTCCATCATTACAGCTTTCCATCTTGGATCTTTCTTTGCTTCTTGCCAACATTTGGGCAACGAAGTAGAGTCTAATGATGCAATGAAGGCTCAATAATTCGAAAAAATGTTAGAATAAGACAGGTAGTTGGCAATATCATGTTCATAATCATCAAAACGACTAGGAGCCTTACCCGCATTGATGCGAGAAGACTTCCTTAAGGGAGCAATAAGTGGTGGAGAGGTCATACCATCAGAGTCAGAGAGATCCGCATCAGAATCAGATTGATTCAATGCGGGGGCAACATCTTCAAGAGTTGGAGCAGGAGTAGACGAGGGACTTGGTATAGGAGGCACAGGGCACGGTACAGGCACAGTACTGGACTTCTGCTGTTTCCTTCTATAGACTTGGATCTCCTTTTCTATTGTCTGCACTTGGAGCCCCTTTTCCATTGTCTGCTGCTCCACCTGTTTAACATATGTATCTTCTTCATCTTCTGTATCGGAGTCACTTCTTTCTTCCCCTTTCGTCCAGTTTTCCACGACCGGACATGGGACCGATACGACCACCACAGATGAGCTTATTTTCTCCCCCTCACATCTAATACCCTCTGTGTTAGGTATGTCACCAAATGCTGAACCATCATCCGAACCATAATATGGTTCCAGTTCTCTGAATGTAACGTCCATGCTTACAAACATCTTCTGCTCAACCGGGCTCTAATATGCGTATCCTTTCTGAGTTGTCGTGTACCCGACAAAGACACATTTAACCGCTCTAGAATCCAGTTTTCCAACTCCTAGCCTATTATCTTTGACAAAACATACACACCCAAATACTTTCGGTGGAACAGTGTACGTGGTTGCACCAGTAAGCATCTCCAACGGTGTCTTCCAGTCCAATACCTGAGATGGCATTCTGTTAATGAGATAAGAAGCCATTAACACCGCCTGCCCCCATAAGTGTTTCGGGACATGCATAGCCAGCATCATTGTCCGTACGACCTCCAGCAGGTGTCTGTTCTTCCGTTCGGCCACACCATTTTGTGCTGGTGTATAGGCACAGAAAGTTTGGTGTAGTATTCCAAGAGTGGATAAATACTCAGCAACCTTCTTATTTGTATGTTCGTCCCATTGTCAGACCATAAGCACTTAATTTTAGTGCCATATTGAGTTTCTACCCGACGATGAAAGTCTCAAAACGCCTCAAAGACGTCACTTTTATTCTTTATAAGGTAGACCCATGTCACGCGAGTATTACAATCAATAAAAGTGACGAACCATCAAAAACCGTTAATACCGGTTGTAGGACAAGGGCCTCATACGTCAGAATGTATCATATCAAATGCAGCTGAACTTCTACTTCCTGAACTCACATACGTGCTTCTGGTATGTTTATCCAACTCACAAGAATGACAAAATAACTTCTCTTTATTAGCCCTTTGGTATAAGGACGGATACATTCGACTAATAATTTTAAAAGAAGAATGACCGACACGCTGGTGGTGGAGTAGCAATTCATCTTCTACACTGCATCGTGAATCTTCCGATGGTGTGTCGGCTACCAGAGATGCCAAGATTTTGTCCAGTCCAGTCCTTTCCAAGTACCACAGTCCCTTATGCCATATGCCAGTCCCTAGTCGTCGTCCTGTCCCCTTCTCCTGAAAAGTCACCGTAGGAATGTCAAAGGAAACAGTACAGTTAAGATCAAGAATAATGGCACTAATAGAAAGAAGATTGACAGAAAAAGATGGAGCATGTAAGACATTGGTAAGAGTGGGAGAAGGGGTGCATGCGACTGTACCGTTATCCATGACAGGGCTGGAGTTACCATCAGCAGTTTGAATGCTCTCCGACGTCGGTAGGTGAGTATAGTCCTGGAACTCACCGCGGGACCCCGTGATATGGCGAGATGCCCCAGTGTCCATAATCCAACATGGTTGGTGGACAGCTGCTGTAAGAGCACGCGCAGGAATACCTGTGCTGGTTTGGGCAAAGCAATTGATGTGGTCCCCCGAGGTAGATGTCGCCCCATGGCTGCCGTCCGAACCCAGCTTCGTGCTACGTAACCTCGCGATGAACTCCTTCTCATCAGCCAGGTAATTTTCTCCCCCTTCCTCCACCAGATTAGCTTTGTGTCCTCCAGAATAATTTCCCCTTCTACCAGCATAACCACCTCTACCGCCTCGACGTCCTCCGTGGCCCCGTCCACGATCACTTGACTGACTTTGCAGGGGTTTTGGACAAAATCTGAAGTAATGCCTTTAGTCACCACAGTTGTGGCAAATACCGGCCATAAAGAAAGGCTGATTTAAGACGACAAGGGCAGACTTGTCAACAACGGCTTGCTCCCCCTGGAAAGAGCCCTAGTTGGGCATCAAGTTCAAGCGAGCCTCTTCTTGGGCCATGGCAGCTTTGGCTTCTTTAAAGGTTGGAAGCATGGGCTGTGCTAGGAGTACATTTCTTCTATGCTCAAACACAGGGTTAAGACCCTTCAAGAACTTTATCATCCATTGTCACGAAATATAATCCAAGAACTTTTGGAAATATTTTGCAAATGCTGGTTCGACTTAGGCATCTTCCATCCCAAGAGGATCATAGTGATCCAGATCAGACCAGTACTTCTTCAACAGTGCTGCATACTCAGAGATGGTACGATCGTCCTGGGCCACCCTATCAAGTTCATCCTGCAGTTCGAAGACCCGAATTGGATTACCGGAGCCTAAGTACATATCCTTCAAAGTCTGCCATATATCAGCAGCAGCCTCCATCGCCTCTACATTGCCCGACACCTGGTCGGTCAAGGAGGTTGTCAACCATCAAGCCATAATATTATTGACAATTTTCCAAATAGCAAACTCCTTTAAGGAGGGATCATCTGGCACCTTGGTTTGGCTATTGACGTAGCCAACCAAGCCATGTCCCTTTAGTGTCTGCATGGCCAGCCATGACCATTTCAAGTAGTTGGACGTTCCTTCCAACTTCGTCTCCAGCTTGTCCAGCTTCCCCATTTTGTAGGGTGACGCATCTACATCAGTATGGATCACACGTAAGGTTGCCTCGGTTAATCTCTTTGATAAAATATCATCAACCAAGGCCTTCATCTCTTCTGCTGTCAGTTTACCACTGATCGAATCCATGGTGTCTTCAACTGTGATCCGTCGTCGTCGTCGTCGTCGGATTCGTCGTCGTCGTCGTCTTCGTCGGCTTCGTCATCGTCGTCCTTATGTAAAGTCTTCAACAGAGACCTTACGAATGCGCTGTTACCGCGGCCAATACCGGCGTGCGCATGTAGATCCTAATTTGCAGATCGATAACAGAAAACAAATAAAGCATTTGTAATTTCGGAGGGCATAATCTAGGAACAGAAGGTGCAAATAAAGCATTTGATAGCCATCCATCTTCGAATAACCGTCCACATAATCTCTCTCTCAAATTAGGGGTTTTTTTAGAAAAAAGGGGGGTTCGGCAGCAGTTGGGTCGGAAGAGGGAGGGGGCGTTGGGGGGGCAGGAGGGTCGGCAGGGGTATAGGGATCGGCAGGGGGCGTCGGGGGGACAGGGGACAGGGGGCAGGAGGGGTTGCCGGGGGGGATGGCAGCAGAGGGGAGACGTCGGGGGCCAGGGGGCAGGGGGGTCGGCAGGAGGGGTCGGCAGTATGGGGCAGCAGGGGGATCGGCAGGAGGGTGGGTTTGCCGGGTTGGGGAAGGAGTAGAATTTTTTTTTTGTGGTTATGGCTCTGATACCATGTAGAGAATAATTGTTGTGTTTTTTATTAATGGGCTACTCTACTACTTATAGGGAGGCTAGCTCCTCTTCATATTACATTTTCCAATGTGGGACTAAATCCCTTATTAGTTCTCAACAGCTTGGAAACCAAAATGATTGGCCTGTGTTTTATTGGGTGGCGTTTATTGGCATTCTCAGTGTACTTGGGTAAGTTGTATTTTCCTCTTAAATTTGTGCAAAAAAGTATGTTCTCGAACTCAGAAACTTGATTAATTGGATTATGATCCGTAGGTGGATATGATACCGAGGTGAAGGCTGCCAGAGCTTATGATCTTGCTGCATTGAAGTATTGGGGTTTGCATGCCCCTACAAACTTCCCGGTATTTCATCCTACTCCTAGAAAGATTTTTCTAATTAATAGGAAGGAAGATATCAATTTTGTTAGTTGACTAGAGAAAGGCTTCTAGGTGCTTATTGCTTCACAATTGACAACCTTTTTCTCGACATGTTATTGGTTTTTTTTTAAATTTGTTTCATCACAAATCTCATCACAGTTTTATGTGTTTTAGTTGTATGACTGCACTCGATATCACTTGGATACATTATACATTCTTGTGCATAATCTCGACCTTGTTTGATATCATTCCGATGAATTAATTTCACTATGACTTACTACTAATAAGTTTTAAGGATTATGTGATTTTCTTAGGTGGATAATTATTACTAAGAGATCGAGATTATGCAGAACGTGACCAAGCAGGAGTTCATTGCATCTATTAAAAGGTGTGGATCTTTCCTCTTTCACGATTAGTTCAGTAGCCCGAAAGGAAAAGGACATTGCACAATTTGTATATATTTTATTTTCTTTCCATTTTTATTTTCAGGAAAAGTAGTGGATTTTCAAGGGGAACTTCTATGTATAGAGGGGTGACGAAGTAAATGCCTGAAACATCAAATAAATCAGCATTACTTGTTGTTATGTCCTTAACGATAATTTCTGGCTGTCATGTGTCTAGGCATCATCGACAAGGACACTGGCAGGCAAGGATAGGCCGAGTTGCAGACAACAAGGATCTTTACCTAGGGACATTCAGTAAATAAATTTCTCTATCAAATTATATATTTTTGGAGGAATTTCTTGTTTACTCATATTTGGATTATGTTAATTATCAGTCCTGACATACATTTGCATGACACCAACATATAATCACCATAATAAGCTGATTCACGATGTTAAAAGTACTAGAATTCAGAAGACATTGTAGAAGATTATGTTGTATATGTTCTTTTGTCATACTAGTTATAATGAAATTACAAATGTGTTTGGAAAAATTATAAACATGTGAATGTTCAGTTTAAGCCCAGTTCTGAGTTAAATAGCAATGAAATCAGTACTATTTGGCGAGTTTCTAGAAATTGATATGACTTTTAGGAGTAATTTTCTTTTTATTTTCCATATTACATTATATTCATTAAAGGTTGATATTAACAGTAACACAAGAAGAGGCTGCCGAGGCTTATGATGTGGCAGCAATCAAATTCAGGGGCTTTAATGCCATCACGAACTTTGAGTTCAGCCGATATGATGTGGAAGCTATAGCCAACACTGAGCTATAGGGAAATCATTCAAATGGATGAGGGAGAAGTTCCAAATGTTCAAAGTTAACACCAAGGAACAGCCGATTAGCGCCATTCATCCTATTTCAGAGCATCAGGATATTGGCCTCCATGCTCCAACTGATCTGCTCCAGTTCCAGACGACTACCGTCCACCCTGTTACTCTGGGAGAAATCGACTCCGAGCTTTGCAACCAGAGTTTGTACTGGTTTGTTAACAACCAACTTGAAAATCAGATCACTGCTCAACCAGCTCCGGAAAGGGAGATGTTTCCGCAGTCACATATCGAAACTTCTTAGTAAAGCCAATCTTATGCGGCTTTTTGAGCTCAAGTTCAAACTGGCTATAGCACTGGCCTCTTTTTGCTAAACTGTCATGTTTTTTGTTCTTTTTTGAGCTTATGTAAATAATCTAGTAAAGTTACATGACCCGAGCATATAGGTTTAGTCAGTTATATTTATATATAGATCATAGAATATATGTATATACTTCTCTCAGTTAGAACTGTACAAAGGAAACATAATCAGTCTTGTTAGTAGAAGAACCTTCCTTTTTGGAGATGTTTCTTTATTTTGTGACTACAGTAAACTGTAGCTATTTGAATTCTGATATCATATGCTTCTTCCCTGCTTTTTCTTCTTCTTTTTGCCACTGTTTATTAGCATTTGGAAATTTGGATAAAATTCCACAATACGCTGGTGCTAGTAAATAACTTACACACTAAAGAAAACTATAATGAAGTAATAAACCTAAATATTAAGGAATACTATAATACAAGAATTTAGTAGAGGAATTACAATGAACATCTTTTTTTATTGAGCAAGCAGAGAGCTCTCATATTCTTCAACATTTTAACCCGCTTGCCTTGCCCTTGAAGTCTCAATCATAATGACTAGTACCACAATGATGCCCACCCAAATTTGTTGCTTGGGTTGATATTTAAATGTCAACACCAATTTCTCCTTCTAGAATAATCTTTAATTTTTTATCCATCTAGAAACCTCTTCACCATCTCTTCTTGTTACATCATCTTCATGTTACAATCTCATATTTTCATCCTTAGTTTTAGTTTTTGCTCTAAAATCCGCTGTCATAGCAAACAGTGAAACCTTCTAAACATCTTCTTTTCTTCTAACAGTGACCTTTCACCAACATCGTCCCAAGACAACAGGGTGCCGACATTTTCCATACAGAGCTTCAAATTGTTTATTCAGTAGTATTGTTTATACCTATTTCTTGTCCAGTAGTTTCCTGTACATGTTTATTGTTCCTCACATATTCTAGATTGTATCATGCCAGTTCATATACATGTTTTTTATTTTTATATTTTACTATATCCTTATTTATCTAGCTTTATTTTGTGCTATGTTACATTATTGCAATATGGTTGCACTTTGATCCAATCCTGACTAGATCCGTTGACAATTTAGATGACTTGCTAATTTGCACTATGGACCCTTCTAGTGGAGATAGAGACAATTGGAGGTCGATCTTAGATTCTAGATAGATTGATAGTTCTTGAATTTAAATATTTAGCAGGTTTGTTCCCGTATATCATTTTGATGCATTATTGGATTTGTAAGATTGAATATTTGTTGTAAATGAGCAAATAGATGATTTTGTAATCAAATATTGTGCATTTGGATTTGAGATTGACATTGAGGTATAGACAGCGTACTACCGTCGATGCCGCGACATAGGCTGAACTTGGCCACGTACTTGTATCCCAAAAGTGGCAGCAGGTCGTGACAAGTTTTTATGGTGGTCCATGTAGGTCCGTTTTTGTAAAAATTATGTGAGCTCGTGGTAGTACCTATATTAGTCGTACTTCTGTGAGCCTACGACTAGGAAGTGCTTATTCACAATTAGAATTGATTTGTTTTTTAGGAGGATGGCTAGGACTAAGCAATAGGAAAGCTTTTATCCAATTTGATTGCTTGGGTAGTTATGGTTCCTACATAGGCTATGTGATTAAGATAGGAATATACGTTGAATTTTGAGAAATATATTATTGTATTTTGATAAGATGGTATGATCAAAGATGGGTAGACTTTTCAATTGACAAATTAGTTCTTTGAGGTTAATCAATTGTTGAAGATTAGAATTGTTAAATTTTGGTGTTTGAAGCTTAAATTTCTATGTTGATTGATGTATATGAATTTCTTGCTAATGTAAGGTTGAAATTTAGAAAAAGGAAATATTTTTGACTTGATAAAATTGAGATAAGAACTTGGAGATTTACCGATTTTAATAATTGAGGAAATTATAGAAGAATGAAGTTTAAATTTAAAATATTTTAAAGAAATTAAATTTTCTGGAGTTTAAATTTGAAGACTATGATATGAATTTGAAACCTTTGAGTATTAAAATTTTGATTTAAATTTAATGATTGGAATTGAAGATTTTTAAAAATAATTTTTTGAGGATAAATACCAATTTAGATAAAGAATTAAAAATTTGATATTGACGATTAGCTAAATCACAATCTTGAAGATTATGATAAGTATTTAGATATTGATTTAAAATTAAATGATTGAATTTTGAAGACATTGAATTATTGATTTGAAATTTTAATGATTAAAATTGCGGAGATCTTTTAAATATTCTTGAGGTTAGAGATCTATAAGATTGATAAAAAAATTAGATGTTGACGAGGGAATATGATATAGACACTAATGGGATGTCGTGTATGCGAACAGGGGCGGCCCTGGCCCAGGGCAGGCCAGGCGACGGCCCAGGGCCCCTTGACGAAAGGGGACACCAACATGGAATTGTCTACAATAGAACTAATATGTTTTGTGTCTTTTTTTAGTAGAAAGTATTGTGGTGTAGTGGTTACATTGCTAGACTTATATCCCAACATCCATGCCAAGTCGTATATATGTTGCCTCTTCCATTTCCATCCTTCTTTGACCAATGTTTGATAAATATTTCCTATTTTAAGAAATTTTTTGCTATCCTCTCATTGTATTGATCAGTGCTTTCTTATTATGATATTTTACTAGTTTTTATGTCTATCTTAGTTATTTCTTAAAATTCGAGAACAATTTTTTTAAGATGGGTAGATTTATAATTCCAATTTTGAAAATCTTTAAAATTTTATTTTTATTTTTGAATATTGTGTTAGATAATAAATTTTATTTGAATTTCTACCCCGATCGGCGTAACCGCCTGTAACGCCCCAGTTCCAAACAACGTAGGACTAAGTACGTAGACATGCCAGCTGTATACATACGAAGTACAGGGGTCTTGTATGTATACATAAGCTGTAAAATACAGTAATCGAAGACAAAATAAATCTCATCCACAATGAAAAGAATAATAATATAAAAATCAACTTGAATATTTATGATACAATCGTTGGGCAGAGACAAGGTCCACTACCAACTATCTCAATAAAAGAAATGTACAAGAATCGATCCATAAAATGGTAAGACGAACCAAGCGCAATCGTCTTCGAAGGAATGGAGAGAATCACGGCCAAGGCTAGAACACCTGCAGTGAATCATGAAAGCACACACCTGGAGAAGAACCAGGTCCTCAGACGGACGTAGCAAGATACAGGAAGAACAAGCTAATATGAACTGTCATAATAATAAAATAATATATAAAAGACTATTCTAGACACAAATATGCAAAGGAGATTCTAACCGCCTATTGTGCAATTTAGAGGATAACTTTCATTCGCATGGGTGGGATTTTAGGCTATATGTACGTAAGTGGCATCCAGTCATCTGTATCCGTCCGTATCGTCCAAAACGTCAGAGGGCATCAACAAATAAATCACCACAATTCCATCCGGAGACTGTGGTTTACCTGTTTGGATTCCTATACGTACTAGCGACTATCCTCCACCAATATTTCCCACATTGTTCAAGTCATGTCCAAGGCTCGTCCAGTTTTGTAACTGCTTGAGTCTCTAAAACCCTAGTCATAGCATTTACGATCATCTATCCGTCACACAACTTTAGAGATGGCCAGTCCATAAGTCGTGTCCCTAGCAAACTGTCTCCAACCGTGTAGTGTGTGGGTCATGGCCTAGGGAGATATAAGGAAATCCCACAACAAAAAGGTAGTCCGCTAACACTAAGTTAACATGCATATAGTAAAGTAAAACGACTAATAGAGTCGCTTGCATCCAAGTGTGGCTTGGTCATGCAATTTATAACAAAGGAAACTAACATACGAAATAAAGTAAATAATACGGAAAATAAATAATATGACAGTAAATTAGCAAGGTATACTTACCTGGTAGGCCGCCTGGTGTGGTGCGATGATCAAGGTAGCACAAAATACGACTTTGGTGCAATAACTATGGTGCGATGATCAAGGTAGCACAAAAATTCTACTATTTTTAGAAAATATTTATAATACTTGAAAATGTAGTTTATAACCGAAAAATATTTTTAATAAAGATATACTTGAAAATAAAATAAAATTCTATTTTTCCATTAAAACTCTAAGTTGTCAAATTATGATTTTCTTTTTAGGTGAAACCATATATATATTTAGTAAATAATTTTTGGAAGAAAAAAATACTTAGAAGAATCAATAATCGCTTTTGGGCTAAACTTTAAGTTTGTCCACATAGAAGTTTATAGATAGAAAACTATATCTTGTTAGTAAAATAATTTAGATAAATATTAATAATCTGAAAAGTTATTTAGGATTATAAAACCAATTTTGAAATATAGACCAAGCCAAATATAATATTTACAAAAAACTGTGTATAGATATTTTACAAGAAAATTTTGAAAAGCTTTTTATTCCTAAATACATAAACCAATTAATAATAACAACTTATAATAAACTTTAATCTTAGTCACTAAAATATGATAATAATAATAATAATAATAAGAATAATAATAACAAATTTAATAAAATTAAACGGAACAAAACCAAAACAAAACAGCATCTACAAAACAAAATAATATATATGGTATAACAAAAGTTATAAGAATATAAAAATATAAATAGAATAAAAAATTAAAAAAACAACAACAGTACTATTTGTTCTCTCCTTAAACGAAGAGAACCCCTCCATTGTTTCCTAAAAAAGGAAAGAAGTCAGCTGAAAATGGAGGAAAGGGACGAGAGGGAGAGAGGAGCGGGAGATCGGAGACTTGTCGGCGGATGTTGGTGGAGGCGAGCAAAAAAGGGGGAGCTGGAGATCTCGGAAAGCGGGCTCTTGCGAGGGTTTAGCGGCCAGGATTGCTTCGGCGGTGGTGGACTAGACTAGCGCCGGCGGTGGCTGAGTCAAAGGGGATGAAGTCGGGAGAGAGGGGTTTGGAGGCTGTTGTGCGGCCGGGCGTGGGGTTGAGAACGGTGACGACGGAACGCGGCGGACATGGCACGCCAAAGAGGAGGCGGCGCGAGTGCGGTGGTGTTGGCCGCGGCGGACGCGGAGGACATGGGGCTCGGGCACGGCGGAGATGCGTCGGCCGCGGCGGAGGGTTTGACGATGGTTTGACGACCGAGTACGGCGGCTGTAGGGTGCACGACCGGCGGCAAGCGCATCTCCGGCGCTGATCGGGGGCGACGCCGGGAAGGGGAGGCGGCGCCGGAGGACAGGTGAGTGGAGTTTATTTTGATGGTGGTGGTTTTGTAGGTGGGTGTTGCTGGTGGCGCTGGTCGCTAGAGGGATTTGGGGGGTCCGGCTGGGCGCTAGTGACGGCGGCGGCGGCGTCCTGGTCTTGGTGACAGGGGTGATGGGGATGGTAGTTGACGGCCATAATGGCGACGATAATGGCGAGTGCCAGGTGGGGAGCAGCTTTTTCGGCTTCGGCCGGTGGTGGCGGTTGATAGGTATAGTGATGGCATTGGTGTGTGTTTGGCCGGGGTTGGGCCAGGGCTGGTCAGGTTGTCGTGTGGTGCTGGGTGTCGTCGGATCTTTCGTCCGACGTGGTGGGCACGGCTGGCAGTGGTGGTTTTTGGTTATTGTGGCGGTAAGGCTGAGCGAGGGGTTGTGCTTCGGTGGGCTGTGGGTGGTGGCCGGCTATGGTCACCGTTTGGGTTAGGGTTAGGGTTTGATGTAATTGGGTCGTGTCCGGGTTACGACATGAAATTCTGGAAATCGTGATCCGGTGTGTCGGACACGATAAAGTGGACAACGTAATTGTAATGGAGGAAAATAGTGGAAGAGAAGGAGACACGGACACGATGCACGGAATGATGTAGGTGGTAAAGAATTTTGTGGATGGTAGATTTTTATGGATGAGTACCTGTCCTTATATAGGAGGTGAGAATTTCCAGTTGGATAGGGATTGGACCCAAATTAATTTTTAAATTAAATTTGAGTTCAATCTACATAAATTTTAAATTGTAGACAAAATCCAATAATATCTAAATCCTTATTCAAAAACTCCAATAAAATTTATTTAACAAAATTCATCCGATTTAAACATAACTAGTAATTAAAATATAACTTTTTAATGTTCAAAATATGCCAAAATATTAATTTCGAAAATTGCACTATTATTTAAAATAAACTAATAATTAAATTTGAGATATGCATGCACCAATTATATATATATAAATATACTCTCCTAGTATAAAATATAGTAAGAGTATTATTATTATTAAAACTATTATAATGAAGGGTTTTTATAAGTTAAAATAACCACTTTGAAATTTTGGTACAATAGCAAGAATAATTATTTGTACATTATTTTGACACTATAAAATGGGAAAACGTTTTTAACAACATATGTACGCTCGCAAATATTCGCACTCGTCGAGCAGTTACGAAAAACGAATCTCGCGCGCGACGTACAATACGATTACGCGACGTAGAATACAAAATTTAAAATCAATACCAATTTAATAATAAAAATTAGTAAAAATTTAGGGTTTTTACATCCTACCAAATTTAAAAGAATTTCGTCCTCAAAATTAAAATTTGGTAGGGGGTGAGAAGGCACAAAGGGTATCGATGAGGAGCAATCGAGTTATTTTGTACGACAAGGAAACGATGTTCAACATGCGATTAGTAAGTCGTGGCTTAGATCATAGAATAATATTACGGATAGGGTTATGGATGTGGGTCACGAGTTTAAAGCAACAGTTAAGAGTAAGGGTTAAAGTTAGTCATGATAACATGCAAAAGAGTAATAAGGTATCAAGAGAATAATTTTAGAGACCTAGAAGATATGTTTTGAGAGTAGGTTGAGGGCACGATTAGGAGAATGAATTATCTTCTCACTTTAAATTATGTGATTTGGAAGGTTTATGATAGTAATTATAGGGCCGATAAAAAGGACGAGTAGTTAGGATGAAGACATAGCAACATTGAGTGGTGCTGTTCATAATTGGTAGAAAGGCTAGAGAGAGTTCTAGTACAATGCTTTCGTCCTTCTAAGATAAGTGAAGGCGAAAGCAATAAGGAGTTCAAAGACAATACTATCGAATACGAATACATGGTTCAAAGGCGGCCGTATAAATTTCAAAGAATCGTCAAGACAGTTGTGGATGGGGTTCTAAGGGGTAAGTTTATCTACATCACATCCACGTAGAACAATAAGTAAAAGCAAACCAAAATGCACTTGGTTGATCAGACCATCATGCACCGGTTCTGATTAGACAATATGTTAGTGGGAGCTCTTCCAATAACATATGTCGTGAACAAGCTTGATAAAGGGTGAGCTTGCAAAACTAGGCTATATTTGTGGCGTTAGTCAAGCTAGTCAAAATATATGTACGCTTGATAATGAAGAAAGGAAATACAAACAGTCTAAGTTCCTCAATAGGTCATAAAGTTAATGGAAATACTAGACCGTGAGGCATTCTACTCAACTTGCAAGAGTTAAGCTAGTAGTGTGGTGTGGCAATGGGTCTAGCATTCGAGATAAACCACAAGTTAAGTATTTAAGGAATTAAATAGATCACAAGCACTCATCAGGTCGAAAGAATTGAGTCGAGGTTGAGTAAGTCAAGATTGGGATATAATCACATGTTTGGTAGATGACTAACTACATTTGAGTATATACAACTATCATGGCACGCATGATATGGCAACTAGTGTGGAATACTTCTAAAAAAATTTAAACTCGAGTTTTCCTCAAAAAGTTTCTTATCCGTCATGACTTTAAATCTTAAATTCTTTAAACCAATCTCAATAAGTGAACCTTATCATATCACTAATCAAATCTACCAAGATTGTTAATGTTCATAATCAAAACATGTAACTCTAAATAAATTCATAGATCATAATTCATGAAACACTATTTGAAATTTCTCTCAAAGTCCATTTCACATCTTTCGAAATATTTTAAACCTTTTTTTTCTTTCACTTCAAACTTAAAAACTCGTAATCATATTGCAATATTTAAAATCCGCTTTAAACTAATTTTTTATATCTTTTCAAGGATGAGTAATCATAACTCCATAACTCAAGACTTTCAAAACTCAAAATCAAATCTCAATTTGTTTTCCTCATTTGTATATAGATTCTAGCTGTCTTCTTGTAGTAATGAAATTCCAACAATCTTATAAGTTTGAAATGTTGCTACTACCCAACTTGGAATCAACTAATTCTTCCTACAAGATCATACATCAAAAAGAAGTGGTCCTTTAATTCTTATAGTAAAAATGTTTTTATAACTCCAATATGATCTCTAATGCATGCTAATTACCAATGAAATCTTCCAAGCCATGTGTTTGACCTATGAACATATACTAGTGTAGTCATCTTCCTAACGGTCGGTAAGCATGAAATAAGAGGTAAAGTTTATGGTAGGAGAGATCAAGCAGGATGCAAGGAAGTCGAACGAGAGTTCAGAGATTTGAATCAAAGAAGGTGATCAAGTAAGTGGATGAGATTTCTAAACTCTGATCCTAGATGCAGGCTCACATCGGTACAGTAACGTAACCGAAGTAATAAACTTGACCTGCATGGGCCCCCACAAAAACATGTAATGCCTAGTCCCAAACTACGTAGGACTAAGTATGTAGACATGCTAGCTGTATACATACGAAGTACATGGGTCTTGTATGTATACATAAGCTATAAAATACGGTAATCCAAGACAAACTAAATCTCATCCCCAATGAAAAGAATAATAATATAAAAGTCAACTTGAATATTTATGATATAATCATTGGAAGGAGACAAGGTCCACTACCAACTATCTCAATAAAAGAAATGTACAAGAATCGATCCATAAAATGGTAAGATGAACCAAGCGCAATCGTCTTCGAAGGAATGGAGAGAATCACAGCCTTGGCTAGAACACCTGCAGTGAATCATGAAAGCACACACCTGGAGAAGAACCAGGTCCTCAGACGGACGTAGCAAGATACAGGAAGAACAATCTAATATGAACTGTCAGAATAATAAAATAATATATAAAAGACTATTCTAGACACAAATATGCAAAGGAGATTCTAACCGCCTAATGTGCAATTTAGAGGACAACTTTCATGCGCATGGTTGGGATTTTAGGCTATGAGTACGTAACTGGCATCCAGTCATCTGTATCCGTCCGTAACGTCCAAAACGTCAGAGGGCATCTGCAAATAAATTGCCACAGTTCCATCCGGAGACTGTGGTTTACCTGTTTGAATTCCCAAACGCACTAGCGACTGTCCTTCCCTAATATTTTCCACACAGTTCAAGTCATGTCCATGGCTCGTCCAATTTTGTAACTGCTTGAGTCTCTAAAACCCTAGTCATAGCCGTTACGATCATCTATCCATCACACAACTTTAGAGATGGCCAGTCCATAAGTCGTGCCCCTAGCAAACTGTCTCCAACCGTGTAGTGTGTGTGTCATGGCCGAGGGAGATATAAGGATATCCAACAACAAAAAGGTAGTCCGCTAACACTAAGTTAACATGTATATAGTAAAGTAAAACGACTAATAGAGTCGCTTGCACCCAAGTGTGGCTTGGACGCACAATTTATAACAAAGGAAACTAACAATATGAAAAAAAGTAAACAATACGAAAAATAAATAATATGACAGTAAATTAGCCAGGTATACTTCCCGGTAGGCCGCCTGTTGTGGTGCGATGATCAAGGTAGCACAAAATACGACTTTGGTGCAGTAACTATGCAAGGTGACCTCGGGTGGTGGCATGGACCGTTACATTGGGTCCAGAAGGGTCAAATTAGTTCGGGTGGACATGAGGTAGCATAGAACTAGCAAGGGATTGAGAATAGAACTAATCACAGAAAAGGAAGATAATCGAAGAGGAATTTAGAGTAACAAAAAATCTACTATTTTTAGAAAATATTTATAATACTTGAAAATGTAGTTTATTACCGAAAAATATTTTTAATAAAGATATACTTGAAAATAAAATAAAATCTATTTTTCCATTAAAACTCTAAGTTGTCAAAATATGATTTTTTTTTTTAGGTGAAACCATATATATATTTGGTAAATAATTTTTGGAAGAAAAAAATACTTAGAAGAATCAATAATCGCTTTTGGGCTAAACTTTAAGTTTGTCCACATAGAAGTTTATAGATAGAAAACTATATCTTGTTAGTAAAATAATTTAGATAAATATTAATAATCTGAAAATTTATTTAGGATTTTAAAACCAATTTTGAAATATAGACCAAGCCAAATATAATATTGACATAAAACTATGTATAGATATTTTACAAGAAAATTTTGAAAATCTTATTATACCTAAATACATAAACCAATTAATAATAACAACTTATAATAAACTTTAATCTTAGTCACTAAAATATGATAATAATAATAATAATAACAATAATAATAATAATAATAATAATAATAATAATTTTGATGAAAATAAAACGGAACAAAACCAAAACAAAACAGCATCTACAAAACAAAATAATGTATATGGTATAACAAAAGTTATAAGGAATATAAAAATATAAATAAAAAAATAATTAAACAAACAACAACAATACTATTTGTTCTTTCCTTAAACAAAGAGAACCCCTCCATTGTTTCCTAAAAAAGAAAAGAAGTCAGCTGAGAATGGAGGAAAGGGACGAGAGGGAGAGAGGAGCGGGAGATCGGAGACTCGTCGGCGGATGTTGGTGGAGGGGGGCGAAAAATGGTGAGCTGGAGAACTCGGGAAGCGGGCTCTTGCGAGTGTTTGGCGGCCAGGATTGCTTCAGCGGTGGTGGACTGGACTAGCACCGGCGGTGGCTGAGTCAAAGGGGATAAAGTCGGGAGAGATGGGTTTGGAGGCTGCTGTGCGGCCGGGCATGGGTTGAGAACGGTGACGACGGAACGCGGCAGACACGGCACGCCAAGAAGGAGGCGGCACGAATGCGGTGGTGTTAGCCGCGGCGGAGGCGAGGGACATGGGGCTCGGGCACGGCGGAGATGCGCCGGCCGCGGCGGAGGGTTTGACGCTGGTTCGGCGACCGAGTGCGGCGGCTGTTGGGTGCACGACCAGCGGCAGGCGCATCTTCGACGCTTATCGGGGGCGACGTCGGGAAGAGGAGACGGCGTCGGAGGACAGGTGAGTGGAGTTTATTTTTATGGTAGTGGTTTTATCGGTGGGTGTTGCTGGTGGCACTGGTCGCCAGAGGGATTTGGGGGGTCCGACTGGGCGCTAGTGACAAGGGTGATGGGGATGGTAGTTGACGACCATGATGGCGACGGTAATAGCGAGTGCCAGGTGGGGAGCGGGTTTTTCGGCTTCGGACGGTGGTGGCGGTAGATAGGTATAGTGATGGCACTGGTGTGTGTTTGGCCGGGGTTGGGCCAGGGCTGGTCAGTTATCGGGTGGTGCTGGGTGTTGTCGGATCAGTCGTCCGACGTGGTGCGCACGGCTGGCAGTGGTGGTTTTTTGTTATTGTGGCGGTAAGGCTGAGCGAGGGGTTGTGCTCCGGTGGACTGTGGGTGGTGGCCGGCCAGGGTCGCCGTTAGGGTTAGGGTTTGGGTTTAGAATTAGGATTAGGATTTAGGGTTTGCTGTAATTGGGTCGTGTCCGGGTTACGACATGAAATTCTGGAAATCGTGATCCGGTGTGTCGGACACGATGAAGGGGACAACATAATTATAATGGAGGAAAATAGTGGAAGAGATGGAGACACGGACACGATGCACGAAATGATGTGGGTGGTGGAGTATTTTGTGGATGGTAGAATTTTATGGATGAGTACCTCTCCTTATATAGGAGGTGCGAATTCCCAGTTGGATAGGGATTGGACCCAAATTAATTTTTAAATTAAATTTGGGTTCAATCTACATAAATTTTAAATTGTAGACAAAATCCAATAATATCTAAATCCTTATTCAAAAACTCTAATAAAATTTATTTAACAAAATCTTCATCCGATTTAAACATAACTAGTAATTAAAATATAACTTTTTAATGTTCAAAATATGCCAAAATATTAATTTCGAAAATTACACTATTATTTAAAATAAACTAATAATTAATTTTGAGATATGCATGCACCAATTATATTTATATAAATATACTCTCCTAGTATAAAATATAGTAAGAGTATTATTATTATTAAAACTATTATAATGAAGGGTTTTTATAAGTTAAAATAACCACTTTGAAAATTTGGTACAATAGCAAGAATAATTATTTGTACATTATTTTGACACTATAAAATGGGAAAACGTTTTTAACAACATAAGTACGCTCGCACATATTCGCACTCGTCGAGCAGTTATGAAAAATGAATCTTGCGTGCGACGTACAATACAATTACGCGACGTACAATACAAAATTTTAAATCAATACCAATTTAATAATAAAAAATAGTGGAAACTTAGGGGTTTTACATCCTACACAACTTAAAAGAATTTCGTCCTCGAAATTAAAATTTGGTTGGGGGGTGAGAAGGCAAAAAGGGTATCGATGAGGAGCAATCGAGTTATTTGGCGCGACAAGGAAATGATGTTCAACATGCGATTAGTAAGTCGTGGCTTAGATCATTGAATAATATTACGGATAGGGTTATGGATGAGGGTCACGAGTTTAAAGCAACAGTTAAGAGTAAGGGTTAAAGTTAGTCATGGTAACATACAAAAGAGTAATAAGGTATCAAGAGAATAATTTTAGAGACCTAGAAGATATGTTTTGAGAGTAGGTTGAGGGCACGATTAGGAGAACGAATTATCTTCTCACTTTAAATTATGTGATTTGGAAGGTTCATGATAGTAATTATAGGGCCTATAAAAAGGACGAGTAGTTAGGATGAAGACATAGCAACATTGAGTGGTGCTGGTCATAATTGGTAGAAAGGCTAGAGAGAGTTCTAGTACAATACTCTCATCCTTCTAAGATAAGTGAAGTCGAAAGCAATAAGGAGTTCAAAGACAATACTATCGAATACGAATACATGGTTCAAAGGCGGCCGTACAAATTTTAAAGAATCGTCAAGGCAGTTGTGGATGGGGTTCTAAGGGGTAAGTTTATCTACATCACATCCACGTAGAATAATAAGTAAAAGCGAATCAAAATGCACTTGGTTGATCAGACCATCATGCACCGGTTCTGATTAGACAATATGTTAGTGGGAGCTCTTCTAATAACATATGTCGTGAACAAGCTTGATAAAGGGTAAGCTTGCAAAACTAGGCTATATTTGTGGCGTTAGTCAAGCTAGTCAAAATATAGGTACGCTAGATAATGAAGAAAGAAAATACAAACAGTCTAAGTTCCTCAATAGGTCATAAAGTTAATGGAAATACTAGACCGTGGGGCATTCTACTCAACTTGCAAGAGTTAAACTAGTAGTGTGGTGTGGCAATGGGTCTAGCATTCGAGATAAACCACAAGTTAAGTATTTAAGGAATTAAATAGATCACAAGCACTCATCGGGTCGAAAGAATTGAGTCGAGGTTGAGTAAATCAAGATTGGGATATGATCACATGTATGGTCGATGACTAACTACATTTGAGTATATACAACTATCATGGCACGCATGATATGGCAACTAGTGTGGAATACTTCTAAAAAAAATTTAAACTCGAGTTTTCCTCAAAAAGTTTCTTATCCGTCATGACTTTAAATCTTAAATTCTTTAAACCAATCTCGATAAGTGAACCTTATCATATCACTAATCAAATCTACCAAGATTGTTAATGTTCATAATCAAAACTTGTAACTCTAAATAAATTCATAGATCATAATTCATGAAACACTATTTGAAATTTCTCTCAAAGTCCATTTCACATCTTTCGAAATATTTTAAACCTTTTTTTCTTTCACTTCAAACTTAAAAACTCGTAATCATATTGCAATATTTAAAATCCGCTTTAAACTAATTTTTTATATCTTTTCAAGGATGAGTAATCATAACTCCATAACTCAAGACTTTCAAAACTCAAAATCAAATCTCAATTTGTTTTCCTCATTTGTATATAGATTCTAGCTGTCTTCTTGTAGTAATGAAATTCCAACAATCTCATAAGTTTGAAATGTTGCTACTACCCAACTTGGAATCAACTAATTCTTCCTACAAGATCATACATCAAGAAGATGTGGTCCTTTAATTCTTCTTGTAAAATGTTTTTATAACTCCTATATGATCTCTAATGCATGCTAATTGCCAATGAAATCTTCCAAGCCATGTGTTTGACCTATGAACATATACTAATGTAGTCATGTTTCTAACGGTCGGTAAGCATGAAATAAGAGATAAAGTTTATGGTAGGAGAGATCAAGCAGGATGTAAGGAAGTCGAACGAGAGTTCAGAGATTTGAATCAAAGAAGGTGATCAAGTAAGTGGATGAGATTTCTAAACTCTAATCCTAGATGCAGGCTCACATCGGTACAGTAACGTAATCGACATGATAAACTGGACCTGCATAGGCCACCACAAAAATGTGTAACTTCCCAGTCTGAAACTACGTAGGACTAAGTACGTAGTCATGCCAGCTGTATACATACGAAGTACATGGGTCTTGTATGTATACATAAGTTGTAAAATGCAGTAATCGAAGACAAACTAAATCTCATCCACAATGAAAAGAATAATAATATAAAAATCAACTTGAATATTTATGATACAATCGTTGGGCGGAGACAAGGTCCACTACCAACTATCTCAATGAAAGAAATGTACAAGAATTGATCCATAAAGTGGTAAAACGAACCAAGCACAATCGTCTTCGAAGGAATGGAAAGAATCACGGCCTTGGCTAGAATACCTACATTGAATCATGAAAGCACACACCTGGGGAAGAACCAGGTCCTCAGACGGACGTAGCAAGATACAGGAAGAACAAGCAAATATGAACTGTCAGAATAATAAAATAATATATAAAAGACTATTGTATACACAAATATGCAAAGAAGATTCTAACCGCCTAATGTGCAATTTAGAGAACAAATTTCATACGCATGGGTAGGATTTTAGGCTATGTGTACGTAACTGGCATCCAGTCATCTGTATCCGTCTGTAACGTCCAAAACGTCAGAGGACATCTGCAAATAAATCGCCACAGTTCCATCCGGAGACTGTGGTTTACCTGTTTGGATTCCCATACGCACTAGCGACTGTCCTCCCCCAATATTTCCTACAATGTTCAAGTCATGTCCATGGCTCATCCAGTTTTGTAACTACTTGAGTCTCTAAAACCCTAGTCATAGCAGTTACGATCATCTATCCGTCACACAACTTTAGAGATAGCCAGTCCATAAGTCGTGCCCCTAGCAAACTGTCTCCAACCGTGTAGTATGCGTGTCATGGCCAAAGGAGATATAAGGATATCCTACAACAAAAAGATAGCCCGCTAACACTAAGTTAACATACATATAGTAAAGTAAAACGACTAATAGAGTCGCTTGCACCCAAGTGTGGCTTGGACGCGCAATTTATAACAAAGGAAACTAACAATATGAAACAAAGTAAATAATACAGAAAATAAATAATATGACAGTAAATTAGCAAGGCATACTTTCCTGGTAGGCCGCCTGGTGTGGTGCGATGAACAAGGTAGCACAAAATATGACTTTGGTGTAATAACTATGCAAGGTGACCTCGAGTGGTGGCATGGACCATTCCATTGGGTCCAGAAGGATCAAATTAGTTAGGGTGGACATAAGGTAGCAAAGAACTAGCAAGGGATTGAGAATAGAACTAATCGCAGAAAAGGAAGATAATCGAAGCAGAATTTAGAGTAACAAAAATTCTACTATTTTTAGAAAATATTTATAATACTTGAAAATCTAGTTTATTACCGAAAAATATTCTTAATAAAGATATACTTGAAAATAAAATAAAATTCTATTTTTCCATTAAAACTCTAAGTTGTCAAAATATGATTTTTTTAGGTGAAACCATATATATATTTAGTAAATAATTTTTGGAAGAAAAAAATTACTTAGAAGAATCAATAATCGCTTTTGGGCAAAACTTTAAGTTTGTCCACATAGAAGTTTATATATAGAAAACTATATCTTCTTAGTAAAATAATTTAGATAAATATTAATAATCTGAAAAGTTATTTAGGATTTTAAAACCAATTTTGAAATATAGACCAAGCCAAATATAATATTGACATAAAACTGTGTATAGATATTTTACAAGAAAATTTTAAAAAGCTTATTATATCTAAATACATAAACCAATTAATAATAACAACTTATAATAAAGTTTAATCTTAGTCACTAAAATATGATAATAATAATAATAATAATAATAATAATAACAATAATAATAATAATAATTTTAATGAAAATAAAACGGAATAAAACCAAAACAAAATAGCATCTACAAAACAAAATAATGTATATGGTATAACAAAATTTATAAGGAATGTAAAAATATAAATAAAAAATTAATTAAAAAAACAACAACAGTACTATTGGTTCTCTCCTTAAACGAAGAGAACCCCTCCATTAATTCCTAAGAAAGGAAAGAAATCAGCTGAGAATGAAGGAAAGGGACGAGAGGGAGAGAGGAGGGGGAGATCGGAGACTTGTCGGCGGATGTTGGTGGAGGCGGACGAAAAATGGGAAGCTGTAGATCTCGGGAAGCGGGCTCTTGCGAGGGTTTGGCGGCCAGGATTGCTTCGGCGGTGGTGGACAGGACTAGCGCCGGCGGTAGCTGAGTAAAAGGGGATGAAGTCGGGAGAGAGGGGTTTGGAGGCTGCTGTGCTGCCGGGCGTGGGGTTGAGAACGGTGACGACGGAATACGGCGGTCAAAGCACGCTAAGGAGGAGGCGGCGCGAGTGAGATGGTGTTGGCCTCGACGGACACGGAGGACATGGGGCTCGGGCACGGCGGAGATGCGCCGTCCGCGGCGGAGGGTTTGACGCTGGTTCGACGACCGAGTGCGGCGGCTGTAGGGTGCACGACCGGCGACAGGCGCATCTCCGGAGCTGATCGGGGACGACGCCGGAAAGGGGAGGCGGCGCCGGAGGACAGGTGAGTGGAGTTTATTTTTATGGTGGTGGTTTTGTCGGTGGGTGTTGCTGGTGGCGCTGGTCGCCAAAGGGATTTAGGGGGTCCGGCTGGGCGCTAGTGACGGCGGCGGCATCCTGGTCTTGGTGACAGGGGTGATGGAGATGGTAGTTGACGGCCATGATGGCGACGGTAATGGCGAGTGCCAGGTGGGGAGCAGGTTTTTCGGCTTCGGCCGGTGGTGATGGTGGTGGATAGGTATAATGATGGCACTAGTGTGTGTTTGGCCGGGGTTGGGCCTGGACTGGTCTGGTTATCGGGTGGTGCTGGGTGTCGCCGGATCAGTCGTCCGACGTGGTGGGCACGGCTGGCAGTGGTGGTTTTTGGTTATTGTGGCGGTAAGGCTGAGCGAGGGGTTGTGCTCCGGTGGGCTATCGGTGGTGGCCGGCCAGGGTCGCCGTTAGGGTTTGGGTTAGGATTTAAAATTAGGATTAGGATTTAGGGTTTGCTGTAATTGGGTCGTGTCCGGGTTACGACATGAAATTCTGGAAATCGTGATCCGGTGTGTCGGACACGATGAAGGGGACAATGTAATTATAATGGAGGAAATAGTGGAAGAGATGGAGACAGGGACATGATGCATGGAATGATATGGGTGGTGGAGAATTTTATGGATGGTAGAATTTTATGGATGAGTACCTCTCTTTTTATAGGAGGTGGGAATTCCAAGTTGGATAGGGATTGGACCCAAATTAATTTTTAAATTAAATTTGGGTTCAATCTACATAAATTTTAAATTGTAGACGAATTCCAATAATATCTAAATCCTTATTCAAAAACTCCAATAAAATTTATTTAACAAAATCTTCATCCGATTTAAACATAACTAGTAATTAAAATATAACTTTTTAATGTTCAAAATATGCCAAAATATTAATTTCAAAAATTGTACTATTATTTAAAATTAACTAATAATTAATTTTGAGATATACATGCACCAATTATATTTATATAAATAGACTCTCCTAGTATAAAATATAATAAGAGTATTATTATTATTAAAACTATTATAATGAAGGGTTTTTATAAGTTAAAATAACCACTTTAAAAATTTGGTACAATAGCAAGAATAATTATTTGTACATTATTTCGACACTATAAAATGGGAAAACATTTTTAACAACATATGTACGCTCACACATTTTCGCGCTCGTCGAGCAGTTACGAAAAACGAATCTCGCGCACGACGTACAATACAATTACGCGACGTACAATACAAAATATTAAATCAATACCAATATAATAATAAAAAAATAGTACAAATTTATGGGTTTTACACCGCCTCCATGACAGCATCGTATCCTGTTCCGGCCATCATCTTTTTGTGGCCAAAACCCATCTATCGGACTACCCGTGACTGTACCGACACCCCGTACAGAGCCGTCTGTTGTGTGCCGTCGTGTCCACACGAGCAAAATCTCCCCCGCAGCAGTTCTGCCGTCACACGAGTCACCGTCGACCGACAGTGAACCTCCCCTTTCTTGATCTCTTTCTCGATTTTTGCTCCCTTTCTTGTGTCACTCTCCGATTTCTAAGAATCGATATTCCTTTCCCGGACGTGATGCAGTGCGAACCTAAGTTGCGCTCGCATAAGACAAGGTCGTAAGGTTATCTGAATCACAACATCTAATAGAGTACGTAGAGAAATTGAACAACACATTTGAAACATAAGAAAACTTTTCTTCGTTGATAATAAATATTCATTTACAAGACTCTATTATAGTAGTTGTCGTACGGGCTTACAACTCGGCTCGATTACAAAATGAACGTAATGGTCGTTACATAAATTACCTCCCCTTTTATACAAACAAAACATTTCAAAACACCTGCTATCGTGGGGAGTCGAGCCATCTTCTTTGAACTGAAATGTGGAGTCTTCAAAAGGATTGAAACAAGCCCTCAACACACAGACAAGACTTCAAAATGAACTAGCATCGCCTTGAGTTAGGTGGTGCACGCTTCTTGGTCCAGGGTGCCTGTGGCAAGCAAGGATCGGTACATTGCCTGTACTAGTGAATGGCTAATTATATACCACTCTCTCATATGGTTCAAAAATTTATGTGAAACATGTTATATATATTTAGTAATCTTTCTAGCTATCCTAATGAATTGATGCAAGCATTTGCTAGGCATAATAAAATAAACTACGCTAGAACTTACCCACGGCAGAGCGTGCCGTTGCAATATGAAACTTGCCATGTTCTTCCCTGTCAATTGTTATCATATACTAGCATAGTGTGTGCGGTTTATATATGTAAAGGTCACTGGCATCACAAGCCATCCTAGAATATAGCTAGGTTTAGACGTGCCCCTTTCAGCATGAGTAGCGAGATCCGTTGAAAGTTCCCCAAGTAACCAGTTTTAATAATATCTAAAACATCTATCTTTTGCTTCTTGCTAGGCTGAATCGATCCCGTGTCCTAGGTTACCGTTTGAGGGAGTCGTTCCTTGTGTACAAATTGACCATGACTATGCAAGGCTACACTAGTTATTCAAGCATGACCTTTAATTCGTAAGCAACTTAACCATTTTTATCATTGTTTTCCCTTATTGTGGCGACAGTTATTCAATGTCTCAAACTTTGCTCATCATATTTCTATAACAGGCATAACATATTAAGCATGTAGCAGTTTATGATATGACAGTTCTATAGCAGAAGTACATAAGAAAATATGTAGCAGTTCATGGCATAACAGTTCTATCACGATTGTACATGAGAAATCGTGCAACGGTTTATTAAAATTAAGCATTCGTGTCCTTATATCTTCAACTAACATTCTATCGATTGATTGGAGAACAAGAGGGCCAAAGGGGAGAAGGGTCCAGCCACCCACCTTGATTGTTTGAGACGAAAGAGAAGAAGGTCTTGTTGCGCTAGATGGTGCCTATACGATCACCTAAAATCGGACAAGCAACGCATCAACACTCTACCCTTCTCTTTTGAGTTCGATATGAAATACGAAGTTCAAAAAATGCAAGCAATAAAATCCATCAAAAATATTCACGAAAACACATTCATAAAATCAAGCCAAAAAAAGCAATTACGATATTAAAAATAGAGAAACAGGAGGTCTCTCCCAACTCAGCTGTAAAGTCCATCTTCGAGACATAACCCACTAAATATGGAACTTAATTCCGAAGAAGCCATTCCATAATAAGAAAATGATATTTGTTCAACCAGTTTCGGCCAATTGATAGAAGTAGTAATTCTTAACTGCATTACATTATAATCAACTAAGAAAAAGTTTCATCCTCGAAACTCAAGAATAGAACCTACCTCTAGGAAAATAATGAAGGAAACCTTTCCTTCATCTCAGACTCAAGTTCCCAGGTTGACTCCTCGACCAAATGGTTCCTCCAGAGTATGCGAAGGAGAGAGATCGCTCAATTTCAAAGCAATTTGCCTTTGTGCTCCAAGACTTGGACCGGTTTCTCCACATAAGATAAGTCTGCCTTCAGATTCAGCTGACCAAAATCTACCACATAGCTCGAATCGTGCACATACTTCCACGACTGAGAAACGTGGAAGACATCGTGTACATCCTGTTAGGGTTATCTACTAAAAGCATCACTTTTGTATTAACTATATTTTCCTATTAGTTTTGAATGAGAATCATATGGACAAATGTTGGCATTTTATATTGGTTATATGTTAATGCAAATGTCTGATATTCTATATTATAGATAATATGGTGTGTGGTGACACACATAAAATTATATTATCAGTCCCTTGAAGAATATAAAAATGGTTCATAATCTAGATGGATTTGGACAAACCATTGGTAAGGTTGTAGTGTAATATGGTATTAGTCTATCTTGACTATAGGTTTATACTAGTACACTTTGTGTGTATTGAACATGACCACATGAGGTTGTTCTTTTTGTACTGACTACGTGAGAGAACAAATATCTTTTTTATTATGGATACTTGTACTTTTAACCAGGATATAATAATGACATGTATGTGTAGTGTGCATTACTTTGATTCATAAAATAGTGAGATCATAATGAGTCAATAATCTCAGTGAATTGGGTAATTGTATTATGTGTATGATGGGATATTGATTATAAAAGGAATTTATGTCCCAATGTATCGGGTTGATGATGTCTCCTTAAGGAACTCATAAGGATTGTTATGTAAACCCTGCAGGTGGATTATATCCGACATGACAAATGAAGTTGAGTGATACTACTTAAGAATAAAAGATGTCGATCAATGTAGTTGTCAGTAACTTATTTTGACAGATGGACATTCGATATCTTAACATGGGAGACAAACAATGATAAAATAAGAACGAGCCCATAAACGTAATTTGGGACTAGGAAGGTAGTGCTGTTGACCCAAACTGGATCAAAGTCAACCTAATTTAGAGAATTAACAAAACAATATTTGACATGATCCAATATGACACATTGATCTCAAAGTCAAGAACATTTTCTATAACATATCAAGATCAAGACAGACGTCATCAACAAGTTGATCATTACAATTGTACTTGTACTGAGTCTGTACTTTTCATTTTATTGAGTCTAGGAACATGTACGTTGAGTCGTACTGAGCTATTTCGAACCTAGACTTCACTCTCCAAGCTCCACCATACAAAATAAGACAATCACCAAACCAAACCAATCCTCTCACAGCCCATTGTATGTTCTGGCCCGATAGAAACTGAATTCAAGCTGAACTTTGCCTCCTAATTTTTAGGGCCTGCTTGATATTCGATTTCCAACGTTCGAAATTTTGAATTCTTGGGATAGAATTCTGGCTGAATTCTGCCTCCTCAGACTAGTATAAATAGAGCTTAAATTCTCTCATTTCAAATCATCTCTTACCTTCAAATATTCAAGCTTTCTAAGCTCTACTACTCGAAGCCCCACTCTTCCATATCTCCTAAGCCACAACTCTCCTTAGACCATGGTGCTCAGAACGATATCAGCTAGAAGTTGTATGCAAGATTGAAAGAAAAATCTCTTGGACAATTCTAAGTTTCGCCTCTGCGAAGTTGTAAGAAGTTGGCGTGCTCTTCTGATTAAAGTCACATGGTTGTACCATATTTCACAAATAGTGGATTTCAATCCTGAGTGAGAGTTCTCAGGCCTGGACTAGTCCTCCATGAGGGAAACTAGGTTAAATCATTGTATTTGTGTATATAATTCTGACCTCTATTTATTTTCGTATTACTCTCTGATTACTTACTCTCTTGGTAGTTGATTTTTGGACGTGATATAGAGTTGCATTTTTAATTGGTTATTATCGACACAAAATCTATTCACCCCCTCTAAAGTTGCCTACACGTAACTTCAATTGGTATCACAGCTCTGTTCTCTTTATAACGGATTAACATCCTAGAGCTGATCCATGGTGTAACACCCATATTCTGAATACGTATTTTGTTAAGCTTGCATGTATTTCAGACCTGTATTTATTTTCTCGGATTTTGGCATGTACTTGTAATTGGCTTGACTTACAGATTTTGGTTTTCGTAATTGGGTTCTACCTGGCTTGGTTTATTTTGTGGAGGAGAATTGGTTTGATTTGGTTTGGTTTGGTTTAATATGCATTGGAGCACTTTTACCTATACTCCACCCTCAACACACCACAACCCACCCTCATAAATCCCCACCTAACACTCTCTCTCCTCATTACTTCCCTCCATTAATTTCTCCTTCTTCTTCCTCCTTCCTCCACCAATACCATAGGCAAGTGCACCTTGCCACCACATGAGAACCACTTTTTATTTGTCCATTAGCTAGATTAGGCCATGGTGATCAATATTAGAACTTGTCATTTTGTGATTTGGAGTTTCCTTTGTTCTAGATCTTGGTTTTTACTATTTTCGGATTTACATGGTTTTGATCTATTTAACTTTGATTTTTGCTTGTTTTGATGCTTCCATGTGGAAGAGAATTCAATTTTACTCAAGTTAGACCTTTGAAAATCTAGATTTGGCTTTGATTTGACAAAGATATAAAGAATTGAAGTTTTAGAGTTCTTGGAGTTCTTCTCGGGTTGGAGGAGCAGACCTCTCGGCCTGCGCTCTTTAGCGCAAGGTCGATTGCGCAGCTCACCCTTTGGTGAACTGCACATCCCCTCGGCCAGCGCATTACGCTGAGCTGAACTGCGCTGGCGCTTTTTAGCCCAGCGTTCCTTTTCCCCTTACGCGTATGGCTCTTGCGCAGTCCACTTCTGCGCAATCCATCCATGCGCCATCCATTCCTGCGCAACCTGATCCAGCGCAATCCATCTGCTGCGCCATCCACTCCTGCACAGTTGGTACCCTGCGCAGCTCACTTCTGTGCAGTTGGTACCCTGCGCAGCTCACCCCTGCGCAGTTGGCCCCTGGCGCACTTGACTCCTGCGCAACCCGACCCCAGGGACCCTTGCACAATCTGTCCAAACATGGAGATTTGGTTTTATTTTCCTTAAGCTTGGCTCTTCTATAGCCCTGTATATTGATATTTTATTAGATATTTTACGCCCATTTTATATCCTTATGCCTTTTGTCATGAACTTGATTTTACTTAATATGTTTGGAATGACTATTGTACATGGCATGGTATGACAAGGAACTAGCATAGCACGACAGTGACCCGTAGTGGTACACTCCTGACATGACCAACCTGACATGATAATGGCCCGTCGTGGCGCACTCCTGACAAGTACCCTGACATGATTTATCTTGATAACTTGATAGTGGCCCGTGGCGGCGCACTCCTGACTTGACTTGACTTGTAACTTGTAACTTGACTCGTATAATCAACTTGACACCGTGGGTGTTCCTGCTTGCTTGCTTGTGCAATCCACTTGTCTTGTCTTGCATCATGTCTAGGACGTGACTCCCTGGTTCCCACGGTCAGGGATTCATACTGAATATGGATTAAGCTAATGACTAGATCAAACTATAGTTCATGGAGAATTTCCAGTCACAGGCAATCTCGTTATCTGGGCGATCTTAATTGGACTTGTAGCTTGCCGACGAGTAGAGCACATTTCCAGCGCACTGCCATGTGTTGCACCCTCTAAGTCACCTATGGGTATATCGTCTCCGGGGCGATGTACCCAATCATACTCTCAACCCGCGAAAGGATAACTGGATGGTCTGCAGGGCTTGGGACTAGGAAACTTTCATTGTATCTTGTTAGTAATTGGGCATTGTGACAACCCTAGTTAGTTAAAGTAGTAAGCCGTAGTAATTGCTTGGCCGCTTGTGAATGAATGATGTCTAGCTCTGTCTAAGTCTTGTCTAGTCCCTGTACCCTGGTGCTCCTGAACATGATTGTTTTACTTGCTTTAACAATAATTGGGTAGGGACAGGGAGATATTCAGGCGAAGGGTTACAACCCCGGTCCTTGTTTGGTTTACGGGTTGTAACCTGGCTCCCAGGATGGTTCCACATCCCTAGTCGTTTATTGTCCTGACGTGCTCTTTATTACTTGTACTTTTCTTTCATTTTCTTATGTTCTGATATGCTGGCTTTTGTTCTTATTTTGTGGCCTCCCTTGTGGCACTTGCTCTTTCTGGGGTTTGATCCAGCTGGTTTTGTGTGGCCAGATTTCGGAGCAGCACCCGAGGATCTACCGAACCTCCAGCCCGATGGTGGTGACTAGAAGGAACCCGGGCTACGAGTGGGTTTTCTATTTTGTTTCGCTCACTCTATTGTAAAATTATTCTTTTGAGGCGTTTAGCCGACGAGCACCTGTTAGCTCGATGCACTTTTACTTACTGTCTGCCTACGGGCTGTAAACATGATTAACAAATCCTAGGGTTGATCATGTATGACTTAACTCTTGCTAGTCCTAGCATTTTGTACGACTAGCTTCATGATCAGCTGATATGTAATATTTGGGACGCCTTTTATTGTAAATTTGGTGGTCAAACATCTTGTAATTATATTATTTGCTTGAGATTGAGACAGTAGGCTTGACCTTAAGAGACTGTTGGCTTGTAGTAAACCCTCATCTAGACAGCCGTAACCGTATAGCGAGATGGACTTCATTTCAATATACGTAGCTGGCTATGTTCGCCCCCGCTCTCCAGTATTCTGGTTCTGGGGCGTGACACATGGCAACCACACAACCTATCTTTACTAACTATGGTGAGGGACAGTCCACAAATAGGCCACCCCTATTTGATGGAACCAACTACACCTATTGGAAGACTAGAATGAGTTTCTACCTAAAGTCTCTAGACTTTGATTTATGGACCATAGTCACTGATGGTTACAAAAAGCCTTCTAGAATTGCTGTCGAGGGGAATCTCATAGATAAACCCCATGACAATTATACTGACCAAGAAAAAAAACAGCTAGTCTAGATGCTAGGTCTATTAATGCTCTCTTCTGTGCTATATGATGGAACTGGAGATTCCCAGGACCCTTCCTTTGGTGTGCATATTGATCGATAGAAAGTTAAACAGATCTAATACGTGTTCTAACCCTTCATAGGCGGAAACTAGCGTTCACGAATTATACCTGCGACGGAAAGGAGACAAGTAATTCCTGGCAATCTCGAGCGGACGACCCCAAGATCTTCTGCACGTATTCCTTCCTCAAGTTGGACGTCGTGTGGGCGACGATCTCCCAACTTTTTCTTTTCCTTGGCTGCACTCTCTTTCTCTCCTTACGTGAATCACGAATTTAGAGAAAATTTCAGATTTCTGATCAGTAATCTGGCGGCCAGAGAATAGAGGATATATATAGGCTACAGCAGGGACCATGAGGAGAAATTAGGGTTAGGCCTCCTAACGGATCTGGATATCCCGTGTTCAGCCCGAACACACAATCCAGGCCCATTAACAATAGCTCGGTCCACTAATGAGCTATTGTTGCACTACCTCCCTAATCCCAAATTATGTTTATGGGCTCATTTTATTATATGCTCGTTTGGCTCTCCATGTTAAGATATCGTATGTCCGTCGATCAAATTAAGTTACTGACAACTATATTGATTCGACATCTTTTATCCTTAAGTAGTACCGCTCAACTTTATTTGTCATGTCGGATATAATCCACCTGCAGGGTTTACATGACAATCCATATGAGCTCCTTAAGAGGACATCATCAACCCGATGTATCGGGACATGGATTCCATTTATAATCAACAGCCCATCATACATACAATGTTATTACCCAATTCATAGAGGTTGTTGATCCATAATGAATCTCACTCTTTTATGAGTCAAAATAATGCACATTGCATATACATGTCCGTTATTATATCCGGATTAAGAGTACAAGCATCCATAATAACAGAGGTGTTTGTTCTCTTATGTAGTCAGTACAAAGAGAACAACCTCAAGTGGTCCTGTTCAATACACACAAAGTGTACTAGTGTAAACCTATAGTCAAGATAGACTAATACCAGATTACACTACAACCTTTCCAATAGATTGTCCAAGTCCATCTAGGTTGTGAACTATTTATATACTCCATAGGAAACTGATAATATGATCTTCTGTGTGACACCACACACCATATTATCTACAACATAGAATATCAGACATTTGCATTAACACTTGCAACAAATACAATGTACAAACATTTGCCCATAAGATTCTCATTCAAAATTTAAGGAAATAAGGTTACTACAAAAGTGATGCTTTTTGTATATAACCCTAACAATCTTCCACTTATACTCAAAGCATTGCTTTTCAGTATACTGTTAGAAATCTCCTACTTATACTTAAAGCCATGCTGCTACACATCTGACTCCCATTCCCTCAACATGACTGTCAAAAGCCTTAGCTGGTAAGCTCTTTGTAAAGGGATCAGCTAGGTTGTCGACTGATGCTATCTTGATCACAACAACTTTTCCTTTTTTTACGAAATCTCGTATCAGGTGGTACTTACGCTCAATGTTTTTGCCTGTCTTATGGGCTCGTGGTTCCTTCGAGTTTGCCACTGCACCACTATTATCACAATAAAGTGTAATAGACTTAGGCAAATTAGGTACCACATCCAAGTCCAACAGAAAGTTTCTGAGCCAAACCGCTTCTTTGGCTGCCTTAGAGGCTGCCACATACTCGGCTTCCATGATGGAATCAGCAATACATTTTTGCTTGATACTCCTCCATACAATGGATCCACCTCCCAAAGTAAACACATAACCTGAGGTAGATTTCCTGGAATCCCTATCTGACTGAAAATCTGAGTCTGTATACCCCAAGGGAACTAAACTATCTGCCTGGTAAACTAGCATATACTCTTTAGTCCTTTTCAGGTACTTCAAAATATGCTTTACGGTAGTCCAGTGCTCTTGTCCTGGGTTAGACTGATATCTGCTGACCATGCCTACGGCAAAGCAGATGTCTGGTCTCGTACATAGCATTGCATACATTAAGCTTCCTACTGCTGAAGCATAAGGAACTGCCTTCATGTTCTCTATCTCTTTAGGTGTCCTCGGACACTGCTCCTTTGATAGAGCAATTCCATGTCTAAAAGGTAAGAAACCTTTCTTAGAATTTTGCATACTAAAACGAGTTAGTACACTATCGATATAGGAAGCTTGGGATAAGCCTAACATCCTTTTCTTGCGATCTCGTAGAACTTTGATCCCAAGGATGTGACCTACTTCTCCCAAGTCCTTCATATCAAACTGTTTGGATAACCATACCCTTACATCAGATAATACCTTCACATTGTTACCAATGAGCAAGATGTCATCCACATAAAGTACTAGGAACACCACCACGTTTCCGTCACACTTTCTGTATACACATGATTCATCCTGACATTGATCAAATCTATAGGATTTTATCACCTGATCAAAACAGATGTTCCAAGATCTGGAAGCTTGCTTAAGTCCATAAATGGACTTTTTGAGCTTGCAAACAAGATGCTCCTGGCCCTTTTCAATGAACCCGTCTGGTTGCTTCATATAGATGTCTTCCTCAAGACTTCCATTAAGGAAAGCTGTCTTGACATCCATTTGCCAAATCTCATAATCGAGATGAGCTGCAATATATAAAAGAATTCGAATAGACTTAAGCATGGCTACAGGAGAAATGGTTTCCTCATAATCGATACCCTCTCTTTGAGTAAACCTTTTGCTACAAGCCGAGCTTTAAAGGTTTCAACCTTACCGTCTGATCCTCTTTTTCTCTTATAGACCCACTTGCATCCAATGGCTTTTACACCAACGGGTGGTTCTACAAGCTTCCAGACCTGATTAGAATCTATAGATTCTATTTCAGATATCATTGCTTTTTACCAAGACTCTGCATCTTTATCTTGGAGTGCTTCATTGTAGGTACAGGGATCATAATCTTGTTCCTCAGGGACGAAGTCTGATGACTCTCCCAAGAACATATATCTATCAGGTTGTATCACAACCCTCCCACTACGACGAGACACTATCGGTTGTGGTGTAACATTTGTGACACGTTGTGCAGTTATTTGTGGTTCATCCTCTTGTACTATTGGTACTGAAGTACTTGGTGTCTCACGTCTCAGTTCTTCTAGAACAACTCTACTTGTGGGTTTATGGTTCATCACATAGTCTTCCTCTAAGAATCGGGCATTGGTGCTAACAATGACCTTCTGATCCTTAGGACTATAAAATAATCCTCCTTTCGTTCCTCTTGGATAGCCTACAAACAAGCGTACTTCTGTACGAGATTCCAACTTATCTGCTTTTCCATTCAGCACATGTGCTGGACTACCCCAAATGCGAACATATTTCAGACTAGGCTTACGTCCAATCTACAGCTCTGTGGGAGTAAGAGGTACTGACTTAGAAGGAACCAAGTTTAAAATATAAGCTGCGGTCTCTAAGGCATATCCCCAAAATGAATCAGGCAAATCTGAATAACTCATCATTTATCTAACCATCTCCATAAGAGTTCTATTCCTTCTTTCGGCTACACCATTCTGTTGGGGCGTTCCAGGTGCTGTCAATTAGGATGCAATCCCAGTCTCTGATAAATAATCCCTAAACTCTCCAAAGAGGTACTCGCCACCACGATCTGATCGTAATAACTTGATACATTTTATATGATGTTTTTCTGTTTCAGCCTTGTACTCTTTGAATTTCTCAAAGCACTCAGACTTACGGCGTATCAAATAAATGTATCCATACCTTGAATAATCGTCAATAAATATGACAAAATATTCAAACCCACCTCTAGCTTGGATAGTCATGGGTCCACACAAATCAGAATGAACCAATTCCAACACATCTTTGGCCCTATACCCCTTTGCCGTAAAAGGCCTTTTGGTCATTTTACCTTCCAAGCAGGATTCACAGACTGGTAGTGCCTCCACTTCCAATGAACTCAAAGGTCCATCTTCAACCAGTCTTTGAATCCTTCTTAGGTTAATATGCCCCAATCGTAAGTGCCAAAGATATGTTTGGTTCATACAAGAAGGTTCTTTTCTCTTATTTAAGTTAGATGACATATTATTCATTTCCATAAGTTGCATTGTGGGCGAAATAGGATTAATGACATACAAATTATCAACCAATGCACCAGAACAGATAAAATGTTTATTCTTTCTAATAACAATATTGTCATTAAAATAAACTGAATATCCATCCTTAACTAACATAGAAACAGAAACTAAATTCCTTCTAAGTGAAGGTGCATAAAGACAATCTCTCAATATCAAAGACTTATTTCTACCAAAAGATAAAGTAACATCTCCTAATGCAACGACCGATACTTTTGTAGCATCACCCATGAACAAGTATATCTCTCCATCACTGAGCCGTCTGGTTTCTTGGAACCCCTGTAATATATTGCAGACATGATTAGTGGCTCCTGTATCTACACACCAGGTGCCGGTAGATAACACTGCTAAACATGTTTCAACTACTAGTAAATGAGATATACCTTCTTTGTTCCCTTGTTTGAGAAGTGGACAATCAGTCTTCCAATGTCCTGACCATTTGCACTTGAAACATTTGCCTTTCGGCTTTTTCACCGCGCCTTGAGGTCCCATGCCCTTCTTTGCTAAGTTTGCCTGTTTCTGAATGTTATTTTTCTTCTTACCGCCTTTTGTCTTAGAAGTAGAAGCCTTTTCAGAAACGAAAACATGACCACTCTGCCTAAAGAGAGATTCAGCATCCTGTAGCTCTTTTGCAAGTTCTGCCAAACTATACAACCTTTTGTTCATGTTGTAATTAAGGCAGAAATTATCAAAACTTTTAGGCAGAGTCCCGAGAATGATATCGACCTGGGTTTCCCTATCGATTTCAGCACCAAAGATCTCCATCTCATTCAGATGACCCATCATCTTGAGAACATGATCCCTTACTGGTGTCCCCTCAGCCATTTTTGTATTCATCAAACATTTCATAGCAAACTGCCTAGCTGCTCTACTCTGATGTCCGAAGAGTTCCTTGAGGTTATACATCATGTCATAAGCTGTGGTCATGGCCTGATGCTAATGTTGCAGTACATTTGACATAGATGCCAGAATGTAACACCGTGCCATCTCATCTGCCTTTTTCCACTTCTTATAAGCCTCTTTGACCTCTTCATCAGAGTTAGCATCAGACTTAGGTGGGCATTCCTCAACAAGTACATATTTGTACTCCTCAGCAGTCAGAACAATGTCCAAATTACGTTTCCAGTCAATATAATTAGGTCCAGTAAGTTTGTTTTCTTTAAGAATCACCATAAGTGGAGTGAAAGAACCCATTTTTTGAAATCCTGAGAATCACATAAATAAAATTATGTAGGGCAAAAAAACTTTTTGAATTAACTAAATATTGATTTCCTCAAAACAATAATAAGAAATTCACCAACACCTTGAACACCATGAATTTAGCATGCCACGATAGTGTGGACGTATACAAATTCAACTTTGTTCAAGTAGATTTTTCTTATTAATTTTACTATCATGTCAATATAACTTTATGATAAATAAAATTAATATGCTGGTCTTGCTCTGGTCATACAAATAATAGCAGTGACTCCGATGGAGAGGATACCATTATTTGTATCTAAGTGTATACCATTACTTAATACTAAGTCCATTACCTTGTAATGAGTTCCTTCATATGGAGAAGTGAACACATACTAGGTAACTTTCTACAATTATCCCTAAGGAAGTTTGTACTGGTGATCCATAATTATACTCATCCGATATGGAGGAAAGCACTAAAGCCAACACGCAAGTATAATTACATCACCTACAAACCAGTAATGGAGACCATAGGAATTATATTAAATAAAAATCCTCTCCTACTTAGTTATTTAACAATGAGGGTTTTTCTACTAGTTGATATTATGTCCATGTTGTCCATTATTAATGTAGGCTTGGTTTTTCAAAAAAAACAACCACACAATAATAAAAATGCATAATTAGAAAAAGCAAAATGACAAAAATAAGAGAAAATATCCAACTATTATGGTCATCTTTGCTGCTCCGTCCTCAACTATCCGAATCCAAAATTTGGTGCTGCGCAGATCTATACGGGGTTCGACCTCTGGATTCCTTCATCGAAAATCATCTGTCTGCCTCTGGATTACTCAAAACCAGCATCTCGTCCGGCGTCAGAAACAGCCACCACCGCCATCACGATTGATCAAAAATAATTAAAATTACATCAATCCTATGCCTCCCGAAGGAGTTCACACATAATCTAGATTGAAAAATTAAATTAATAAGCACGATCAACCCTCGTGATTTTAATTACATCCACAGCAACGACAACATCCACGACATGTCCATGGTTTAAACAACACAATCAAAAAACATGTATTGGACCATAATAGTTGGATCTAAGATGCCTGCAAAACCGAGTTAGAACAGATCTACATCTACCGACTATTACATAGCACAAGTTTTATTGGACAACGTGGATCTATCAATCAATACGTAGATCCAAAGTGGCTCTGATACCAATTGATGGAACTGGAGATTCCCAGGACCCTTCCTTTGGTGTGCGTATTGATCGATAGAAAGTTAAACAGATCTAATTCGTGTTCTAACCCTTCATAGGCGGAAACTAGGGTTCACGAATTATACCTGCGGCGGAAAGGAGATAAGTAATTCCTGGCAATCTCGAGCGGACGACCCCAAGATCTTCTGTACGTATTCCTTCCTCGAGTTGGACATCGTGTGGGCGACGACCTCCCAACTTTTTCTTCTCCTTGGCTGCACTCTCTTTCTCTCCTTACGTGAATCACAAATTTAGACAAAATTTCAGATTTCTGATCAGTAATCTGGCGGCCAGAGAATAGAGGATATATATAGGCTACGGTAGGGACCATGAGGAAAAATTAGGGTTAGGCCTCCTAACGGATCTGGATATCTCGTGTTCAGCCCGAACACACAATCCAGGCCCATTAACAATAGCTCGGTCCACTAATGAGCTATTATTGCACTACCTCCCTAATCCCAAATTATGTTTGTGGGCTCCTTTTATTATATGCTCGTTTGGCTTCCAATGTTAAGATATCGTATGTCCGTCGATCAAATTAAGTTACTGACAACTATATTGATTCGACATCTTTTATCCTTAAGTAGTACCGCTCAACTTTATTTGTCATGTCGGATATAATCCACCTACAGGGTTTACATGACAATCCTTATGAGCTCCTTAAGAGGACATCATCAACCCGATGTATCGGGACATGGATTCCATTTATAATCAACAGTCCATCATACATACAATGTTATTATCCAATTCATAGAGGTTGTTGATCTATAATGAATCTCACTCTTTTATGAGTCAAAGTAATGCACATTGCATATACATGTCCGTTATTATATCCGGACTAAGAGTACAAGCATCCATAATAACAGAGGTGTTTGTTCTCTTATGTAGTCAGTACAAAGAGAACAACCTCAAGTGGTCCTGTTCAATACACACAAAGTGTACTAGTGTAAACCTATAGTCAAGATAGACTAATACCAGATTACACTACAACCTTTCCAATAGATTGTCCAAGTCCATCTAGGTTGTGAACTATTTATATACTCCATAGGAAACTGATAATATGATCTTCTGTGTGACACCACACACCATATTATCTACAACATAGAATATCAGACATTTGCATTAACACTTGCAACAAATACAATGTGCAAACATTTGCCCATAAGATTCTCATTCAAAATTTAAGGAAATAAGGTTACTACAAAAGTGATGCTTTTAGTATATAACCCTAACACTATAGACATGACTGAATTCAACAGAGTCTCTACATGCTCTATCTCACATGAAGTATGGAAGCTTCTGGAGGTGACCCATGAAGGAACCCCACAGATAAAAGAATCAAAAATCAATCATCTAACACAGGAGTACGAAGCTTTCAAGGTGAAGCCTAATGAGACGATCAAATAGAAGATCACTAGATTCCTCAACATCGTCAACCCTCTATCTTCTTTTGGTGAGGAATACTCCAACCATGAGAAGATACGCAAGGTGCTAAGGGGACTAATGAAGAACTGGAACCCCAAAGCCACGACGATCATAGAAGGCAATGATCTCACCACCATATCTCTAGAAACTTTGGTGGGCAAGCTGATGACGCATGAGCTCGATCTCAAAGACTTTTAAGAAGCTGCTCCGAAGGAAAAGGAAATTGAACTAAGAGCTCATTGCCGAAATACTGCTACAGAAGATACCAAAGACGATGATTTCGAAGTTGATGATCAAGCACTGATGGTCCGCAACTTCAAGAAGTTTTTTCGCTTCAACCAAAAAAAGAAGGAATAACACAAAGAAGACGATGAAGAGCCCATTTGTTTCGGCTGTAAGAAGGCGGGGCACGTCAAAAAAGATTGCCCTACTGCAAAGAAAGGAAGCCGATATGAAAGATCGTATAAGAGGCCAACCTCTCGGAAATATGCCAACACAAGTATTTGGCACGAGAGCGAAGCCAGTGACTCAGAAGAAGAAGAGGACTCTCCCCAAGATACAGAAAACGACTGCCTAATGGTAACGTCCGAAAAGGTAACAAACGATCCTCTTGATGACTTTACATTTGATGAACTTGGTGATGCTTTTAGTAACTTGCTTGAAGATCATAAGAAGCTGCTTAACAAGTATAAACATGCAAAGGATAAGATCAAAACTCATGAAGTTGAGATTCATAGACTTTCATGTTTACTTGATAAAGTTAGAGACACACAACCCACGGATAACACTGAGGTGGTATCCAAGCTTAAATTAAGCTTATACGATGCCGAAACTCGCATTGAGAAACAAACACATGATATTACATCACTCAATAAAGAACTATTAGATGAGAAAAAGAAGTATAGTATTGTTGTTGTAAGAATTGATGCTTTAACTGCCAAGTATAATGATATGTGCGACACCTCTAAAATATTAAAGACCAAACTGGGGAAACAAGCTGTTCAGCCTCAAGCCCAGTCTCACAGTTACAACACGTACACTAAACATAAGTTTGTTCAACACAAAAATACACGTCACAAGATAAACACATATACTCATGCTACTCATAATCATGCTTTTATGTACACATACCCACATGCAGTACAAAGAACACCCACACATATACATGGCACACATAGATATACTCCTATGCACACACGTTCTCATACAGTACATCAAACGCATAGACAACACTATTATCCTGTACCTAACACGAATATACATGCTACATGTCACTACTGTGGTAAACATGGACACACTTCACCACAGTGTAGAATTAGAAGATTAGTTGATTTACAACTGTATGCATGGGAACCGAAGACTAACCTTTCAGGACCCTCAAAGATTTGGGTACCGAAGGTCACATCTACTCATGGTGTAGGTAGACCTTCCTTCATCCTCTAGAAGCAAGTGGATTCGCGATAGTAGGTGCTCGAGACACATGACTGGAAATGCAAATCAATTTGCAACACTATCGATGAAGCGGGAAGGATATGTATCATTCGAAAATAACTTGAAAGGTTATATCATAGGTAATGGTACTATTGGCAATCCTCCTTCTCCCGTAATTAGGGATGTCTGTTTAGTGATCGAGTTAAAGCATAACCTGCTCAGCATTAGTCATCTTGCTGATCATGGATATGATATTAACTTTGGCAAAACTAAATGCTCCATATATGATAGATCATTTGGAGACATCATTTTTGAATGGATAAGAGAAGATAATATATATATTCTATCTTTCTAGAGATACTAACAATGCAGGAAGATGCCTCTCCGCTCATAAAGATGAAAGACAACTTTGGCATATGCGACTTGGTCATGCAAACATGGATACCATATCAAGGCTGTCAACCAAGAAGCTAGTAAGAGGACTATCCGATATTACATTCAAAAAGGATACGGTATGTGCCGATTGTGAGAAAAACAAAGCTGTAAACCCCCTAAATTTTCTCTATGATTTTAAATTTTTTTATTTTTATTTTTATTTTTATTTTGATTGGCCTTATTGTCGATATTTTACGTCGAGTACAAACACGTAGGTACAAAGTATATTTTTATACAAAGGTTTTATAGTATCAAGTTTTTCATATAGAAAATAAGTATATTTTTAAATTATATAATGTAAATATTTTTTCTTGTTTAAGAAAGAATATATATCATACGTATTTTGTCAAATCCTTGATTATTTTAGACAGTCTATTTTTTTATTAATCTAAGTATAAATAGTGTAAATTTTATTTGCGGACGAGTACATGAATTTAATTCTTGTACATCTTTGAAAACCAAATTATAAATAAAATACGAAAAGGTGTTTCAAATATTTAATATACATATTTATTTTTGAAATTATTTTTAATTAATTATAAAATGATATTTTAGTTTAATTATTACACTTGAAATTATGGTTAGATTTATGGATTTGATTTAAATAGTTAATTTAAGGATGAAGATTTATCTATATTGAATTTTTTTTGAATTTAAACTAAATTGAGATTGGATTTTGATTGAATTAATTTATTTAAATTAATATGCGATTTATCTAAGGGGATTATAAATCAACCCAAGTCCTTATCCAAATCGTATCCACCACCCCCTACATAAGGAGAGGACAATTGTTCTATTTTTCCATTAAATTCTCCAGAACCATCCATAAAATTTCTACCATCCTCAACAGTGCCGTGCATCGTGTCCGTGTTCCCCTTCACATCCACTATATTTTATTTCTAATACAAATACAGAAATTCTCTTTGTGTCCGACATGCTGGACACCCCGTCCCGTGTCTCACAGAATACGACGCAGCCCTCTCCTCCGCCGTTTCTTCCATCACTACCACCGGCTGGCATCGACCTTTCCCGTACCTTTTCCCCTGGCCGTCGACCCCAAGCCTCGTCCCAGCCGGCGGCACCCACGCCCGGCAACCTCCTCACAGCCTACCAACATCACCAGAGACATCGTCGTCCTCGCCTCTTCGATGTCGTCTCCCTTCTTCTCCCCGTCTCCATCCAAACACCATCCTGACCACAACCACCAACAGCCCCATCCCGGCCGAACCCCTATCATCCCGACCAAACCATCACCGCCGCCTTGCCCTATTGACCCATCAACAGAAGTCACCACCACCACCTACAATATCGATCCCAGCCATCGACCCAACTCCACGACCGCAGACGTCCATACCAGTATCCCCGCCGTGGACATCATCTCCGACCACCACACGGACCATTACCGGTGCCACTGCGACTGGTGCCACCCCGCCTCCAAATACCCCAATACCATAAACAAATGACAAAATTCGACTCGAACTTACCTCAGCGACCCGTCGCCGATCGAATTTGCTGCGACCAGCCTTCCACTCGTCCCTTCGAGCTCTCACCACCGGCTTCGCAAACCGATCCCGCCACCGGGTCTTTTGTGCGTCTACGCGCGTGACCCAGGTAGGCAAGCTCCGCCCCTGCCAAACCCAACAATCATCACCACCACCTACCTCCGCTTGGCTGACGAGACCCTCCCGGCGACCTCAGTTGGTGAAGCATCGTAGATGGACATAGCCGCCCGCCATGAAATGCCGTACCGAGATCGGATCTGGGCAGCCGCCTCCGAGCCCATCGTCCCTAGTGTGTGCTGTCGTGGGCGCTCGAGTCCAGGACCAATGACGAAGCCCCGCTCGACCGTCAGCGTCTGCCGCCGCATACAGGAGCTGCTAACGCCGCATCCTCGGGCGTCTTCCGACGCAACTCCGCCGGCGTCAGCGCCCTTCTGCCGCTCCCTCTCCCTCCTTCTTCTCTCTCATTTTCCCTCTAATTTTTGTTTGCATGCTTCCCCACTTTTGGGAGTTTAAGTTTCTCCTGAAGGAAAGAGGAGAGCTGATGCTCTTTTCTCTTTCAATTATATTCTTTTACTTAGGGAAAGGTGAACAACTGTTCTCAAGTCATGTGCCTTCCTTTTTTTATATTTATTCTTGGTTTTATTATTGTTACAAAATCATATATTTTGAAAATCTGTGTGTTTCATTACAGAAGTAAATACTACTTAGGAATCTTTATATACAATATTTATTAAGTGCTACTATTATTATTTTACCAATAGTTATTGCCATTACTATTAGTTTTATTATATAAGTATGTGTTGAATACTCCTAAAATATTTATATTTTTGATAACATATAGTTTTATGCTTAGCCAATACATATAATTTCAAATGGAGTTAAATTCCTAAAATATTATTATCATATTATTTTATAGACTTATTGGCCTAAAAACTATTTCGATAAAATTTAGCTTCTTTTCCGTTTCTAGATCTTAGGTACGTATATAAAATATTTTGAATAAGGAAAAATTGTAGTTCCAAATTATAGAATAGTTTTCTAAGTACTTTCAAATAAATTATCTAAATTATTTAAACTGCAAAGTATAGCTTTCTACCTAAAAATGTATTTTTGCAAACTAGAGTTTTTGTTAATCGATTTCTTTTAGATTTAAGTATTTATCTAAAAACTATTTTAACTAGCAAAATATAGTTTTCAAAAATTATAAATTTGTATATATATATATATATATATATATATTATTTACTAAATTTTCCCTGATTGTCCTCATGTCCATGACCAATCCCATCCTTCCTATTTCTTTGCCAATTTAGTACATCCTACTATCGACCCTAGCTAACTTGATTATTCTGGAACCGATGGAACAGTCCGTCCACCGTTGTAGGTTGTCTTGCGTAGTTGTAACACCGAAGTCAAATCTGTGCCATCTTGAGCATCGCACCACACCAGGCGTCACTAACAGGCAAGACACCTTGCCATTTCCTGTTTATTTATTTTAGCTCATATTTTATACATTATTTATTATTTTCTTTATGCAAAATAAACTATGATACATGGCATAACTTGTTAGAACTTATTGTTCAGTTATATTTTCTTCTATGTATTATTTTTCTTACACATTAAACCTAGATTTAAGGGACGACCTTGTGTGTTGCATTCATTGGCCTTGACACGTTATACCACGAAGTTGTGTGTCGCATGTAGAACACGAACGCGCGTGATTGGCTGGCCACCAGTACGTATAAGTTGTGCGATAGGATTAACCGCTAATAGAATTGCATGCTAGTTTGACTTAGCGGTTATAGAGGTTTTCTGTTGTAGATACAACATAGTAGGCATTGGGCGGGGAGGACAATACCTTTGCGTATGGGCTACTATGCACTTTCCCTTGTGATCTGGATGCTCCGCTGGAGATACAGGGTTGAGACCCATTGATTACTAAGGGCCACTGGCTTTCTGTGAAACGTTATGCTCTTATTGATTGGGCCTCTAGTACCCCAAGGGGAGACCATGCCAATCCCATTTTAGCTAGGGCCCACGCGTTAAAGGATGTTCTTAAAACTGTATTCACTTAGACTGGTTAGGCTACCTTATCCGTTAGGTATAAGTACTTTTGGTTTGGGTACTTGTATCTGATCGTAGCTTGGAACAATAACTTGTCGCGGACTAGTTTGCCACATCTTGTCCTTATTTGGTTGTAGGTGTGGCTTACTACTTCGATGAAAAGGTATTGAACCTTGTTGGGATCTGGATACCATATTGGATTCATAGCATGGAAAGATACGTCATCGTGTGTCACCCTCACTTTTCCAAGATAGGGGTAAAATGGTAATTTTCCATTTTATTATATTTTTGGGAATTTTATTTAATTTTATAGGATTTTAGGGATTTGGTTGTTTTAGTTTGAATTTTATCCAATTTGGACTTAAGTTGGAGACTCGGGTAGTCTGGACACTAGTGGGACCTACATACTAGCTGGGCTTGGCCCACATGCCATCCTAACTAGGCTAGCAACCATAAACCAATACTCCCATGGCTTAACTAGTCATTTAGAGGCTTAATTAGTCAATTTGGAGTTAAACCAAACCAAGTCAAATGGGTCTCCACCCAAACCCATTAAGACCTCCATGGCCGGCCATGTATAGGCAAACCCCCTCCCTTTACTTCACTCCAAAGAAAACTCTCTCTCTCTCTTCATTTCATTCTTTCTTTTTTAGCTTCTTCTTCCTCAAGGAAACCAATTCTAGGTATGCTCTTTAACCCTCATTAATTTCCTCTCTTGCATTTATTCCTTCACAATAAATGTGGAGGAGACCATTCTCTACTTAATGACCATAGCTTTTATAGGTTTTCCAAAAACCTAGTTTAAGGATTTATTAGGGTTTTCCTCTTTATATATATATATATATATATATATATATATATATATATATATATATATATATATATATATTTATATATATATATATATATATATATATATATATATATATATATATATATATATATATATATATGTGTGTGTGTATATATATTTCTATATGTGTGTGTGTGTATTTATATATATAGATATGAGAGAGTGTGTGATTGTCTATATATATATATATATGTAGATGGGTATATGTGTTTGTGAGTTTATATATATATATATATATATATATATATATATATATATATATATATATATATATATATGGATGTGTGTGTGTAATTTTAGAGGAAGAGAATTAGAGTTTGGGAGAGAGGAATAGAAGTAGAAGAAGAAGAAATAAGAAATAGCATCAGCAGCAGTAGGAAGTAGAGCAGCAGCAGCAGTAGGAAGTAGTAGCAGCAGCAGCAGTTTAGGCATTAGGAGCAGCAGTGGCAATAAGAAGGAGACGGAGAATAAGGAGAAGGAGACAGAGAAAGAAGGAGACGGAGAATAAGGAGAAAGAGACGGAGAATAAGAAGAAGGAGACAGAGAAATAAGAGACGGAGAATAAGGAGAAGGAGACGGAGAATAAGAAGAATAAGACGGAGAATAAGGAGAATAAGACGGAGAATAAGGAGAAATAAGAGACGGAGAATAAGGAGAAGGAGACGGAGAATAAGAAGAATAAGACGGAGAATAAGGAGAAGGAGACGGAGAATAAGAAGAATAAGACGGAGAATAAGGAGAAGGAGATAGAGAATAAGGAGAAGGGAATATAGGAAATCAAATTAGAGAGGGTTTATGAGTGAGTCAACACTTTGTCTAGATTTGACCAAATCTAAACCAGAGTTGACAGAGTTGACCAGTTGACCAGTTGACCAGTTGACAGAGTTGACCAGTTGACTTTTAGTCAACTGTTGGTCAACATTTGACCAGAGTTGACCTAGAGTTGACCAGAGTTGACCAGGGTTGACCAGAGTTGACCAAAGTTGACCAGGGTTGACCAGTTGACCAAAAGTCAACTGTAGGCTAACTCTTGACCCCGTTTGACTTTCTTCGATTGTTTTGACCTGTGATGACTGGTATGACCTAGGGTTGACTTGGTCTGACTTAGATTGACTTGATATAACTTGATTTAACCTAGATTTGACTTGACAGGACTTAGTGTGACTCAGTGAGACCTAGTTTGACCTAGATTTCATATCATTCATTGTGAATCATTCTTAAACTTGTTTAAACCTAAATTAACATACAGTATCTCATCTTTAGGTTTTTGATTACCGCTCTGAGCATTGATATACCCTATAGCTCAGGACAGCAGGCGAGTACATTCACTGATAGTTTTTATTGTCTTGATATTTGCTATATCCGATTCAGACGTAGTGTCTTACTTGATTCTCAGACACGATAGTTCACGGACTAGTATTGTCGAATTCCTGTCATGAGATGTCATTCCTGGATTTCTTGGGATACTGGTACTTGCTTAGTCTTAATTCTTGTACTTTTATTGACGCCGATTCCTGAAGAGGACTTGCTCCCCTCTTAGGAAATCCCGCGTCATGACGTGCTATGTCCGGATCCGTATACTATTCGGAGAATGGGGAATATTATAGATAGTGTGATCAATGCCCACCTTGAGTTACTACTTGTATCATAGCTATACCCTTACCTCACGATGGGTATAGCCTGACCTGTGCTACTACTTGCTCCATAGCGTACCATCCCGGCCGGACCGAGTCCACGTACTTGTAGCCGGTCGGCTGGAAGCCTGATTCTTGACCCATATCGATCACATTAGGCTATAATATTCGAGGCACATTTTATATTTACTTATCTTATCATATATCCTGATCTGCTCTACATTCAGTACTCTCTCACCATGCATGATATACAGTTACTCACATGCTCTACTTGCCTTTACATTGTACCTTGATTGGAGACTAAGTTCTACTCGGGAGAAGAGTTACAACCCCGGTCCTTGTTTGGTTTAAGGGTTGTAACTCGACTTCCGAACGGTTCCCAAGTCTTCATATATCTTTGTCTTATAGTTCATTATACTGTCTCTTATAGAATTTGTTAATTCACATGGAACTGCTGTTAGTGCTTGTACTTGCTCATTTTCCTGACATGATACCGTTATGATATATTACAGATGATTCTGAGTCGGACTGCTCGACCTATTATGGGCTCGAGTCAGATGGAGTAGCCTTGGATCATGGCCTTATAGTAGAGCCACTAGATTTTGTACTTCCAGAGTAGTGTAGATTAGCTAGGTTTGACTGGACTGCGATCCAACTAGCTTTATCAGACTGTAGCTTCTATATTATATTTTGAGACCCTGTGATGTTGTATGTATCTGGGCTTGTATTGGACTCTGGACTTATTTACTCTTTCATCTATCATATCTTCTCTTTCTGAGCTATCTACCATAGTTTTATTCTGTGATTGAGACTGTATTGATATGTCACCTCCATTCGGAGAGTATATACTGTACAGGTACTTTTATACTGTTAGTCATAGTATTTACAGACGTTATATATAGCGTTATACTACTGATACTGCGGCGTAGGCTGGACGTACCCACGTGCTCGTGCCCCTCACAAGGGTGCGGGTCGTGACATCGTGAATTAGTTTACCATCTCCTGTCCTTGTTTGGTTGGAAGGATGGTACGCTAGTTCAATGGTGTGTATTGGACAATGTTATAATTCAATTGACTTATTTATTTGAGCAATTTATATTCAGTTATATTGGCATGATATCACTCTTGTTACGTCTCTCTGAGGACCTGGTTATCTCCCCAGGTGTGTGTTCATATCTTCCGCAGGTATTCTAGCCGAGGTCGTAGTTTTCTCCATTTATTCGAAGATGACGTATCTTGATTCATCTTGCTACCTCCGTCAATTCTTTTGTACATCATGTACTTCTTTTCTTTTACTTGTTGGTAGTGAATTTGTCTCCATCCAACATATTGTATCAAGACAATTTATTATCATTATATGATATCTTTTATTTATTTATTTTGTGTGGATGAGATTAGTCATGGTTCTACTGCATTTTACAGCTTACGTATATTTATTATACGGCAGGCATGTCTACGTTCCTAGTCCTATGTATTTTAGGACTGTGGTATTACATGTTTTTATGGTGGCCCATGCAGGTCAAGATAAATTATTTGGTTACTTTATCGTACCAAGCAAGCCTGCGTATAGGATTAGAAGTCTAGGATCTCATCCACATACTTGACCTCTTTTCTCGATTCCATATTTGAACTACCGTTCGACTCAGCGATGGCTTCTTGCTTGATCCCCTCTAGCATAAACTTTTATCCTTCTTTCGTTCTTGATATTGGTTAGGAAGATACCCACACTAGGTAGACATGACTCTTTGTCCCATCACACTATTAGTTGAACTCTTGTAAGTTGGGTAGAATGCCTTACGACCTAACCTTCCTTATGGCCTTAACCAAGTCTTAGACAAATAGGCAGTAGGACGACTGTATAGGTACCAACAAAGACTTAGATTCTTAAATAGTTTGAATAAATTCTACTTTCTTCCAATCTTAGTCTCACGTGCCTATGTTTTTACCACCTTGACTAATGTTGCTACTACAATTTAGTTTTACAAACTCATCCATTTATCGAGTTTGTTCATGACATATGCTATTGAGAGCGCTCACTAAAAAATTGTCTAATCAGAACCGGTGCATGATGGTCTGATCAACCAAGTGCACTTTCGTTCGCTTTTATCTACTGTTCCACGTGGATGGAGACCTAATTAAAACTTGTCCTCTAAAATCCCATCCATGACTGCCTTGACAATTCTTTTGAAATTATTCGGTCGCTTTTGGACCACGTTTTCTTATTCATATTCTATAATCTCTTCTTCGAACCCTTTATCGCTTTCGTCTTCCTCCTATTTTAGAAGGACGAAATCCCTCGTACCGAGTATCCCCTTTATTTGGCCGATCACTTATGACTACTGTAATTAGCCATTACCAACCCGTGGCTATATCCTCATCCTAAAACTACTCGTCTTTTCCCTTGATCCTAAACCTACTATCGTGACCTTCTAAATCATTTGAGTAATCCCAATCGTTCTCCTATTTTCATGCCTTCGACCTAGACGTCCACTATCCAATTTCCTTCCGAGGAACTACCTCTCCTAAAAACTCTAAAATTAATTCCTTTGATCTACTCAATTCGTGTTATCACTCAATTCGTGTTATCATGATTTCATTGCCTTAGCTAGCAACCCTCCACTTTCGTATTTATCAAACTCACGACCTACTAAATGCTTGCTTATGTAAGGCGTTGTTTCTTTGCCTTGCCCGAAGACTTGTCATATTTTCATTACCTATATACCCCTTGTACCTTCTCACCCCCCCCCCCCCCCCACACTTATTTTTAATTTCGAGGACGAAATTCTTGTAAGTTGGGAAGGCTGCAAACCCCCTAAATTTTTACTATGATTTTAAATTTTTTTATTTTTATTTTTATTTTGATTGGCCTTATTGTCGGTATTTTACGTCGAATACAAACATGTAGGTACAAAGTTTTATACAAAGGTTTTATAGTATCAAATTTTTCATATAGAAAATAAGTATATTTTTAAATTATATGAGGTAAATATTTTTTCTTGTTTAAGCAAGAATATATATCATACGTATTTTGTCAAAACCTTGATTATTTTAGAAAGTCTATTTTTTATTAATCTAAGTATAAGTAGTGTAAATTTTATTTGCGAACGAGTACATGAATTTAATTCTTGTATATCTTTGAAAACCGAATTATAAATTAAATGCGAAAAGGTGTTTCAAATATTTAATATACATATTTATTTTCGAAATTATTTTTAATTAATTATAAAAAGATATTTTAGTTTAATTATTACACTTTAAATTGTGGTTAGTTTTATGGATTTGATTTAAATAGTGAATTTAAGGATGAAGATTTATCTATATTGTATTTATTTTGATTTAAACTAGATTGAGATTGGATTTTGATTGAATTAATTTATTTAAATTAATATGCAATTTATCTATGGGGATTTTAAATCAACCCAAGTCCTTATCCAAATCGTATCCACCACCTCCTATATAAGGAGGGGACAATTGTTCTATTTTTCCATTGAATTCTCCACAACCATCCACAAAATTTCCACCATCCTCAACAGTGCCGTGCATCGTGTCCGTGTCCCCTTTTCCATCTACTATATTTTATTTCTAATACAAATACAGAAATTCTCTCCGTGTCCAACATGCCGGACACCCCGTCCCGTGTCTCACAGGACACGACACAACCATCTCCCCCGTCGTTTCTTCCATCACTACCACCGGCTGGCTTCTGTAGTGTCCCGCTCCTAGCGGTTCACTATGTAAGGCTTGTGGCTTGTCTAACTCGGTCGGAACCGAGTATTGGGGAAACTTACTGTCGGCATCGAATCGATCACGGACAAGTGCATAAGAACCTTTCCAACTAATGGATCAGTTTCTCTTGAAAGGCGTCCAAGAGTTTACTCTAGATGTTTTGCTGCTGGTTTTGTTGCTTGGTTTTGATGGATGCTTTTCTGAATGATTTTCGATGATTTGATTCTTGCCCATTTTTATCGATTTACATAGCATTCATTCTTTAGAATTCTGAGAGAAGAGAACACTACGAGACAGATTATTAACCAAACTTTTGGTGCCAATGCAGACTGACACGTAACGGAAGGCTAAGCGTGCAAGTGTTCCTCTCTCTCTCTCTTGGCAATTCTCTAAATTGGTGAGTGTGGATCTCTGTGGTGGTATTGTCCCTCTCACTATTCCTTCATGCCAACTAAATAATTGTCTTACAACATCTGTTGATCGATATCAAGATGCTAAAGCCACAAGTCAATACCACTAAGATGCTAGAGATCGAACATTGAAATGAATTGATATTACTGCAAAGAACTGAAATGAATTGATGCCTAGAATGAGGTTATGAAATGCTAAGAATGATCATGTTGCCTATTACTTCAAATATTCTATGCACATTGTGTATGTCGAGTCGGACACACATTCGCCTGACCATAACTTGTATACAAGGATTGAGCAATAATTTCCTCGAACGGTACAGGGGCACCGGTACCGATTCGGCCTAGGAGGAAATATTCAAGTGCTTTGGCGAACATGAGTAATTCGAGGCATCAAAGAGGCTAGCTCCCTACTTTGCTGTCATCTCATTATCTTGAAGTCCCAAATGCAAATGAATGAATGAAAAGAGTCCATATGGTTTAACAACACCAGTGGTCACATCACGGGAATGTATGATAATCAATGTCTTATGCAGGGGCGGTAATTATATTATTATTATCCTGTATCTTATGCAGGAAAGATGGAGTCGGCCAATGGTAAAGTAAACATGGTTTCATGAACTACCATGTCATTTGAATTGTTATTTACTCTAAATGTTGCCTGTCCCTAACAAGTTCATATCTTCAAAATGCTTGTCATTAATAAAATATTGGTTTAGCTAAGTGGGCCAACGGGGCTCACCAGCGTATTGTTATAATATGCTGACCGCTCCTCCACAGGTACTGGAGAAGGCTCGGGCGCACATCGCAACTAAAGCTTTCTAAACTGTTGTTTCCTTTCAAGTTATTTTCCCTAAAGACGCACAAAGTATTGCGGAGTTTTCAAAGATAGCTGCTTATATTTCAAAGTACTAAAGGGGTACGATGTATATCATATGGAATGGGAAATTATTTCATGGCAGCCTATCAGTTGTACTTCTTTTCATGAATCAATGTAGCTAAAAAGGCACTTCAAATATTATCGAGAAAAGATGTATTCTGACTACAATCGTCAATAAAATGAATATTTTTCTTCCTATTCCGCTTACTCAATGTTTCCGCAACTGTGACTTATTTTCAAATGTTTTGGAATGATATAAATGTGCATGTTCTAGCCTTGTACAAATGCAACTCCAGACTTGTACGACATCACGCCTTAGCGAGGACGATCGATTCGGCGTTAATCGAAGCAAAGCGAGCGATTCCCCGAATCGGGGCGTGACAAGTTGGAATCAGAGCACGGTTTCACTTCCTCATATTTCAAAAAAAATATTTTCAAAAAGGAAGTCTTGATGCAAATTTTCTTGATTGATGGTGTCGATAGCGCTGGCATAAAATAATGTTCCATACAATAAGCCCATAAATATTTTATGAGTGCTAATGGAATTCTTTCTTTATTGTAGAATGACCAAGAGTGACAGCGCAAAGACGAATTCATCATCTGACCCAATTGAGAAACTGATTAAACAAATGGAAGCTCAGAGGAAGCAGAGCGAAGCTCTACATCGCGCGCTTCAAGAACAGCTTCAGTATCAGTTTCAGGAGCAGCTAGATGCTCAACAAAAATAAGTGGATAATCTATCTCAGATTGTCACCAAGCTGACGGACGATTCCAATGTTGCTGTAAAGGCCGCAGTGACCGAGACCGTAGAAGTGCCGGCAGAGAAACCTGAAACGCCGACACGAAAGAGAATGAGCTTCAAGTTCTCCAAATTTAAAGAGCTGCGACCCGCCTGAGTTTAAAGGGAGAGAGCAGCCAGATGAGGTGATGGGCTTCTTGAACACACTTGAGGGATATTTCTGAATGTTGGATATACAGGGCAGCAAGAGAGTGGAGTGTACCGCTGTACAACTTCGTCTCGAGGCCCAGGAATGGTGGACCTCGCAGAGACAGGCACTTTGCGAGAATAATCAGGATATGAATATCTCTTGGGAGACCTTCAAGCAGGCTTTCATTGAACAATTTATTCCACCTGTTGTCCGTCAACAGAAAGAAGATGAGTTCATAGCACTCAAGCAGGGCAGTATGTCAGTGGATGACTACGAGACGAAATTTTTAAAGAGAGTCGCATTCGCTGGGTACATGGTACCGAATGACGACGCCAAGCGAGGAAGATTCGTGCAAGGCTTGAATTAGGGCCTGCAGCGGGATGTGCTAAGTCGAAAATGTACGTCTTACCGGGAGGCGTACGAGACGGCTCTCGAGATGGAGAGATTTTATAAGCCGTCTGGTCGTGAAACAACGAAGAGCAACCAAGGACTCAATAATCATAAACGACCTTGGTCTGCTAGCAGAAACGACGCACCTAAGCGTTACAATACTGGAGACAATAAGGGGTCTCAACATGCAGAACGTTATAAATCATGCAACCGTTGGGGACATTGATCTGAAGATTGTCGGGTTAAGTGTTTCAAATGTGGCGAACAGGGCCATAAGGAAGCTGACTACATAAATAGAGAAGGGAATCAGTATCCTCCTCGTGGGCAGAATAACAACAATCAGTATCGTGGTCATAACAACAATCATAACCGGGGCCAATATAACAACCAACATCGTGGCCAAGCGCCACCAGCCTTACCGGCTCCAGCTGGGAATGCACCGAATCAGCAACAAGGTGCGCAAGAAAGAGTTTATGCCTTGACTCGAGAAGAGGTCTAGACCACAGAGAATGTAAGAACAAGTACGTTGCTATACAAAGGCACACATACAAGAGTACTTTTTGATTCCGGTGCTACCTATTGCTTTATCTCATCTGATTTTACAATGGAAAATAAATTTTGTATGACTCAACTAAAGACAGCTTTGTGTGTTAGCACTCCTTCGGAAGTAGATATGCCTGCAACTTTGATTTGCAGGGACAGCTACATTAAAATTGGAGGCAAGACTTTATCTCTGGACGCAATTGTACTCGACATCAAAGAGTACGATATCATCTTGGGAATGGACTGGCTCAGCGCCTGTCATGCAACAAGCGACTGTGCGGATAAGAGAGTTGTGTTTTGCCTACACGGAGAAACGGAGTTCTCTTACTCGTGCGGCTCGGTGTTCCAAGGACCTATGGTCATATCGGCAGTTACAGCAAGGCACATGCTGTACTCCGGGTGTGAAGGATTCCTCGCTTCTGTCCAAGACACTCGAATGAAGGGTGTAGATTCGAATCAGACTAAAATTGTGGCAGAGTTTCCCGATGTGTTTCCGGACGAGATACGTAAAATGCCACCGGATAGAGAAATCGAATTCACGATTGATACATTCCCGGGTACTCGCCCGATATTAAAGGCGTCGTACAGGATAGCTCCGACAGAATTGAAGGAACTAAAGGTACAGCTACAAGAATTACTAGACCGGGGATACATTCGCCCAAGTGTATCTCTATGGGGAGCTCCAATGCTGTTTGTAAAGAAGAAGGATGGGACGATGCGGCTGTGCATTGATTACAGAGAACTAAACAAGGCAACCATCCGTAACAAATATCCCTTGCCAAGGATAGATGATCTATTTGATCAGCTTCAAGGGGCGACCGTGTTTTCAAAAATCGATCTTCGTTCAGGATACCATCAATTGAAGATCAAACCCAAAGATGTTCCTAAGTCAGCATTTCGTACAAGATACGGACACTATGAGTTTTTGGTCATACCATTCGGCTTGATTAATGCTCTAGCAGCCTTTATGGATTTAATGAATAGAGTGTTTCGATCGTTCTTAGACAAGTTTGTTATTGTGTTCATCGATGACATCTTGATCTACTCAAAGGACAGGTAGACTCATGTCGAGCACTTGAGAGAAGTACTTCAGACGTTATAGGACAACCAGATGTATGCAAAACTAAGCAAGTGCAAATTTTGGATGAACAGCGTGTCGTTCTTAGGACATGTTGTTTCGGCAGAAGGTGTTGCCGTTAACCCAAAGAAGATTAAGGCAGTTGTGTACTAGAAGCAGCCTGCATCACCTAGTGAGATACGGAGTTTCCTTGGTTTAGCCGGATACTACCGTAGATTTGTGAAAGACTTTTCAAGAATCGTATCGCCTTTGACTCGCCTAACCCAAAAGGGAGTCGTATTTAAGTGGACCGACGACTGTGAAAGTAGTTTTCAATAACTCAAGCAGCGGCTCGTTACGGCTCCAATTTTAGAACTTCCAGAGGGATCTGAGGGATTTCAAATCTATAGTGACGCATCGAAACTTGATTTGGGATGTGTTCTCATGCAACGTGGGAAGACAATATCTTATGCATCGAGACAACTCAAACAGCATGAGAAGAATTATCCAACACATGATTTGGAACTGGCGACGATTGTGTTCGCGTTGAAATTGTGGCGATACTATCTCTATGGTGTGTCCTACGAGATCTTCACGGATCCCAAAAGCCTAAAGTACATATTCATGCAGAAGGAATTGAATTTGAGGCAACGATGTTGGTTACAATTGATCAAGGACTATGACTTGACAATCTCCTATACGTCGGGTAAAGGAAACGTGGTAGCTGATGCGTTGAGTCGAAAATTTGTGGGGTCACTATCAATAGCAAAAGAGGTACTACGGGATCTTGAAGAGATGGGTATCAAATTCAGGATTCGTCCGTAGAATGTACAGTTGGCTCAGTTACAACTTGAGCCGAGTCTCTAGGGACGGATTAAGATTGCTCAGAAGGATGACCCGTTTCTACAGAAGATACGCGAGTTGATTCTTGCAGGAAAGGCGTCGGACTTTACCATTGAAGATGACACTATTCGTGTCAAGGGGAGATTGTGCGTCCCTAAGGATGAGAATATCAGGAAGGAAATACTGATCGAGGCTCATTTCGCGAAGTATTCCTTGCATCCGGGAAGCACGAAAATGTATAAGGATATGTGCTCAACATTTTAGTGGCATGGTATGAAGAAGGATGTGGCCCTTTTCGTGTCACAATGCATGGCTTGTCAGCGTGTGAAGGCCGAACACCAACAGCCAGGCGGAGAACTACAAAATTTGGCTATTCTACTGTGGAAGTGGGACAATATCTGTATGGATTTTAAAGTCGGTTTGCCAAGAACTCAGAAGGGGAATGATGCGATTTGGGTTATCGTGGATAGATTAACCAAGTCGGCATATTTTATTCCAATAAAAGTTACATGGGGTATAGAACGGTTGGCTCAGATCTACATAAATAAAATTGTTCGATTACATGGGGTGCCAGCTTTTATAGTGTCGGATAGAGACGAAAGATTCTTGTCACAATTTTGGATAAGTCTGCACTCAACAATGTGCACAAAGTTGAACTTCGGTATGGCATACCATCCGCAGACTGATGGTCAGACAGAGAGAGTAAATTAAATTCTTGAAGATATGTTGAGATTGTGCGTGCTCGATTCGAAGAAAAATTGGGACACACATCTCGCACTGGCAGAATTTGCCTATAACAATAGTTTCCAGGCAAGTATCCAGATGGCCCGGTACGAAGCCTTGTATGGACGGAAATGTCGATCACCGATATGCTGGAATGAAGTCGGTGAACGGCAAGTGCTCGGACCAGAATTTGTGGAACAGGCCATCGAGAGGGTTCGCTTAATTCGAGAAAGATTTAGAGTTGCTCAAAGTCGACAGAAGAGTTATGCGGACGTACATCGACGACCTTTGGAATTCGCGGCAGGTGATCATGTATTCTTGAAGGTCACACCCATGCGAGGTGTGATGCAGTTTGGGATGAAAGAAAAGCTGAGCCCGAGATTTGTTAGACCATTCAAGATTTTGGAGAAGGTAGCCTCAGTGGCTTATCGACTTGCACTACCTCCATCTCTGGCTGATGTGCACGATGTCTTCCATATGTCCCAACTACGAAAGTACATGCATGATCCAAGTCACGTAGTGAACTTTGATCAGCTACAGCTGAGTGCTGACCTATCATATACTGAAGATCCTGTCCAGATTTTGGACAGGAAAGAAAAAGTTTTGCGAAATCGGACAGTGTCTTTAGTCAACGTGTTGTGGCAGAACCATGCAGTCGAGGAGTCGACGTGGCAATTAGAAGAGGAGATGTGGGTGAAATACCCCTCGCTGTTTGATAATTTTGAGGTAGGACCTTTGCTTTAAGTTTCGAGGACGAAACTTTTTCTTAGTGGTATATTATGTAGTGTCCCGCTCCTAGCGGTTCACTATGTAAGGCTTGTGGCTTGGCTAACTCGGTCGGAACCGAGTATTGGGGAAACTTATCGTCGGCATCGAATCGATCACGGACAAGTGCATAAGAACCTTTCCAACTAATGGATCGGTTTCTCTTGAAATGCGTCCAAGAGTTTTCTCTGGATGTTTTGCTGCTAGTTTTGTTGCTTGGTTTTGATGGATGCTTTTCTGAATGATTTTTGATGATTTGATTCTTGCCCGTTTTTATCGATTTACATAGCATTCATTCTTGAGAATTCTGAGAGAAGAGAATACTATGAGACGGATTATTCACCAAACTTTTGGTGCCAATGCAGACTGACGCATGACGGAAGGCTAAGCGTGCAAGTGTTCCTCTCCCTCTCGGCGATTCTCTAAATTGGTGAGTGTGGATATTTATGGTGGTATTGTCCCTCTCGTTATTCCTTCATGCCAACTAAATAATTGTCTTGCAACATCCGTTGATCGATATCAAGATGGTAATACCACAAGTCAATACCCCTAAGATGCTAGAGATCGAACATTGAAATGAATTAATATTACTGTAATGAACTGAAATAAATTGATGCCTAGAATGATGGTTATTAAATGCTAAGAATGATCATGTTGCCTATTACTTCAAATATAATGGAACTGGGGATTCCCATGACCCTTCCTTTGGTGTGCGTATTGATCGATAGAAAGTTAAGGAGATCTAATACGTGTTCCAACCCTTCATAGACGGAAACTAGGGTTCACGAATTATACCTGCGGCAAGAAAGGAGACAAGTAATTCCTGGCAATCTCGAGCGGACGACCCCAAGATCTTCTGCACGTATTACTTCCTCGAGTTGGACGTCGTGTGGGCGACGATCTCCCAACCTTTTCTTCTCCTTGGCAGCCCTCTCTTTCTCTTCTTACGTGAATCACGAATTTAGAGAAAATTTCAGATTTCTGATAAGTCATCTGGCGGCCAGAGAATAGAGGATATATATAGGCTACGGCAGGGACCATGAGGAGAAATTAGGGTTAGGCCTCCTAACGGATCTGGATATCCCGTGTTCAGCCCAAACACACAATCCAGGCCCATTAACCATAGCTCGGTCCACTAATGAGCTATTGTTGCCCTACCTCCCTAATCCTAAATTATGTTTGTGGGCTCCTTTTATTATATGCTTGTTTGGCTCCCCATGTTAAGATATCGTATGTCCGTCGATCAAATTAAGTTACTGACAATTATATTGATTCGACATCTTTTATTTTTAAGTAGTACTGCCCAACTTTATTTGTCATGTCGGATATAATCCACCTGTAGGGTTTACATGACAATCCTTATGAGCTCCTTAAGAGGACATCATCAACCCGATGTATCGGAACATGGATTCCATTTATAATCAACAGCCCATCATACATACAATGTTATTACCCAATTCATAGAGGTTGTTGATCCATAATGAATCTCACTCTTTTATGAGTCAAAGTAATGCACACTGCATATACATGTCCGTTATTATATCCGGATTAAGAGCACAAGCATCCATAATAACAGAGGTGTTTGTTCTCTTATGTAGTCAGTACAAAGAGAACAACCTCAAGTGGTCCTGTTCAATACACACAAAGTGTACTAGTGTAAACCTATAGTCAAGATAGACTAATACCAGATTACACTACAACCTTTCCAATAGATTGTCCAAGTCCATCTAGGTTGTGAACTATTTACATACTCTATAGGAAACTGATAATATGATCTTCTGTGTGACACCACACACCATATTATCTACAATATAGAATATCAGACATTTGTATTAATATTTGTAATAAATACAATATGCAAACATTTGCCCATATGATGCTCATTCAAAATTTAAGGAAATAAGGTTACTACAAAAGTGATGCTTTTAGTATATAACCCTAACAATCTCCCACTTATAGTCAAAGCAATGCTTTTCAGTATACTGTTACAAATCTCCCACTTATACTTAAAGCCATGCTGCTACACATCTGACTCCCATTCCCTCAACATGACTGTCAAAAGCCTTAGCTGGTAAGCTCTTTGTAAAGGGATCAGCTAGGTTGTCGGCTGATGCTATCTTGATCACAGCAACTTTTTCTTTCTTTACGAAATCTCGTATCAGGTGGTACTTGCGCTCAATGTGTTTGCCTGTCTTATGGGCTCGTGGTTCCTTTGAGTTTGCAACTGCACCACTATTATCACAATAAAGTATAATAGACTTGGGCAAACTAGGTACCACATCCAAGTCCAACATAAAGTTTCTGAGCCAAACCGCTTCTTTGGCTGCCTCAAAGGCTGCCACATATTCGGCTTCCATGGTGGAATCAACAATACATTTTTGCTTGATACTCCTCCACACAATGGCTCCACCTCCCAAAGTAAACACATAACCTGAGGTAGATTTCCTGGAATCCCTATCTGACTGAAAATCTGAGTCTGTATACCCCAAGGGAACTAAACTATCTGCCTGGTAAACAAGCATATACTCTTTAGTCCTTTTCAGGTACTTCAAAATATGCTTTACGGCAGTCCAGTGCTCTTGTCCTGGGTTAGACTGATATCTGCTGACCATTGTCACGACCCGCACCCTAGAGTTAGGGCACGAGAACGTAACGACGCCCAGCCTACGCCGCAGTGTCGGCGGTAGAACGCTGTCCTAGGTCGCAACATCTAACAATATAAAGCTAAGCAGTTTATACTCCCCGAATGGGGGTGACATAGCAGATACAACTCAATCACATCTAAGGTAGAGCATGATAAGAATAGATAAAACATAAAATCCAAAAGAGATATACGAGATAGAAGTCTAAGTGTCTAAGGTACATGAAACCAGAAATACATCTCAAAACTCAATAAAGATACAGTAATCCACAAGGTAAATACAACTCCAGACAAAATGAAATAACTACCTAAACAACCTCAAATGTGTCTCCTCTAGGCTAGCAGGCACCTCCAGGCTATCTGTAAAATTTATTAACAGGTCCAGTCAGGACTGGAGCGAGCACAATACATCTCAACAAATCATAGCAGGTTAGAAAACATATAACATGCAGTAAAGTAAGATACAGGTACTGAAGAAATGATGTATGTAAACAGGAAGCGAACTGTAATGTAAATATCTACTATACATAGAGAACTAACAGTGGCTAGTGAGTCAGAGTACGAGATAGCACATGTGAACAGGACAGATTTGCACAGGATATCGAGGTTGCACAGGAATCTACACTATAATAGAATTGTTCACACGACTACTAGCACTCCTCCGTATCCCCAATCAATACACAAGGATCTAAACAGGTTATATTATTGCACAGGATATCACATGGGGGCCCATATAGGGTGCACATTATAGTATACATGGGGCTCCGTGAACATGAGAGTACAAGATTCACAGGAGTGCACATGTAATGAAAGCACAGGAGTACATGATGTAAGTGAAATGCACAAGCACAATGTACCCGATGCTCCCGAGGGGGATAACATCGCATGTAGAGATCCATATAGTACCAATCCGTGTGACCAACGTGACAGTACAAGTAAAGTAATCTACTGCAGGAAATAATTCTAAGCAGGATATGAAATGATCAGAGAATGTACTCGCCTCGATAACCTGAACAGCTGATAAGTATAGGGGGTCCCACTGAAGCCACAGAGTCCTATTTAAAGCAACACAGGTTACAAGGGGTTTAAGTTGTAATAAATGAATCTCTATAATCAATCTACATTATTCTAGGTTCTTCTAAGTCAAAACAACTCTAGGTCGACTCCGGTCAATAATCTAGTCAAACTAGGTCAAGTGTTGACTTACAGTTGACTTTGGGTCAACTGGTCAACTTAGGTCAATCAGGGTCAATTCTAGTCTAATATAAAGTGTACTTCGTTATTTGTACGTTGAAACTTACGACGCGTAAATCGAGATAAGAAGATTATCGGTAAGGCTGATAATCTTATTATAGTGATCCACGTGTCCAACTTGTCAATTTCAGCGATGTGAGATCACTGGAATTGGCTGATCTCAGTTTCGTTGTACTAATCCCGAAATACGAACATTATATGAATTAATTATTAATTAATTATAAAAAGGTTAAACTTAGAGAAATTATCAACAAACATTGTCGAACGATGAAATGAACATCGCCAACGTGTCCAGAATGGTCAAATTAGCTAGGATAGCCTACCCAACGGTCCAATTTAGACACAAGGGCAAAAAGGTAATTTCGGGTCAAAACGGTGTCCGTGTCAGAGCCGTTTTGTACCGAAAAACGTGCAAGAAAACAAGTCTATAAAATATAGCAAATTATATGTCTACGCAACCAGAATGACGATACGAACCCAACGGTATCTCCAGAATTGGATTCCGTTGACCCGATCTCATTTTGGCCCGTTGACCAGAACTTGGAATTCCGGTTTGCACGGAAATGCGTGCCGGAGCCAAAGTCCTCAAAACTCAGCAAACTACCTGTCAACGAGTCCAGAATGATGATACGAACTCAACGGTATCTCCGGAATTGGATTCCGATGAGCCGAACTCAAAATGACCCGTTGACCCGGATATTGGTATCCGACTTGCACCGAAATGCGTGCCAGACCCAATGTCCACCAAAACCTAGCAAATTATATGTCAACGAGTCCAGAATGACGATACGAACTCAACGGTATCTCCGGAATTGGATTCCGATGAGCCGGTGTCAAAAGTCCCGTTGACCCAGAAAGTGGGACCCGCTTTGCACCGAAAAACGTGCCCGGGCCCACGTTCTCCAAATCTAACAAATTTTATATGAAAACATGCCAGAACGACGCCACAAGTCTAATGGTGGTGTCAGAAATGAAATCTGGAGTCCCGTGTTCAAAAATGGAATTTTACAAGTTGGAAATTACGAATTTGGACGGCCAACTTTGGCGTCGAATTCAACCAATGAAACAAGCTCACATTGAAACAAAACTGAAGGGGTAGCAAGAGAGTTATACCAGCTTCGCATCGGAACTGGTAGCACGCCAAACGGAGCTGTGGTGGAGGAGATACAAACTGACGAAGTTGGCCCCGCAAAACTGTCCAAATTTAATACAATTTAAACGGTCAACTTGGTGGCCGGTTTTTATGTATCAAACGATAAAATTAACGGACGAAAATTGACAGGAATGAAGGTGGATATACCGAGATTACGACGGAGCGAAGAAATCGCCGATCCAACGGTCGGATCTCCGGAAAAATGCACGCGAAGTCGCTGCGACGGAGCGCCAAATCTGAGTTCCAAACTCGCGCGTGCCGACGGGATCTCGTTCAAAACGCAGAAATCGCCTCGACGGCGCGTCCCGGAGGACGTTGTCCGCCAGGGGAAGGCAGCCTAGGGTGCGCCCAGGGGGAGGCACCCACAGAGGGGTCGGCCACGCCGGTGGGCGGCCGGCGGCGGCGCGGCAGCGCCGTTCGCGCGCGCGCGCGCAAGCACGCTGCTGTGCGCGCTGCTGCCGGAGCTGCTGTACGCAGCGCTCAGTCGCGCGGCGGCGCGTGGGGCGGCGTGCGGGGCCACGATGGCGAGGTCGACGGCCACGAGGGTGGTGGTGGTCGTCGAACGAAGGTGGGGGCGACGGTTTGGTGTTGAAAGTGGTGGCGGTTTAGGTTGTTGGAGGTGGAGGAGAGGGAAGAGATGGTGGAGATGGTGGTGGTGGTTGTCGACGACGAGGCCGGCCAGGGGTGTGGTCGGCTTGGACTGGGAGGAGGAAGGAAGGAGGTCGGGGAGTTAAGGTGTAGTTACTGCTGGTATTCTTTTGTTGTTGATGTGTGATTTGGTTGCATGGAACAATTGTTTAGAGAGAGAGAGATGGAGTAAGAATAATGATAGAGGAAGAAAGAGAAAAAGGTTGTTCTTGGGGTTAGGGCCGGCCTATGGCTGAGTGTGTGAAAGATTTATGTAGGAGAAAAATGGATGGAGGAGATTTAGTTTGGAAAAATCAATGGCTACAAATTAAATAGGAATGTTGGGTTATTCTTATAGGATTAAAATCAATAGAAAATTCCAATAAAAATTGAGATAGGTAGATAGGGTATAATATATTATTTTGGACACGGAAAAATGAGGGTGTCCCGATGGAGGGCAACATGGAGCTGGACTGGGCTCGGTGGAGCCGGATTGGATCAAAACTAGACATCGTACAAAAATAGAATTAAAATATAGACGTTGATGATCATGTGTGAATAAGTAGCACATGGGGATTCCAATAAATGGGACACAAGTGGCGGACGGGTAGTAGGCTCAAAGTGGGCCATGTCCATAATTGGGGCGGACAGGTTTTGGTCGACAGGGGACCCACAAATCAAGTTGGAAAATGAATGTGACGCCGTGGCGTGAAATAAAATCGGGTCACGCGTCGGGAAAGTTGTGCGAATCAAATGGAGCCCAAAATGTCATGAATGAGTGGGAAACGAAAGTCATGGGTGACGAGCGTCTCGAGTAGATCATCAATGAGGAGTTGGTTTAAGGAAATGACTGGTCTGGCGCTCCCAATTTAAATGTCATGGTAACGCGCTGAAAATGATCAAGGAAAAGAGTGGGAAAATCAATTACTGATCGAACGGTCTAATTCGACCCGAAGTTCAGCGAAGAAAAAGGGGCACAAGGGAACAAGTTTGGGTGGGACACCATATACCGTCATGAAGGTAATCGTGTCCACTTCAAAACTCGTGAAGAGGATTTCCAGAGTTGAACATCCCTGATACTCCAAATATCAATGGCATGAAAAAGTACACTAACAGATAAATAAATAGAATAAAATATTTATCAAAACCGAATAATCAGAAAAATAAAATAAAATGAAAAAAATTTCAACCCGAAATTCAGGGTGCTCACATCCTACCCACCTTATAAAAATTTCGTCCTCGAAATTAAAATGTCCCTACTCCCTCTAGGTCAAACCCCCAAAATCAAAGTCCCAGAACTTAAACAAATCATACCATCAAATAAAAGACAATATCCAGGGTCATGGTAACGGTGACAGTGAAGTCTCATCTAGGTTTACTAGTCATGCTAACCAACGGTCATGGGGTATCAAACACACAAGCAATCCAGGGTGCTAAAATAGAAAGATACAGACACAACAACCATCAAAACTATAAAGTTGTCTACCACCCCATATGAAAACTGGTACTCATAAAAAAATAAAGGAAGGTGACTACCAATCATCTGAAAAAAATACTATCCCAAGAAAATCAAAATCACAAGTTAAAGAATTGAAAGTCACTTGCATTGAAATCCAATAACAATATTTATACAGAGAGAGCGTTAGAGAGGGAAAACTAGCATTATGTGTATGGGGATATGTGAACAGGTTCATATGGTTAGATAGTAGGCCGTGTGTACGTGAATACATATGAAATTGTATATGAGAAATTGAGTTCCAAATCAACAGCTTTCAAGTTACACTAATCATGGCATATTGGTTAACAATCTACAATACGCAACCTATTTAATCATAACATGCATGGCTAACCATATATATATATATATATATATATATATATATATAAATAGAGACTTAGCCATGTATCTATATACGTTATAACATATATGCATAAACTCTATATATATCCTTATAGATATATAATCCTAACATAGAGGGGAAGGGTAAGGTTAAATGACAGTATATAATATGTTAGAGTGTGTGTGGGTGTGTCCTTGTACAGGGTTATAACTTAGTATTGAAAGGTTAAATCCAGGTTTAGTTCAACATTTACATATAAAATATGAAAACAAGCTAACATTTTAAACCATAGAAATTATGAACATAATGCGGTCTCAGATTTTACAATTTTAACATAACTTAACCAAATTTTTTGAATTGAAACTCTATGTATAACATACAGGTGCAGTTATGTAAACCTAAATAATAACATGAAATTTATATTTAGATTACGAATTTAAACTGGAAAAGCAGAAAACCAAAAATATTGGGATTTTGAAAATTTAACATTAATGACATTTCAATATTATCCAGATATGTGGAAAAATCAAGTGTAGCATGCATACGTGTTAGGCAAAGTGTCTGCTATATATATTCATATACATATTCTCATGTCCCAATAAAAATTAATTCTATGTTAAGACTAACATTTAGATACCTACCAAGATTGCAAGCAGGTGATTGACGAAATCAAGACAGTTTTATTATCATTATTATTTAATACAAGAATAATAGCAAGAAAGAAATAACGAGAAGATCTGTTCTGCTTATCAGTTTTAAAGAAGGAACCGTTTTGAAATCCAGACTTAAATATCAAATTCAAGATAAAATCTAGCAAAATCATCGATTCATTGTATTAAGAAAAACTCATAGCAAGAAGTTACACGAAGGTTTATGAAAACAACTAAACACACTCTTAAGTTAAATGACAAGAAACTAGGCAAAACATCAAACAATAATCCCCTTTTTTTGGAATGACTGAGAAAAAGTAGAGAAAACATGTTCAAAATATTTTAAGGTGCAATCCGATAATCATATGCGTCTATCCAAAATTATGGTACTCTAAATCCTCGTCATACTAGTAAGCAAGGCTACGATAATCACAGAGCCCTTGACTTATGCACATATCTCTAGAATCATGGTATTTAACATTTTCGCGGTGCCGCATGCTTGGCTGCGAAAACCTTAAATTCCCACATCCGAGAAATACATCCAGAGTCAGACTATATGTCCTCACCATGCTGGCTAATGTGACTATAGAAGACTAGATTCCATAACATAGATGACCTAGCCCATATAATTTCAGCTTGCCAAAAATCAAATTAAATCAACAATGAATACTCAAAAATCAAATCAAAATTTATTAACGAACATCAAAATTCAAAATGAACAAAATCCATCAAAATACAAACTCGAATGCAACAGCTATCATCAAAATTCAAAATTCAAAAATCTTCCATCAAAATAAATACAAACTCAAATTCAACAATAATCCGTAAAAATCAAATTTAACAACAAAAGTAAAATAAATTAAATCAAGGGAGAAAGAGAGTTTTCAAATCGAAGTTAAATAAGATTCTCCAGGGTCGTCCCAGAAATCTCTCAAGGGTTTCTATCTGTGATTGAGTACCTTCAAAAGATATCCTAATCCTACTGCAGGCTGTAGTGGTACTCTAGTTCGAATACCACTACACTTTAGTCTCGACCTGCATGGGCCACCACTAAAAACGTGTCACGACCCGCACCCTAGAGTTAGGGCACGAGAACGTAACGACGCCCAGCCTACGCCGCAGTGTCGGCGGTAGAACGCTGTCCTAGGTCGCAACATCTAACAATATAAAGCTAAGCAGTTTATACTCCCCGAACGGGGGTGACATAGCAGATACAACTCAATCACATCTAAGGTAGAGCATGATAAGAATAGATAAAACATAAAATCCAAAAGAGATATAGGAGATAGAAGTCTAAGTGTCTAAGGTACATGAAACCAGAAATACATCTCAAAACTCAATAAAGAAACAGTAATCCACAAGGTAAATACAACTCCAGACAAAATGAAATAACTACCTAAACAACCTCTAATGTGTCTCCTCTAGGCTAGCAGGCACCTCCAGGCTATCTGTAAAATTTATCAACAGGTCCAGTCAGGACTGGAGCGAGCACAATACATCTCAACAAATCATAGCAGGTTAGAAAACATATAACATGCAGTAAAGTAAGATACAGGTACTGAAGAAATGATGTATGTAAACAGGAAGCGAACTGTAATGTAAATATCTACTATACATAGAGAACTAACAGTGGCTAGTGAGTCAGAGTACGAGATAGCACATGTGAACATGACAGATTTGCACAGGATATCGAGGTTGCACAGGAATCTACACTATAATGGAATTGTTCACACGACTACTAGCACTCCCCCGTATCCCCAATCAATACACAAGGATCTAAACAGGTTATGTTATTGCACAGGATATCACATGGGGGCCCATATAGGGTGCACATGATAGTATACATGGGGCTCCGTGAACATGAGAGTACAAGATTCACAGGAGTGCACATGTAATGAAAGCACAGGAGTACATGATGTAAGTGAAACGCACAAGCACAATGTACCCGATGCTCCCGAGGGGGATAACATCGCATGTAGAGATCCATATAGTACCAATCCATGTGACCAACGTGACAGTACAAGTAAAGTAATCTACTGCAGTAAATAATTCTAAGCAGGATATAAAATGATCAGAGAATGTACTCGCCTCGATAACCTGAACAGCTGATAAGTATAGGGGGTCCCACTGAAGCCACAGAGTCCTATTTAAAGCAACACAGGTTACAAGGGGTTTAAGTTGTAATAAATGAATCTCTATAATCAATCTACATTATTCTAGGTTCTTCTAAGTCAAAATAACTCTAGGTCGACTCCGGTCAATAATCTAGTCAAACTAGGTCAAGTGTTGACTTACAGTTGACTTTGGGTCAACTGGTCAACTTAGGTCAATCAGGGTCAATTCTAGTCTAATATAAAGTGTACTTCGTTATTTGTACGTTGAAACTTACGACGCGTAAATCGAGATAAGAAGATTATCGGTAAGGCTGATAATCTTATTATAGTGATCCACGTGTCCAACTTGTCAATTTCAGCGATGTGAGATCACTGGAATTGGCTGATCTCAGTTTCGTTGTACTAATCCCGAAATACGAACATTATATGAATTAATTATTAATTAATTATAAAAAGGTTAAACTTAGAGAAATTATCAACAAACATTGTCGGACGATGAAATGAACATCGCCAACATGTCCAGAATGGTCAAATTAGCTAGGATAGCCTACCCAACGGTCCAATTTGGACACAAGGGCAAAAAGGTAATTTCGGGTCAAAACGGTGTCCGTGTCGGAGCCGTTTTGCACCGAAAAATGTACAAGAAAACAAGTCTATAAAAGATAGCAAATTATATGTCCACGCAACCAGAATGACGATACGAACCCAACGGTATCTCCAGAATTGGATTCCGTTGACCCGATCTCATTTTGGCCCGTTGACCAGAACTTGGAATTTCGGTTTGCACAGAAATGCGTGCCGGAGCCAAAGTCCTCAAAACTCAGCAAACTACCTGTCAACGAGTCCAGAATGATGATACGAACTCAACGGTATCTCCGGAATTGGATTCCGATGAGCCGAACTCAAAATGACCCGTTGACCCGGATATTGGTATCCGACTTGCACCGAAATGCGTGCCAGACCCAATGTCCACCAAAACCTAGCAAATTATATGTCAACGAGTCCAGAATGACGATACGAACTCAACGGTATCTCCGGAATTGGATTCCGATGAGCTGGCGTCAAAAGTCCCGTTGACCCAGAAAGTGGGACCCGCTTTGCACCGAAAAACGTGCCCGGGCCCACGTTCTCCAAATCTAACAAATTTTATATGAAAATATGCCAGAACGACGCCACAAGTCTAATGGTGGTGTCAGAAATGAAATCTGGAGTCCCGTGTTCAAAAATGGAATTTTACAAGTTGGAAATTACGAATTCGGACGGCCAACTTTGGCGTCGAATTCAACCAATCAAACAAGCTCACAATGAAACGAAACTGAAGGGGTAGCAAGAGGGTTATACCAGCTTCGTATCGGAACTGGTAGCATGCCAAACGGAGCTGCGATGGAGGAGATACAAACTGACGAAGTTGGCCCCGCGAAACTGTCCAAATTTAATACAATTTAAACGGTCAACTTGGTGGCCGGTTTTCATGTATCAAACGATAAAATTAACGGACGAAAATTGACAGGGATGAAGGTGGATATACCGAGATTGCGACGGAGCGAAGAAATCGCCGATCCAACGGTCGGATCTCTGGGAAAACGCACGCGAAGTCGCTGCGACGGAGCGCCAAATCTGAGTTCCAAACTCGCGCGCGCCGACGGGATCTCGTTCAAAACGCAGAAATCGCCTCGACGGCGCGTCCCGGAGGACGTTGGCCGCCAGGGGAAGGCAGCCTAGGGTGCGCCCAGGGGGGGCACCCACAGAGGGGTCGGCCACGCCGGTGGGCGGCCGGCGGCGGCGCGGTAGCGCCGTTCGCGCACGCGCGCAAGCACGCTGCTGTGCGCGCTGCTGCCGGAGCTGCTGTACGCAGCACTCAGTCGCGCGGCGGCGCGTGGGGCGGCGCACGGGGCCACGATGGCGAGGTCGATGGCCACGAGGGTGGTGGTGGTCGTCGAACGAAGGTGGGGGCGGCGGTTTGGTGTTGAAAGTGGTGGCGGTTTAGGTTGTTGGAGGTGGAGGAGAGGAAAGAGATGGTGGAGATGGTGGTGGTGGTTGTCGACGACGAGGCCGGCCAGGGGTGTGGTCGGCTTGGACTGGGAGGAGGAAGGAAGGAGGTCGGGGAGTTAAGGTGTAGTTACTGCTGGTGTTTTTTTGTTGTTGATGTGTGATTTGGTTGCATGGAACAATTGTTTAGAGAGAGAGAGATGGAGTAAGAATAATGATAGAGGAAGAGAGAGAAAAAGGTTGTTCTTGAGGTTAGGGCCGGCCTATGGCTGAGTGTGTGAAAGATTTATGTAGGGGAAAAATGGATGGAGGAGATTTAGTTTGGAAAAATCAATGGCTACAAATTAAATAGGAATGTTGGGTTATTCTTATAGGATTAAAATCAATGGAAAATTCCAATAAAAATTGAGATAGGTAGATAGGGTATAATATATTATTTTGGACACGGAAAAATGAGGGTGTCCCGATGGAGGGCAACATGGAGCTGGACTGGGCTCGGTGGAGCCGGATTGGATCAAAACTGGACATCGTGCAAAAATAGAATTAAAATATAGACGTTGATGATCATGTGTGAATAAGTAGCACATGGGGATTCCAATAAATGGGACACAAGTGGCGGACGGGTAGTAGGCTCAAAGTGGGCCATGTCCATAATTGGGGCGGACAGGTTTTGGTCGACAGGGGACCCACAAATCAAGTTGGAAAATGAATGTGACGCCGTGGCGTGAAATAAAATCGGGTCACGCGTCGGGAAAGTTGTGCGAATCAAATGGAGCCCAAAATGTCATAAATGAGTGGGAAACGAAAGTCATGGGTGACGAGCGTCTCGAGTAGATCATCAATGAGGAGTTGGTTTAAGGAAATGACTGGTCTGGCGCTCCCAATTTAAATGTCATGGTAACGCACTGAAAATGATCAAGGAAAAGAGTGGGAAAATCAATTACTGATCGAACGGTCTAATTCGACCCGAAGTTCAGCGAAGAAAAAGGGGCACAAGGGAACAAGTTTGGGTGGGACACCATATACCGCCATGAAGGTAATCGTGTCCACTTCAAAACTCGTGAAGAGGATTTCCAGAGTTGAACATCCCTGATACTCCAAATATCAATGGCATGAAAAAGTATACTAACAGATAAATAAATAGAATAAAATATTTATCAAAACCGAATAATCAGAAAAATAAAATAAAATAAAAAAAATTTCAACCCGAAATTCAGGGTGCTCACAACCATGCCTACGACAAAGCAGATGTCTGATCTCGTACATAGCATTGCATACATTAAGCTTCCTACTGCTGAAGCATAAGGAACTGCCTTCATGTTCTCTATCTTTTTAGGTGTCCCCGGACACTGCTCCTTTGATAGAGCAATTCCATGTCTAAAAGATAAGAAACCTTTCTTAGAATTTTGCATACTAAAATGAGTTAGTACAGTATCGATATAGGAAGCTTGGGATAAGCCCAACATCCTTTTCTTGCGATCTCGTAGAACTTTGATCCCAAGGATGTGACCTACTTCTCCCAAGTCCTTCATATCAAACTGTTTGGATAACCATACCCTTACATCAGATAATACCTTCACATTGTTTCCAATGAGCAAGATGTCATCCACATAAAGTACTAGGAAAACCACCACGTTTCCGTCACACTTTTTGTATACACATGATTCATCCTGACATTGATCAAATCCATAGGATTTTATCACCTGATCAAAACATATGTTCCAAGATCTGGAAGCTTGCTTAAGTCCATAAATGGACTTTTTGAGCTTACAAACAAGATGCTCCTGGCCCTTTTCAATGAACCCATCTGGTTGCTTCATATAGATGTCTTCCTCAAGACTTCCATTAAGGAAAGCTGTCTTGACATCCATTTGCCAAATTTCATAATCGAGATGAGCTGCAATAGATAAAAGAATCTGAATAGACTTAAGCAAAGCTACAGGAGAAAAGGTTTCCTCATAATCGATACCCTCTCTATGAGTAAAACCTTTTGCTACAAGCCGAGCTTTAAAGGTTTCAACCTTATCGTCTGATCCTCTTTTTCTCTTATAGACCCACTTGTATCCAATGGTTTTTACACCAACGGGTGGTTCTACAAGCTCCCAGACCTGATTAGACTCCATAGATTCTATTTCAAATATTATTGCTTTTTGTCAAGACTCTGCATCTTTATCTTGGAGTGCTTCATTGGAGGTACAGGGATCATAATCTTGTTCCTCAGGGACAAAGTCTGACGACTCTCCCAAGAACATATATCTATCAGGTTGTATCACAACCCTCCCACTACGACGAGGCACTATCGGTTGTGGTGTAACATTTATGACACGTTGTGCAGTTATTTGTGGTTCATCCTCTTGTACTGTTGGTACTGAAGACTTGGTGTCTCACGTCTCAGTTCTTCTAGAACAACTCTACTTGTGGGATTATGGTTCATCACATAGTCTTCCTCTAAGAATCGGGTATTGGTGCTAACAATGACCTTCTGATCCTTAGGACTATAAAATAAACCTCCTTTTGTTCCTCTTGGATAGCCTACAAACAAGCGTACTTCTGTACGAGATTCCAACTTATCTGCTTTCCCATTCAGCACATATGCTGGACTACCCCAAATACGAACATGTTTCAGACTAGGCTTACGCCCAATCCACAGCTCTGTGGGAGTAAGAGGTACTGACTTAGAAGGAACCAAGTTCAAAATTTAAGCTACAGTCTCTAAGGCATATCCCCAAAACGAATCTGGCAAATCCGAATAACTCATCATTGATCTAACCATCTCCATAAGAGTTCTATTCCTTCTTTCGGCTACACCATTCTGTTGGGGCGTTCTAGGTGCAGTCAATTGGGATGCAATCCCAGCCTCTGATAAATAATCCCTAAACTCTCCAAAAAGGTACTCGCCACCACGATCTGATCGTAACGACTTGATACATTTTCCATGATGTTTCTCCGTTTCAGCCTTGTACTCTTTGAATTTCTCAAAGCACTCAGACTTACGGCGCATCAAATAAATGTATCCATACCTTGAATAATCGTCAATAAATGTGACAAAATATTCAAAGCCACATGTAGCTTGGATAGTCAGGGGTCCACACAAATCAGAATGAACCAATTCCAACACATCTTTGGCCCTATACCCCTTTGCCGCAAAAGGCCTTTTGGTCATTTTATCTTCCAAGCAGGATTCACAGACTGGTAGTGCCTCCACTTCCAATGAACTCAAAGGTCCATCTTCAACCAGTCTTTGAATCCTTCTTAGGTTAATATGCCCCAATCGCAAGTGCCAAAGATATGTTTGGTTCATACAAGAAGGTTCTTTTCTCTTATTTAAGTTAGATGACATGTTATTCATTTCCATAAGTTACATTGTGGGCAAAATAGGATTAATGACATACAAATTATCAACCAATGCACCAGAATAGATAAAATGTTTATTCTTTCTAATAACAATATTGTCATTAAAATAAACTGAATATCCATCCTTAACTAACATAGAAACAGAAACTAAATTCCTTCTAAGTGAAGGTGCATAAAGACAATCTCTTAATGTCAAAGACTTATTTCTACCAAAAGATAAAGTAATATCTCCTAATGCAACGGCCGATACTTTTGTAGCATCATCCATGAACAAGCATATCTCTCCATCACTGAGCCGTCTGGTTTCCTGGAACCCCTGCAATATATTACAGACATGATTAGTGGCTCCTGTATCTACACACCAGGTGCCGGTAGATAACACCGCTAAACATGTTTTAACTACTAGTAAATGAGATATACCTTCTTTGTTCCCGTATTTAGGAAGTGGACAATCAGTCTTCCAATGTCCTGACCCTTTGCACTTGAAACATTTGCCTTTCGATTTTTTCATCGCGCCTTGAGGTCCCATGCCCTTCTTTGCTAAGTTTGCCTATTTCTGAATGTTATTCTTCTTCTTACCGCCTTTTGGCTTAGAAGTAGAAGCCTTTTTAGAAACAAAAACATGACCACTCTGCCAAAAGAGAGATTCAGCATCCTGTAGCTCTTTTGCAAGTTCTGCCAAACTATATAACCTTTTGTTCATGTTGTAGTTAAGGCAGAAATTGTCAAAACTTTTAGGCAGAGTCTCGAGAATGATATCGACCTGGGTTTCCCCATCGATTTCAGCTCCAAGGATCTCCATCTCATTCAGATGACTCATCATCTTGAGAACATGATCCCTTACTGGTGTACCCTCAGCCATTTTTGTATTCATCAAACATTTCATAGCAAACTGCCTAGCTGCTCTACTCTGATGTCCGAAGAGTTCCTTGAGGTTATACATCATGTCATAAGTTGTGGCCATGGCCTGATGCTGATGTTGCAGTACATTTGACATAGATGCCAGAATGTAATACCGCGCCATCTCATCTGCCTTTTTCTACTTCTTATAAGCCTCTTTGACCTCTTCATCAGAGTTAGCATCAGGCTTAGGTGGGCATTCCTCAACAAGTACATATTTGTACTCCTCAGCAGTCAGAACAATGTCCAAATTACGTTTCCAATCAATATAATTAGGTCCAGTAAGTTTGTTTTCTTTAAGAATCACCATAAGTGGACTGAAAGAACCCATTTTTGAAATCCTGAGAATCACATAAATAAAATTATGTAGGGCAAAAAAAACTTTTTGAATTAACTAAATATTGATTCCCTCAAAACAATAATAAGAAATTCACCAACACCTTGAACACCATGAATTTAGCATGCCACGATAGTGTGGACGTATACAAATTCAACTTTGTTCAAGTAGATTTTTCTTATTAATTTTACTATCATGTCAATATAACTTTACGACAAATAAAATTAATATGCTGGTCTTGCTCTGGTCATACAAATAATAGCAGTGACACCGATGGGGAAGATACCATTATTTGTATCTAAGTGTATACCATTACTTAATACTAAGTCCATTACTTTGTAATGAGTTCCTTCAGATGGAGAAGTGAACACATACTAGGTAACTTTCTACAATTATCCCTAAGGAAGTTTGTACTGGTGATCCATAATTATACTCATCCGATATGGAGCAAAGCACTAAAGCCAACACGCAAGTATAATTACATCACCTACAAGCCAGTAATGGAGACCATAGGATTTATACTAAATAAAAATCCTCTCCCACTTAGTTATTTAACAATGAGGGTTTTTCTACTAGTTGATATTATGTCCATGTTGTCCATTATTAATGTAGGCTTGGTTTTTCAAAAAAAAAAAAAAACAACCACATAATAATAAACATGCCTAATCTGAAAAAGCAAAATGACAAAAATAAGAGAAAATATCCAACTATTATGGTCATCTTTGCTGCTCTGTCCTCAACTATCCGAATCCAAAATCTGGCGCTGGGCAGATCTATACAGGGTTTGATCAAAAATAGCCACCACCGCCATCACTATCCGAATCCAAAATCCAGTATCTCGTCCGACGTCAGAAACAGTCACCACCGCCATCACGATTGATCAAAAATAATTAAAATTACATCAATCCTATGCCTAAGGAGTTCACACATAATCTAGATTGAAAAATTAAAATAATAAGCACGATCAACCCTCGTGATTTTAATTACATCCACAACAACAACATCCATGACATGTCTGTGGTTTATAACAACACAATCAAAAAACATGTATTGGACCATAATAGTTGGATCTAAGATGCCTGCAAAACCGAGTTAGAACAGATCTACATCTACCGACTATTACACAGTACAGTTTTTATTGGAAAACATGGACGTATCAATCAATACGTAGATCCAAAGTGGCTCTGATACCAATTGATGGAACTGGGGATTCCCATGGCCCTTCCTTTGGTGTACGTATTGATCAATAGAAAGTTAAACAGATCTAATACGTGTTCTAACCCTTCATAGGCGGAAACTAGGGTTCACGAATTATACCTGCGGCAGAAAGGAGACAAGTAATTCCTGGCAATCTTGAGCGGACGATCCCAAGATCTTCTGCACGTATTCCTTCCTCGAGTTGGACGTCGTGTGGGCGACGATCTCCCAACCGTTTCTTCTTCTTGGCAGCCCTCTCTTTCTCTCCTTACGTGAATCACGAATTTAGAGAAATTTTCAGATTTTTGATAAGTCATCTGGCGGCCAGAGAATAGAGGATATATATAGGCTACGGCAGGGACCATGAGGAGAAATTACTGTTAGGCCACCTAACGAATCTGGATATCCCGTGTTCAGTCCGAACACACAATCCAGGCCCATTAACAATAGTTCGGTCCACTAATAAGCTATTGTTGCACTACCGCCCTAATCACAAATTATGTTTGTGGGCTCCTTTTATTATATGCTCGTTTAGCTCCCCATGTTAAGATATCGTATGTCCGTCGATCAAATTAAGTTACTGACAACTATATTGATTCGACATCTTTTATCCTTAAGTAGTACCGCTCAACTTTATTTGTCATGTCGGATATAATCTACCTGCAGGGTTTACATGACAATCCTTATGAGCTCCTTAAGAGGACATCATCAACCCGATGTATCGGGACATGGATTTCATTTATAATCAACAGCCCATCATACATACAATGTTATTACCCAATTCATAGAGGTTGTTGATCCATAATGAATCTCACTCTTTTATGAGTCAAAGTAATGCACACTGCATATACATGTCCGTTATTATATCCGAATTAAGAGCACAAGCATCCATAATAACAGAGGTGTTTGTTCTCTAATGTAGTCAGTACAAAGAGAACAACCTCAAGTGGTCCTGTTCAATACACGCAAAGTGTACTAGTGTAAACCTATAGTCAAGATAGACTAATACGAGATTACACTACAATCTTTCCAATAGATTGTCCAAGTCCATCTAGGTTGTGAACTATTTATATACTCCATAGGAAACTGATAATATGATCTTCTGTGTGACACCACACACCATATTATCTATAATATAGAATATCAGACATTTGCATTAACATTTGCAACAAATACAATATGCAAACATTTGTCCTACGATTCTCATTCAAAATTTAAGGAAATAAGGTTACTACAAAAGTGATACTTTTAGTATATAACCCTAACAAAATATTCTATGCACACTGTGTATATCGAGTCGGACACATATTCGCCTGACCAAGGACAACTTGTATACAAGGATTGAGCAATAATTACCTCGAACGGTACAGGGGCACCGGTACCGATTCGGCCTAGGAGGAAATAATGAAGTGCTTTGGGGAACATGTGTAATGCGAGGTATCATAGAGGCTAGCTCCCTACTGTGCTGTCATCTCATTATCTTGAAGTCCCAAATGCAAATGAATGAATGAAAAGAGTCCATATGGTTTAACAACACCAGTGGTCACATCGTGGGAATGTATGCGAATCAATGTCTTATACAGGGGCGGTAAGTATATTATTATTATCCTGTATCTTATGCAGGAAAGGTGGAGTCAGCCAATGGTAAAGTAAACATGGTTTCATGAACTACCATGTCATTTGAATTGTGATTTACTCTAAATGTTGTTTGTCCCTAACAAGTTCATATCTTTAAAATGCTTGTCATTAATAAAATATTGGTTTAGCTGAGTGGGCCAACGGGGCTCACCAGTGCATTGTTATAATGTGTTGACCCCTCCTCCACAGGTTCTGGAGAAGCCTCGGGCGCACAACCCAACTAAAGCTTTCTGAAATGCTGTTTCCTTTCAAGTTATTTTCCCTGAAGACGCACAAAGTATTGCAGAGTTTTCAAAGATAGCTGCTTATATTTCAAAGTAATAAAGGGGTATGATGTATGGAACGGAAAATTATTTTATGGTAGCCTATCAGTTGTACTTCTTTTCATGAATCAATGTAGCTGAAAAGGCACTTCAAATATTATCGAGAAAAGATGTATTCTGACTACAATCGTCAATAAAATGAATATTTTTCTTCCTATTCCGCTTACTCAATGTTTCCGCAACTGTGGCTTATTTTCAAATGTTTTGGAATGATATAAATATACATGTTCTAGCCTTGTACTAGTGCAACTCCAGACTTGTACGGCATCACGCCTTAGCGAGGACGATCGATTCGGCGTGAATCGAAGCAAAGCGAGCGATTCCCCGAATCGGGGCGTGACAGCTTCGACCTTTCCCGTACCCTTTCCCCTGGCCGTCGACCCCAAGCCTGGCCTAAGCCGACGGCACCCATGCCCGGCAACCTCCTCATAGCCTACCAACATCACCAGCGACATCATCGCACTCGCCTCTTCGATGTCGTCTCCCTTCTCCTCCCTATTTCCACCCAAACACCATCCTGACCACAACCACCAACAGCCCCATCCCGGCCGAACCCCTATCATCTCGACCAAACCATCACCGTCGTCTTGCCCTACAGACCCATCAACAGAAGGCACCACCACCTACAATACTGATCCCAGCCATCGACCCAACTCCACGACCGCAGACCTCCACACCAGTATCCCCGCCGTGGACATCATCTTCAACCACCACCCGGACTATTACTGGCGCCACTGCGACCGGTGCTACCCCGCCTCCAAATACCCAAACACCACAAACAAATGACAAAATTTGACTCGGACTTAACTTCGTGACCCGTCGGCGGCCGAATTCGCTGCGACCAGCCTCCCGCTCGTCCCACCGAGCTCTCACCACCGACGTCGTAAACCGATCCCGCCACCGGGTCTTTCGTGCATCTACGTGCATGACCCAGGTAGGCAAGCTCCGCCCCTGCCAAACCCAACAATCATAACCGCCACCAACCTCCGCCTGGCTGATGAGAGACCCTCCCGGCGACCTCAGTTGGTGAAGCGACGTAGGTGGACGTGGCCGCCTGCCATGAAACGCCACACCGAGATCGGATCTGGGCAGCCGCCTCCGAGCCCATCGTCCCTAGCGTGCGCTGCCGTGGGCGCTCGAGTCCAGGACCACCGTCGAAGCCCCGCTCGACCGTCAGCGTTCGCCGCCGCGTACAAGAGCTGCCAACGTCGTGTCCTCGGGTGTCTCCCGACGCAACGCCGTCGGCATCAGCGTCGAGCCCAGTCAGTGTGTCTTCTTCTGTCGCTTCCGCTCCCTCCTTTTTCCCTCTCCTTTTCCCTCTAGTTTTCATTTTCATGCTTCCCCACTTTTGGGAGTTTAAGCTTCTCCTGAAGGAGAGAGGAGAGCTTATGCTCTTTTCTCTTTTAATTATATTCTTTTACTTAGGGAAAGGTGAACAACTGTTCTCAAATCATGTGCCTGCCTATTTTATATTTATTCTTGGTTTTATTATTGTTACAAAATCATGTATTTTAAAAATCTGTGTGTATCATTACAGAAGTAAATACTACTTAGGAATCTTTATATACAATATTTATTAAGTGCTACTATTATTATTTTACCAATAGTTATTGCCATTACTATTAGTTTTATTATATAAATATGTGTTGAATATTCCTAAAAATTTTATATTTTTGATAACATATAGTTTTGTGCTTAGCCACTACATATAATTTCAAATGGAGTTAAATGCCTAAAATATTATTATCATATTATTTTATAGACTTATTGGCCTAAAAACTATTTCGATAAAATTTAGCTTCTTTTCCTTTTCTAGATCTTAGGTACGTATATAAAATATTTTGAATAAGGAAAAATTGTAGTTCCAAATTATAGAATAGTTTTCTAAGTACTTTCAAATAACCGGTTTCTTTTAGATTTAAGTATAGCTAAATGCCTACGTATAGCTTTCTACCGAAAAATGTATTTGTGCAAACTTGAGTTTTTGTTAACCGATTTCTTTTAGATTTAAGTATTTATCTAAAAACTATTTTAACTAGCAAAATATAGTTTTCAAAAATTATAAATTTTGTATATATATGTATTATTTACTAAATTTTCCATGATTGTCCTCATGTCCATGACCAATCCCATCCTTCCTATTTCTTTGCCAATTTATTACATCCTACTATCGACCCTAGCTAACTTGATTATTCTGGAACCGGTGGAACTATCCGTGCCACCGTTGTGGGTTGTCTTGTATAGTAGTAACATCGAAGTCAAATTTGTGCCATTTTGAGCATCGTACCACACCAGGCGTCACTAACAGGCAAGACACCTTGCCATTTACTGTTTATTTATTTTAGCTCATATTTTATGCATTATTCATTATTTTCTTTATGCAAAATAAACTATGATACATAGCATAACTTGTTAGAACTTACTGTTCAGTTATATTTCCTGCTATCTATTATTTTTTTTACATATTAAACCTAGATTTAAGGGACAACCTTGTGTGTTACATTCATTGGCCTTGACACGTTGTACCACGAAGTTGTGTGTCGCATGTCGAACACGGACGAGCGTGATTGGCTGGCCACCAGTACGTATAAGCCGTGCGATAGGATTAACCGCTAATAGAATTGCATGCTAGTTTGACTTAGAGGTTATAGAGGTTTTCTGTTGTAGATACAATATAGTAGGCATTTGGCGGGAAGGCAATACCTTAGCGTATGGGCTACTATGCACTTTCCTTTGTGACCCGGATGCTCCGCTGGAGATACGGGCTTGATGACCCATTGATTACTGATGGCCACTGGTGTTTCGCGAAACGTTATGCTCTTATTGATTGGGCCTCTGGTGCCCCAAGGGGGGACCATGCCAATCCCATTTTAGCCAGGGCCCATGTGTTGAAGGATGTTCTTAAAACTATATTCACTTAGACTGGTTAGGCTACCTTATCCGTTAGGTATAAGTACTTTTGGTTTGGGTGCTTGTATCTGATCACGGCTTGGAACAATAACTTGTCGTGGACTAGTTTGCTACATCTTGTTCTTGTTTGGTTGTAGGTGTGGCTTACTACTTCGATGAGAAGGTATAGAACCTTGTTGGGGTCCGAATACCATATTGGATTCATAGCATGGAAAGATATGTCATCGTGAATTAGTTTACCATCTCCTGTCCTTGTTTGGTTGGGGTGATGGTACGCTAGTTCAATGGTTTGTATTGGACCATGTTATAATTCGATTGACTTATTTATTTGAGCAATTTATATTCAGTTATATTGGCATCATATTATATGTCTTGTTACGACCTTCTGAGTACCTGGTTATCTTCCCAGGTGTGTGTTCATGTCTTTCACAGGTATTCTAGCCGATGTCGTAGTCTTTTCCATTTATTCGAAGATGACATGTCTTGGAATCATCTTGCTACCTCCGTCAATTCTTTTATACATCATGTACTTCTTTTTTTTACTTGTTGGTAGTGGATTTGTCTTCGTCCAACATATTGTATCAAGATAATTCATTATCATTATATGATATATTTCATTCATTTATTTTATGTGGATGAGATTAGTCATGGTTCTACTGCATTTTACAGCTTACGTATATTTATTATACGGCTGGCATGTCTATGTTCCTAGTCCTATGTATTTTGGTACTGGGGCATTACAAAAGCTACCAAATCCTCTTTTAAATCCATCAACTCTGTAAGTACTACTAGACCTTTGCAACTACTTTATATGAATTTATTTGGTCCTAGTAGAGTATCTAGTCTTGGTGGAAAACTCTACGCGTTTGTAATTGTTGATAATTTTTCTAGACTTACTTGGGTTTTCTTTCTTACAAATAAATGTGATACTATTTCTGTTTTTGAAGTTTTTGCTAAAAAGATTCAAAACAAAAAAGGCTTCATGATTACTCGAATCCGAAGTGATCATGGCGGCGAATTCGAAAACTCCGATATCAAAAAGTTGTGACTCAAATGGTTTTAATCATAAATTTTTGTGTCCTAGAACTCCCTAACAAAATGGTATTGTGGAGCGGAAGAATAAGACTCTTGGTGATATATCTAGAGTGATGTTGAATCAATTTTCTCTTCCAAAATTTTTATGGGCTGAAGCTGTCAGTACAGCATGCCATAGTTTGAATAGGGTATTGATTCGACCTATTTCGAAGAAAACTCCATATGAACTTTGGTTTGGTAGAACACCAACTATTTCTTATTTTTGAGTGTTTGGTTATCGCTGCTTTATCCTTAATACCAAAGACAACTTAGGCAAATTTGATGCCAAAGCTGACAAAGTTATTTTTTTTGTTATGCTGCCAAGAGTAGAGGATACAAAGTGTTCAACAAACACTCTATAATTGTTGAAGAATCTGCTAATGTAACCTTTGATGAGAATAATAGTACAGCTGTTCTTTTCGATGACGATGATGACATACACATCAGACCATCAACTTCTACACCCGTGGATACAACACCTGTAACCATTTCCTTCTCTGATGAATTTTGGATATCAATAATGCAAGAACTCAACCAGTTTGAAAGAAATCAAGTTTGGAAACTTGTTCCCAAACCAGTTGATCATTCGATCATCGGTACTAAATGGGTTTTTCATAACAAAGTCAATGAGGACGGTTCAGTCACACGTAACAAAGCCTATCTCGTAGCTCAAGGATACAACCAAGAGAAAGGTATCGACTACGATGAGACGTACGCACTTGTTGCACGACTTGAATCAATCTGCATGCTTTGTGCATTTGCAAATTTTCAAAATTTTGAACTTTTTCAAATGGATGTCAAAAGTGCTTTTCTTAATGGTTTTATTAAGAAGTGTTTGTAAAGCAACCTCCTAGTTTTGAAAATCATAAATTTTTCGATCATGTTTTTAAACTTAAAAAAGCTCTCTATGGCCTCAAACATGCCCCTCGAGCTTGGTATGAATGCCTTAGCACTTTCTTACTTGAGAAAGGTTTTTCAAAAGGGAAAATTAACACGACACTGTTTATAAAATCTCTTGATGACACCATTCTCTTAGTATAAATTTATGTGGATGACATCATATTTGGGTCTACTAATGAGGTGTTCTGCCAAGAGTTTGCCAAGTGTATGTAGAATGAGTTTGAGATGAACATGATGGGGGAGCTCAACTACTTCCTTGGACTACAAGTCAAACAATACTCACAAGGCGTCTTCATCAGCCAATCAAAGTATACAAAGGATATGCTGAAGAAGTTTGATCTTGACAACATCAAACCAATCAGTACTCCGATGGCTACTACAACAAAACTAGAACCTGCAAACCAATTGATCAACGTAAGTATCGAGGTATGATTGGTAGTCTACTTTATTTAACTGTTAGTCATCCCGATATCATGTTTAGTGTTTGCTTGTGTGCTCGATATCAAGCTAACCCTAAGGAATCACACATGACCGTGGTTAAGCGTATCTTTTGATATCTTAAAGTGACTATTTCGGTGCACTTGTGGTATTCCAAAACTACTTCCTTTGACTTAACCAGATATTTCGATACCGATTTTACGGGATACAAAGTCGACCGAAAGAGTACCAGCGACACGTGTCATTTATTAGGTAAGGTTGTAGTCTCTTGGTTTAGCAAGAAGCAGAATTCTATAGCACTATCCATAATAGAAGATGAATACATCGCAGCTGGACGTTGTTGTGCTCAGATTCTGTGGCTGAAGCAAACCCTTGAATACTATAATTCATTGTTTAAGCACATACAATATTCTGTGATAACCTGACCAAAAACCCAGCATGTCACTCACGCACTAAGCACATAGAAATTAGACATCATTTTCTGTGCGATCATCAAATGCATGGCACTATCAACTTAGAATTTATTGACACTGATCATCTGCTAGTAGACATTTTCACAAAACTACTTACCGAAGAGCGTTTCAATTTTCTTCATCGAAAATTAAGAATTTTGGATAAAAATGTCGTACAATAAGTTGTACCTGCACAAATAAATGTTAAAACATAATCATATATAGTAAAATTATTTTGGGTACAATCCGAAAGGGCCCTTTTGACAATAAGGCATAAAAGTCTAAGCGACACGGTGTACTAGTCTTCGGACTACCGCTAGCTGGGATCCGGCCCCTACAACTAACCTGAGGCGATTCACCTCCACTAATCACTGTTTAACAAAGTTTGTCGCAAGGTTTTATTAATTTTATGGCTAATATAATTCATCATTGCTAATTCAAGAAAGTTCTTTTGTTATCAATATTTTTCAGCTTTTTGGAGTTCTGGAACCAACCCCACAGAACTCAGGCTGAATTCTGCCTATGGCAGAGTTCGGGCCGAATTCTGTGTACTAGGTAACAGAACCTTCAGCCATTCCTAGCTATTCATCCGATTTAATCCAAGGGCCACGTTTTAACTAGTGCAGCCGGCCCTACTCTTCATATGAATGAATATGGACTCTCTCTCCTCATTGCTACCACCTTCAACCTCTCTTCAAAGCCTATTTCTCCAAACCCTAACCCTAGAAACTCCATTGTTGGTGCTCTCCCTTCTTCAAAACTTGAGATTTCAAGGTTTTTGGAGATTCTCTTCTTTATTTTGAGGTATAAACTCTTGTTCTCCATCTACTCTTTCATTATCATTCTTTATATCTTTTTCTTTACTTATCATATGGCTCCTAGACTTTTTAATCGAGAAAGAGGGTTAGAACCGAAGGTGCCTCTTCATCAAACCCTCCTTCTCCTCCTCCAAATGTCCAACCCATTCACCCATTGTTTAATCTTCCTCCACCTTCCATTGCCAACACTTATAATGAGCAAAGTTTTGTCTCATTAGAAGCATCTAATGAGTGGTACTCAGATTTTCGCTTAAGAAGTGTTGTACCGGGACACCCGATTAATTTTACCATATTCTCTGACTTTGATCCGAACTTCAAGGATCTTTGCCTCGATGAACTTGTATCCACACAATCAATCATATACCTCAATGCAATACAAATGTTTTATTGCAATATGACTCACGATGACAACCGAATTTACTTTCGGGTCGCCGGCATTGATATCATGTTTGATAATTTTGATCTTGTTGAATATCTTGAACTTCTCGATCCCAACTCTTGGAAGAAAATTATTGATGCCCGTGAATTCACTTTTGCTGGGATATTACACTTGAAGGGTTCAAAGACATGATGTGTGCACCCAACACCTATCCTCGAAAACTTTGGGCTAAGTTTCTCAACAATCATTTTTATGAACTTCATCGCATCATTTTTGCTTCCGTCCTGCCGAAAGCAGGATCTACCGATGAGGTTACTTATCATGATATTACCGCCCTTTACTATCTTCACTTCACCATCCCCTTCAATTTTCCTCGCACGATGATGGATTGGATGATTCGTGCAAAGAAGAAGCCAAAATCGCTTGTCTATGCGATGTATCTTCCGATGATCTTTCGTGCTTTAAACGTCCCTTTGGACGAGTGTCAGTTTTTACCTACTCCTGCCTTTTTGTCCAAGGCATGTAGGACTGCCCCTACTCCTGCTCCAGTTGAGGAGGAATCTTCTGACTCAGATGCCCGACAGCCTGAGCCTTCTGCCACCCTCGACTCCATTCGCGACATGCTGTGCGACCGCTTCCGTTTGGAAGACGATCGCTATACCCAGCTGGACAATCGGACCACTTTGCAGATGAGCGCCATCAGCAACACTCTACATGATATTCAGTACAATATGGCCAGGCATCCTATGATGCCATTTCTTACGGGTCGGGATCCTTCTCGCGAAGGCTACCGGATTGATGACCCCCATGGGCCTTGCGGTACTTGGATCCTGATGTGACGTTTGTTGATCCCCGTCGCTCTGCTAGTGAGCTGTCCAAGTCAGCCGATCCATCCCGTTCTTATGCTCCATGATGGTCGTGGTCTTCTACCTGCTGCTGCTGCTGCTGATGTTCACTTTAATTATATTTTTATCATTTTTATGTCTTAGCACTCTTTGCAGTATGTTTTTTAGACTTCAGTTTATCATGTATGAACTTCTAGTTTATTTCCTTTGGGTTTATCAAAAATGCTTAGCTGTCTCCTATGATAATTGGTTATGGTTATAAGTTGTGTGTTTGTTATCCTTACTTTGTCACATTTATCTCTCTTTACGGGGTAGCTATGATTCATTTTGCTAAATGACCAAGGGGGAGAAGCATAGATATTTGGTTGATATAATCTTATATGTTGTTGGATATTATATGGTCTTGGATATTATGTTGCGCTTGAAAAATGATTTTTTTATCAGGATATAACCAGAATAGTTAATTATGGGGGATCCGACATATCTATTTACGGGGGAGATACTTAATACAAACTACTCCCTTCAATATGTGTCCAGGTATGAATGTTGCGACATACAAATATCGTTTTTGTCAATTATCAAAATGGGAAAGATTGTTGACCCAAACTGTATCACAGTCAACCTAATTTAGAGAATCAATAAAACAATATTTGGCATGATCCAATACGACACATTGAGCTCAAAGTCAAGAACATCTTCTACAACATATCAAGCTAAAGACAGACGTCATCAACAAGTTGATCATTACAATTGTACTTGTACTGAGGTTGTTGTAGCTCCCCTCCCCAGAAATTCTAAAATATTTTGTCAGTATTATTTATTTAATTAAATAGTGAAGTTTTATTATCGGAACAATTTTTTATTATTTCATTATTATTAGGGTTATTTTGTGGAGATTTAATAAGCATGTTCATTCCATTTTGGTATTATAGTTATTACTGGGTCGAGTTATAGTAAATTAGATTTATATTTATATGTAGATATAAATGTGCCCTCCTATATACGGATAATAAGGATATTGGTATTTATAATATTGGTTTAGAGTATTTTAGGTTTTGTGAGTTAAGGATATATATATATTATATATGGGATATATATTTATGTATAATAGATATATATGGGTATGTATACAAATATAGGGAAATATATTTTGTGCAAGTATTTATATAGATGGGTGTAAATATGTACGTATATATATATATATATATATATATATATATATATATATATATATATATATATATATATATATATATATATATATATATATATATATATATATACGTGTATGTATATATATATGTGTGTGTATATATGTATATATAAATAAATATATATATATATTAAGTTGTATTTAGAATAATATAAGAGAAAAAAAAAGAAGTATTAAAAGAAAAACCATAGCAATCCCGAACTGTGAACCCAGCCCACAGCTAACCAAGCAAGGCTTGGCCCACAGCCCCCCGTACGCAAAGTCTCGGGTTAAGCCGAGCAAACCCGAGCATTCCCATCATTCTCTGTATATACATATACAGCGTACGCAAACACGAACACACCAAAAACCCTAAGCCCGCCGCCTTCCCTGTCACTCACGACCACCCAGGGCTCGCCCTAGACTGGGCGGCCACCCCGGCGGCTGCACGCCCTATGGCGGAACACCGCCGTGCGTTGCGTACGAAAGAAGGCAGCAGCAGGGGCTGCGGGAAGCCAACTTCGAGATCGAAGTCCACGATCGTTGCTCTATCGTTTTCCGAAATGATCCTTCAGGTATGATCCTGATATAACCACCTTCATTTGCCTTCATGTAGATTTAATTTAGACGAGCTGGATTGCCCGAGAAATCGACCCAAAGTCGATGAAAAACCCGTCTCAAAAACAGGACTGAAAACAGTCGAGTTAGCCTACTTCGCATTTATTTATCTTCCAAACCATGCTTAATTTCGAAAACCTATTTGAGGGCGTTTATTGACAACATGTAGGGTTTCGATTCCCTTTTTACAGAATTTAATTTCGTCGACTACGTAAAGAGAAATCGGATTGTAAAGTTATCGAAAAACCTGTTTAGAACAGGACAGTACTTTGGTCCCAAACACCCAACTTCACATCGAAATTCCTACCAACCTATCCTTCGAATCAGGGAACTTTCTGAAAGGAAGTTAATCACAACATGTAGGGCGAGAAAAGTCCACTAGGAAGTTTGTAAAGAATTGCTTTGTACAGAGAATTATTCACATGTATACTTCAGGAAAAACCTGTTTTCAAAAACTTGAAAATTGTTCCACATGACGTACGTCACGCCAATCCGGACGACGTGGTCGTGCACCGAAGACATCGAAAGCTGCGTAACGGCTTCGTGGTCGTGTGGGCTTTGACGGAATTCAAATTGGTCGCGTGTGCGCGACGAATTCGACGCGTATCCGTCAGAATCGCCCCGTACCCGTCCAATGCAAATTCAGTCATAACTTTGTGCACGCTCGTCAGATCGAGACGAAACTTGCGCCAACAGAACCGTATCGTTTTTCTGGTCCTGTATGCCAAGTTTGGTCCGATTCTGAGACAGTTAAAATCGACGTCATTTTGCGGGCCCCACGGTCCCACTCAACTGACGATTTTGTGCACGGCCCGCCGGAATCCAACTCTGGACATATGGTTGGGTTCGTATCGAAAAACTGGATCCGTGGACATATAGTTTGATAATTTTAGAGACCGTTGACTCTGGCACGCTTTTCGGTGCAAAGCGGGTCCAACGGCGGATATCGTTTTTGCCCGAAATTACCGTTTTACTCCTGTGTCCAGAATTGGACTTAAGGACAGGCAATTCTAGCTAATTTGACTATTCTGAGAACGTTGGTAATGTTTATTTCAGCATCCGGAGACTTATGCATGTGTTGATTGATTGTGGCTCGTGAGTGGTATTTATTATTGGTTTCTCCAGCTAAGGACCTCAGGCAAGTGCACTTTCTGATTGCTTTCCGATTCATAGTAGTCTTTTCATTTCATGTCTATACATATATCTTGCTGCTTGTTGACACGCTCGTCACACGGAGTAGTCGGGAGGGGAAATATCTTAGTATACATGTGGACTACCCAGAAATATCCCATGAGTCTATTCTTGAACGATAGCTGCTGCACACGACACGTGCAGTATGCCGGATTTTACGCCCTAGCCGTCCACATGGTGAAAGGATATTTCACACCACTTAGATAGATGTCTTTTATTAGCTTTTTCTTGTTTATTTCTCTATCGTGCTATGACATCACTTTATCTTACAGTTTTTATTTCTCATATGCTATTTTCATGTCTTGATAATTCTATTGTGTTTTGCACTGCCATCGGTTTGTGTACTTGTTCCAATCCTGACTGGATAACCAACATTTTTCAGGTTTAGCCGCGATCACTCTTAGCACTGGGAGAACTTGGGTATGCTGAAGACAACCTAGAAATAGATAGCCATTGTATCATTTCATTAATTGTAAAACTTTGTATTTTTTCCTTTAAATATAAATGTTGTAACTGTTGTAATAAATTTAGAAATGTGAATGAGCAGCAATGTGATATTTGAGCATTTATTTCTTGCAGGCTTGACAGCGTTCTAACGTCGACTCTGCAGCGTAGGCTGGCTTGGACACGTCTCGTATCCGAAAACCGGGTGCGGGTCGTGACAAGTTTTTGTGGTAGCCCATGCAGGTCAGTTTTCGCAAACCATGCGAACTCGTGATGGTACGTTAGTCGTACTATTGCGAGCCTGCCCTCAAGAAATGCTCATTCACAAATAGAATTAAAATAATTTAGGAGAATAACTAGGACTAGGAGTCCCTTGTTCAAATTGACCGTTGGGTAGTTAAGGTTGCCAGGCAGGCCATGCAATTTAGATAAGGAATTATTGATTTTGGATAGCTTGCTAGATACATAATTGCTTTTGATACGATGATATGCTTCAATGATAGTCTGTCATTCACTTGATTAGTTAGGCTTATCTAGAATTAAGGCTTTGATCTTGATGAAATGTTTAACTTTCTTTTGCTCTATTAGATGTAAATTTTATAGCATAAGTTAGAACTGCCTATTTAAATTCTATTTTGTCGTAAGGAACTGGTTTATAATTTCTAATCCTGCTAATCATATACGAATCTCGAAGTAGATTTATTTGAGATTTTTCCCTCAACCATTTGAAATATTTATGAAATCAAGATTAGGATGTTATTATTTTATTTGTCTTCAGACCTTTCTTTTCGACCAGCCTTTTACCTTAAGGAATAAGAATTATAAGCAGATGTTACACTATCTATCCTAGTCAAATAGATTGGACCCTTAGGTATCCTTGAAGTCTCAGGAAAATAGTTAGAATAAACTTTACGACTGCAATGGCCAGCCAGCAGCGCACTGGCGAGACACAACCCATAGAATTGAAATCGTTTCGAAGAATCATAGTCTATGGAACATTTCAGAAACTAGGTTCTCGTTGACTTCTTTAGATCTTAGATACCCTTGTGACAATATAAAGTAGAGTACATGATAGCTTATCATCCCTGAATCACGGAACCAAGGATTTGCCGTAGCCAGAGTATACGGGCAAGGCATAATTCTCGGTAAAACGATTTCAGATGTGATTACAAGTTTAGGATATTATAGAGAATAGAGACTGCCCTGTATGACCCTAAGATCCGAAACCAATACTAGTGTAAGTTCTGTAAGTCGAGTAGCATGTCTCCCAACCCGTGGCCCTTGTGTTTTATTAACAAGGTAATTGACTGACAATAACAGGTTCATCCAGACTATAGGAATTAGAATTCCATAACCCATTAGTCGACCAAGGCCTTATGGATAGAAGATAATAGGTTGACTGTATAGGCAATAACACCGGGTAAGGTTTTGATTCTCTCAAAATTCAAACTTTTGTCCCCTTTCCAAAAATCTTGCCTACTTATATTTTGACTATCTTGACCAACGCTGCTATTACGGCCTAGTTTTGCAAGCTTACTGTTTTATCGAGCTTGATCCAAGACATATGTCTAGCTAACATATTGTCTAATCAGAATCATTGTATTATGGTCTGATCAACCATGATGCATTTGGTTCGCTTTTATTTAATTACTCTACGTGGAATGAGGTATAGATGTATGTAGGATCTCACCCGCGACTACTTTGACAATCCCTCTTGAAATAATACCTTCGCCCTTGAATCACGTAATTGTACTCAGTGACCCCTTCCTTGAACTCCTTGTTGGTTTTGTATTTCATTGATTTAGAAATACAAAAGCTCGAAATTGATAGATAGATAGTATCCCCATGACTATGATAGTTGTATATGCAAGTGTAGCTACCATCGGCCAGCCCAGTGACAGGAACCTTGCCACCATATCCTAGTCTCTAAGGTGGGTAGACTTAAGCTTTCTAAAATTTTAGGACATACAAAGATTACCGATTGATTAGAATAAATTCCCCATTAGAATGATAGTTAGTGCCCCATGGACTTCCACTTTCCATTTAGGTCATTTTGTGTCCCCGACCGTGTCATTAATATTCGGAGCATGAGACCAGCGGTTATCTTCCAACAAATTTTACATGTAAGAACTAGACGAGTCCACCTTCATCTAGGTATATCATGTCCCACTCAAACACGTCCCCTTGTACTCTGTTTTTATGGTACGACTTTCAGGTATAAAAGGATTAGTTATGATCCTTACAGTAATACCGGTATACTTTCTGACTTTCACTAAAGCCTCAACCTTGACTCAGTATATTCGACCCAGTACATGGTTGTGATCTACTCGAAGCCCACTACGCACATGCCACTAGTGTGCCACCCAATTGAGGCCTCATGTACTACTTAAACTTAAGAGTCACTGAAGGCGCATTTCAGGCTTATGGACCTAGCTAACTAACCTGACGGGCAACTAGTTCAATCCCTTGGGTAGAAACCTATTCTAGGATACCCTAACCTAGTAGGAATAGTTTATCTTGGGATCTTGTTCAGTCCATATAGATTGAAACCCAAGGTTCATTCAACCAACGGGTGATGTCCAAATAGAGAACCCATTAAGACCACAATCTTGATTCCTCAAATTTTCGTACCGTTATGGAACCTTGTTTGAATTAGAACTTCGAGAACGAGGCTCCTGTACTGCATGAATTGCAGGCCACTAAGGAACGTAGGGTTCTTTGATTTAGCAAGTGACTCGACTAGAGTAGCACAATCTAGCAAATAAGTCAAGAGCTTATAAACCTTCTTTTGTCTACATCATTGGAAACCCTCTACCGCTTTGGGAGCTTCATAATCGCTCTTGATTATTTTTCCTATCTTCCTGTCCTTCCTATTAAAGGGTGACGAAAGGTCATACTTATTAGAATTTACCAAATATTTCTTAGCTACTGGTGTAACTTGCTTGTTAAAATTTTAGGTTGCTTGATAGGTAGGAGAGGATTATAGATACCACGTGCAGTAGATATCTGTTGTTAGGATGGTTAGCAACCAGTTAGAAGATTTTAAGATTTTTAGTTTGATGGAGTAGTGTAAGCAAAGGTGGGTAGAAATTCTCAAGTATTAGGAGTTATGAAATGGCTAGAAAAGGGTATAAAATATTTTGAGTGATTAAATTGAGGAGATTAAGACTAAGGTAGATTTCCTTTTGGAATTTTAGGAATAGTTATGAGTTGGAATTTCGAGGACGAAATTATTTTTAAGGTGGGTAGATTTGTAGCTCCCCTCCCCAGAAATTCTGAAATATTTTGTCAGTATTATTTATTTAATTAAATAGTGAAGTTTTATTATCGGAACAATTTTTTATTATTTCATTATTATTAGGGTTATTTTATGGAGATTTAATAAGCATGTTCATTCCATTTTGGTATTATAGTTATTACTGGGTCGAGTTATAGTAAATTAGATTTATATTTATATGTAGATATAAATGTGCCCTCCTATATACGGATAATAAGGATATTGGTATTTATAATATTGGTTTAGAGTATTTTAGGTTTTGTGAGTTAAGGATATATATATATTATATATGGGATATATATTTATGTATAATAGATATATATGGGTATGTATACAAATATAGGGAAATATATTTTGTGCAAGTATTTATATAGATGGGTGTAAATATGTACGTATATATATATATACGTGTATGTATATATATATATGTGTGTGTATATATGTATATATAAATAAATATATATATATATTAAGTTGTATTTAGAATAATATAAGAGAAAAAAAAAGAAGTATTAAAAGAAAAACCATAGCAATCCCGAACTGTGAACCCAGCCCACAGCTAACCAAGCAAGGCTTGGCCCACAGCCCCCCGTACGCAAAGTCTCGGGTTAAGCCGAGCAAACCCGAGCATTCCCATCATTCTCTGTATATACATATACAGCGTACGCAAACACGAACACACCAAAAACCCTAAGCCCGCCGCCTTCCCTGTCACTCACGACCACCCAGGGCTCGCCCTAGACTGGGCGGCCACCCCGGTGGCTGCACGCCCCACGGCGGATCACCGCCGGCCGGCCACAGGCCGGCCAAACAGCGTGCGTTGCGTACGAAAGAAGGCAGCAGCAGGGGCTGCGGGAAGCCAACTTCGAGATCGAAGTCCACGATCGTTGCTCTATCGTTTTCCGAAATGATCCTTCAGGTATGATCCTGATATAACCACCTTCATTTGCCTTCATGTAGATTTAATTTAGACGAACTGGATTGCCCGAGAAATCGACCCAAAGTCGATGAAAAACCCGTCCCAAAAACAGGACTGAAAACAGTCGAGTTAGCCTACTTCGCATTTATTTATCTTCCAAACCATGCTTAATTTCGAAAACCTACTTGAGGGCGTTTATTGACAACATGTAGGGTTTCGATTCCCTTTTTACGGAATTTAATTTCGTCGACTACGTAAAGAGAAATCGGATTGTAAAGTTACCGAAAAACCTGTTTAGAACAGGACAGTACTTTGGTCCCAAACACCCAACTTCACATCGAAATTCCTACCAACCTATCCTTCGAATCAGGGAACTTTCTGAAAGAAAGTTAATCACAACATGTAGGGCTAGAAAAGTCCACTAGGAAGTTTGTAAAGAATTGCTTTGTACAGAGAATTATTCACATGTATACTTCAGGAAAAACCTGTTTTCAAAAACTTGAAAATTGTTCCACATGACGTGCGTCACGCCAATCCGGACTACGTGGTCGCGCACCGAAGACATCGAAAGCTGCGTAACGGCTTCGTGGTCGTGTGGGCTTTGACGGAATTCAAATTGGTCGCGTGTGCGCGACGAATTCGACGCGTATCCGTCGGAATCGCCCCGTACCCGTCCAATGCAAATTCAGTCATAACTTTGTGCACGCTCGTCAGATCGAGACGAAACTTACGCCAACAGAACCGTATCATTTTTTTGGTCCTGTATGCCAAGTTTGGTCCGATTCTGAGACAGTTAAAATCGACGTCGTTTTGCGGGCCCCACGGTCCCACTCAACGGACGATTTTGTGCACGGCCCGCCGGAATCCAACTCTGGACATACGGTTGGGTTCGTATCGGAAAACTGGATCCGTGGACATGTAGTTTGATAACTTTAGAGACCGTTGACTCTGGCACGCTTTTCGGTGCAAAGCGGGTCCAACGGCGGACATCGTTTTTGCCCGAAATTACCGTTTTGCCCCTGTTTCCAGAATTGGACTTAAGGACAGGCAATCCTAGCTAATTTGACTATTCTGAGAACGTTGGTAATGTTTATTTCAGCATCCGGAGACTTATGCATGTGTTGATTGATTGGGGCTCGTGAGTGGTATTTATTATTGGTTTCTCCAGCTAAGGACCTCAGGCAAGTGCACTTTCTGATTGCTTTCCGATTCATAGTAGTCTTTTTATTTCATGTCTATACATATATCTTGCTGCTTGTTGACACGCTCGTCACACGGAGTAGTCGGGAGGGGAAATATCTTAGTATACATGTGGACTACCCAGAAATATCCCATGAGTCTATTCTTGAACGATAGCTGCTGCACACGACACGTGCAGTATATCGGATTTTACGCCCTAGCCGTCCACATGGCGAAAGGATATTTCACACCACTTAGATAGATGTCTTTTATTAGCTTTTCCTTGTTTATTTCTCTATCGTGCTATGACATCACTTTATCTTACAGTTTTTATTTCTCATATGCTATTTTCATGTCTTGATAATTCTATTGTGTTTTGCACTGCCGTCGGTTTGTGTACTTGTTCCAATCCTGACTGGATAACCAATATTTTTCAGGTTTAGCCGCGATCACTCTTAGCACTGGGAGAACTTGGGTATGCTGAAGACAACCTAGAAATAGATAGCCATTGTATCATTTCATTAATTGTAAAACTTTGTATTTTTTCCTTTAAATATAAATGTTGTAACTGTTGTAATAAATTTAGAAATGTGAATGAGCAGCAATGTGATATTTGAGCATTTATTTCTTGCGGGCTTGACAGCGTTCTACCGCCGACTCTGCGGCGTAGGCTGGCTTGGACACGTCTCGTATCCGAAAATCGGGTGCGGGTCGTGACAGTTGTACTTTTTATTTTATTGAGTCTATAAATATGTACGTTTAGTCGTACTGAGCTATCTCAAACCTAGACTTCACTCTCCAAGCTCCACCATATAAAACAAGACAATCACCAAACCAAACCAATCCTCTCATAGCCCATTGTATGTTCTGGCCCCATAGAAATCGAATTCGGGCCGAACTCTGCCTCTTAATTTTTAGGATGCTTATTTTTAGGGCCTGCTTGATACTAGCTGTCCAACGTTAAAAATTTTGAATTCTTGGGACAGAATTCTGACCGAGTTCTGCCTCCTCAGACTAGTATAAATAAAGCTTGAATTCTTTCATTTCAAATCATCTCTTAACTTCAAATGTTCAAGCTTTCTAAGCTCTACTACTCCAAACCCCACTCTTCCATATCTTCTAAGCCACAACTCTCCTTAGCCCTAGGTGCTCAGTGCGATATCAGCTAGAAGTTGTATGCAAGTGTGAAAGAAAATCCACTTGGACAATTCCAAGTTTTGCATCTGCGAAGTTGTAAGAAGTTGGCGTGCTCTTCTAAGTAAAGGCACGTAGTTGTACCCTACTTCACAAATAGTGGATTTTAATCCTGAACGAGAGTTCTCGGGCCTGGACTAGTCCTCCATGAGGGAAACTAGGTTAAATCACTGTGTATACGTATGCTCTTTTGACCTCTATTTATTTCTGTGTTACTTTATGATTACTTACTCTCTTGGTAGTTGATTTCTGGACTTGATATAGAGTTGCATTTTTAATTGGTTATTGTTAACACAAACTCTATTCACCCCCCTCTGGAGTTGCCTACACATAACTTCAAGTACAACAGTAGCTCTTTAGTGGAACGAGCTATTGTCAATAGGCCTTGGTTGTGTGTTCGGGCTGAACACAGGATACCTAGACCCGTTAGGAGACCTAAACCTAAGTTCTCCTCAAGGTCCTGCCGTAGCCTATATATACCCTCTATTCTCTGGCCGTCAGATGTATCCTAAGAAGAGCAACTTTTTCTAATTCGTTCATCACGAGATGAGAGAAAGTAAGGACAGCCAAAGAAGAAAAGGTTGGGAGATCGTCGGCCACACGACGTCCAACCCGAGGAATTAATACGTGCAGAAGGTCTTAGGGTCGCTGACTGCTCGAGGTTACTGGAAACTTTCATCTTCTTCTCATCACAAGTATAATTCGTGAACCCTACTTTCCACATAAGAAGGGTTAGAACACGTTTTAGATCTGTTATCTTTCTATTGATCAATACGCACACCAATCCGTGGTCCTGGAAATCCTCAGTTCCATTAGAGTTCTCTAAACTCTTCAAGAAGATGTACCTTCCCGCTACAGCACGAGCAGAGCTTCGAGATCGACTCATCCACCTCTCTTAGGGCATCATTACAGTCGAAAAGTACAACTCAAAAATCTTGCGGTTGAGCTGATATGCATCGTGCTTGATATCGACCGAAGAGCATAAGGCAAAAAAGTTCTACGACGGGCTTACCTTTGATATATAGAGGCTAGTGGGATCAGTAGCAACTACTTCATACTCAGCCGTCCTGACCGCTGCACGACGCCAGGATAGAATCAACTAGAGAGAGGCCAGTCAAAAGCGTCCATATTTGACGACTTTGATAGTTCGAGCACCACTCGGAGGACCAGCAAAGCGCCCAACAACATTCCAGCAGTAGAAGGCAACACCTCTACATATTCAGGAGACACCCATCTGCAACTATTGTACTAAGAAGGCGCACCAAGCCAGAGACGATCAATGAAGGCTGGGAGTATGCTTGAGATATGGTTCAGACCAACATGCCATTCAGGATTATCCAAAGCCACCATGACTTATGGCACCGATGGCACCACGTCAGGCCTTACCAGCCCTGAGGCCATTCCAGCAGTCGCCTCGAGCATCACCAGCAATAGTTGGAGCAGCACGACCACCTGCACCAGGAGTAGTTCAGGGGACCAACGGTTGCACCACAAAGAACTCAGTTTTAGCATGCTCGGCAGTAGCCTAAAGCACAAGCACCTGGTCAAGCCTTTTCCATGACCATCGAGGAGGCAGAGATAGCTGGAGAGGTTATTTCAGGTACTATACTAGTAGCCTCTTTACCAACTAGAGCTTTATTTGATACCGGAGCCACACACTCCTTCCTAGCAGCTAGATTTTTAGCTACCCATAAAGTCGTAACTGTTAGCCCAATGATTGTATTATATTTTTAAATATGGCTTATCGAATAAGTTTGACATAATGATGTTACTAATATTCATTTAATCATATTGCTAAACTACTTTGTTCGCCTAACATGTACTTGTAGACAAGCATTAAGCATGATCAAGCCAAGAGATATGCAATAAAGAGAATTGATGACGGGCTAAAGAGGACGTTATACAAAAAGGTTTCTCTGAACCGCCCAATAACCTATCCGGGGCCTCGCACTCGAGGGTTCTGCTGCCCATGTTTGTAAAGAACAAAAGTCTTCTAAAGAAAACTTAACTATAAACTAAGAAAGAAAGTACAAAAATTCTTATACAAAGATCTAGGTACAATTTTGATTATGGGAAAGTACAATTACAGGAATCTGATCAGAAGACGATCACTTTATCCCTTAGATGACGCGATGTTGGAGAAGAAAAGCTCTTGAACTTGTTGTGGAAGCGATAGAGAATTGTCGAGAACTCTTGCCAGGAGTCGATGACAAGTGTTGAGACCATAAAAAGTGATTTTGGAACTCTATCTACAGAGTTTGAGATAATTGTCAAGCAATTACAATGATTGGCGCACAGTGCAAAGATATACTGATTATGTATTGCTTTCTACACTATATATCGTTTCATCCATTAGCACGAACGGTTAACTGCATAGGACGTGTAGCTTTCTATGAGAGAAAGGCGCTTGGTCATGGGCAGTATTGTGTGCACGTTCTTTGAGATTAGTAGCATATGCATCACATCATCTTTAACTGCTTCTGGATGGTAATTGTGGTTGATTGGCGCCAAACTGTAATTAGCGCTATGTGTTGAGTCTGTGCAGGATTTGTGAATTCGTGCCATTTGGTAAATGGTGCTGAGAAAATGTACTGACAGTCATCATGACAATATTTTCTGAAAAGACGTAAGATTTAGCTTCTCAAGGAAGATTGCCACATGGTAGAATTTTGTTGTTTGGCACTATTTGAGTTCATGTCGGATCTGCGCGATCCAGCTTTGGTGCAGAGTATCTGACAAAATCCTCCTTGAGCGTCATGTGTGCAAAACTTGAAAAAAATATCTTCTCGACTGTCGTGCTGTTAGTCATCATGATTGATATGATATAAAGTTTTATCTTCTCGAGGAAGCTTTGCTATGGGTCTTGGCGTTATCAGATGGATGGCACTATGCAACGTTTGGCGCCATTAATAGATAGTGCTACTCGCTAACTGTAAATGGCGCAGCGCACTTTGAAAATATCTGAGCTTCTACAAGTCTCCCTTCAAAGTTTTCAAATTTCAAAAATTTCAAAATTTAAAATACTTTAAATAAGAAGCGTGCCATAATTTGTGCAGAATCTCAACAGTTTTATCGTTTTGATCCGCGCGAGATCTGCGCGGATTTTAAATGGTGGCTTAGGGTTATAAATACCCCACTATTTGAGAGAAGAGATAATTTTCTCTCAAAAGCTTTTTCTCCCAAGTTCTCTTCATCTTCTTCTCCATCCGAGCTTTTGGAGTTTTTTCGATTGCTAGAAATGGCGCCAAAGAGATCTGCTGTGGAGAAAGACAAGGGTTTAGCCGAAACTTCATCTTGAGCACCGTCGCTGAGGGTGCCGAGGCATGCTCCCCAGTCGGCTAGAGCCGAAGAGGCGAATCTCGTACTTGGAGGTGAGGAATTGATCGAAGAAGACGAACAGTACAATCGACATGTTGTGTAGTCGGCCCGAACCATAGCCGGCGCCAATCACCTATTTCAGAGTGTTGGTTGGCGTCGTGCTAATCTCAATATACGCCATCTCTTTCAGACTGTTGGCCAACAAACACGCCGAACATGGTTTCATGAATCGCACGCTCTTTGTTCACTGAAAGTGCAAGGCGCTATGCACCATGATTAGAAAACAATGTACGTGCTCTCTCATAGAGTAGATGGCATCGCGCAAAATGAAATTATCTATTATAGCGGAGGCCTTCTCTATTATAGCTGAAGCTATTTCTTCCATTGAACTTTATAAGGCTAAAGAAGTAGATAAAGACAAAGAGGTATCTAAAGGTTAGGCTCGGGTCCAGGAATTAGAAGCTGAATTGGTCCGAGCTGTGCTTCAGTCACAGTAGCTAGAAGGCATCAGGAAGAGGTTTTAGAACTGTGTCAATTTGCCTCGAGCCATCTAGATGACTTGAATAGACAAAGATACGATCTTATCCGAGCACGAAACACGGAGATGGAACATGTTAGCCCAATGATTATATCATATTTTTTAATATGGCTAATCAGTTAAGTTTAACATAATGACATCACTAATATTCATGCAATCACTATCATGTTGCTGCTTAAACTTAGCATTGTCCTAATGTTCTGTATCTTATTACCATGTTTGTATCATAATGCATCATACTAATTTGTTCGCGTAACATGTACATTCAGACATGCAGTAAACATGATCAATCATGATCAAACCAGGACATATGCAATGGTGAATTAATGATGGGCCAAAGATGGCGTTATACAAGAAGATTTCTCTGAACCGTCCAATAACCTATCCGGGGCCTCGCATCGGGGGTTCCGCTGCCCGGTCAGCGGACAGGGGTCGAGGGGGCAGTGCCCCCGTGGGGGTTCGGGGCTAAAGCCCTTGAAGAGTATTCAGATTTCCATATCTGTTTATCTTTGGACGACTACCGTCAAAAAAAAAGGTGTCTTCAGGTCTGCTCAAATATCAGAAGAAAGGCATCATCAAAGGGCTATTGGTTTTTCTATTTTATCAATGTATTTTTCATATTTATTGAGTCTAGGAATACGATGTACACTGCATCGTACTGGCAAATAAGCTACCCAAGAAACGTTTTCAAAATACCATTTCATTTTGAAAACAAGCCTACTTACAAAAGTCCAAACTACTTCCTAACTATCTGACTTTTCAAAAATTTCAAAAACCAATTTGCAAAAACCCTAACAGAATTCGGCCCAAGTTCGGCCCGAGTTCGGTTAATGGACTTTGGATTTTGAACTTGATCATCTTGTTGTTACGGATGCAATGGGTATTTGTCGAGATTCTCTCATTGAGTTCTGCCCGAATTCTGTCAGAGTTCTGACTTTGGAAAACCTATAAATAGATAAGGATTTCAATCATTTCAACTCACTCATTCACCTCTCTTCTCTTCTCTCTAAGCCTAATACGTTCTTCTAAAGTATTCTAAGCTATTCATTTTCAAATCCCAAGCCACTTCACTACCAAAATATGTGGCTTTAGCGAGGCAGCGCTTCTGTAGGTCCTGCGGATCGTGTATCTTCTTCGAGGTCATAAATCATATCCCGTATCTTCTTCGAGGCAACGCTTTTGTAGGTCCTGCGGATCATGTCCTCGCGATAGGGGGGGCACCAGAACGTCGTCTAACATTCAAATTCAATTATCACGTAATTGAAAAAATGTTGATTAAAGAGTAACTAATAGTTAACCAAAAGATACATATATATATACCCTTAACTCGTCGAGCCAGACGTACTTCAAGTTTGGGGCCACCAACGAAAAGTTGAGGTAGGGACCATAGAAGTTAGCCCTGATAATTTCTCCAAGAGCCCTGGCAACATTAAACGGAAAAAACCTACAAAGAAGCAACGACTGGATTATTAACTTGAAAAAATGAAAGAAATTTAATAAATTATCTTAATTTTACTTACGAGGTCCCCACGGGCCACAGCTCTCGTCGGAACTCGCCTCTCGGCCTCTCTGGTGCCGTCGAAGGATCCGCGGGTCCGCACGTGTACTCCCCAGTAACCAGATAGAACCGAGTATGGGGTACTCCGGGGCCCACTGTGCAGTAACTGGTGGATCCGCTGGTGGGTCCGATAGTGGAACGAATCCGCTAGCAGATCCGGACTCGTGCCTCGATGAAGTTGTCGATCGACGGCAGGATGCGTCTGTGCCCAGGGTACTCTCCGGGTTGGGTTCGCTGGATGGGGTTACATCCCGAGAAGATTGAATACGATCATGACCACCACCACTACCGCAACCACCACCAGCAGCACGACCACGGCCAGCCATCATGACCTGTAAATAGAACACATAAACATAATTAACAATATAGAAGTGTAAATGAATATAAAATTCTAAACTAAAATATACATACCACCAGTAGGGAGACGAGTGCCGCCGCGACAAAAAAGACTAGGAGTGCCATCTACAAAAAGAAAATCATACAATAAGTAAATGATCGAACGAAAAAAAACATGAATTCACGTAATTGCTTTTATGAGGTCAAACTTAATTCACGTAATTGGAAGTATTTTTAATATACAACAATATTTAACCTAATCATCGTCATCGTCTTCGTTCTCATCCTCGGCCTCATCTTCATCCTCATCCTCATCCTCATCCTTATCCTCATCGTCGATTTTATCTGTATCCTCATCCCCATCAAATTCGTCTTCTTCTTTTTCTTCTTCTTCTTCTTTTTCGTCTTCTTCTTCTTCTTCTTCTTCTTTTGCCTCAATATTTGGGACAAGACGCCTCTTTCTTCCCTGATTGACAGCTAAGTCTTCTGTATCAACCTCTTCCTCCCCTCTATTTTCCTCAATAATATCTTCAACATCCATTGTATCCGACTGTTGTCCCAAGTATTGGGATTTTTCGATCTGGTCCTCTTGGTATACTGGGTCTCCAATATTAAATGTATTTCTAGATTTAATCTTGCATACCGCCCACCAGTCAAATCGATCTCTACGACGCCTTGGGTAGCTTGTATAGTAGACTTGAACAGCCTGACTTGCTATCGCAAATGTATCGGACCATCTATACCTCCTACGATGATTTATATCGACAAATCCAAATTGTTTATCGATTCTCCAACCGATATTTGGTGTCGTATCTAACCACTCACATTTGAACATCACAATATGCATATCATATGGGCAAGTATATTGTAAATCTACAATATCCCGAAGCACTACATAATATTTAATGTCCGGCTCGTCGTCATAGATGGTGCCTCTTAGCAAACACAGGAATCCTTGGTACTGATGTCGTCATTGATAAATTCAACATTTATAGCATTCTGAGTTGCCTTAAACCTGAAGCCATTAACGACATATCCTGGCCAAGTCTTTGTTTGCTTCTTCAGTCCCAATGCCAGATAACGAACACTCTCATTAGTGAGTGTTGTTTCAGGCAATAAAATCTGTAAACAAATATTTATAATTTAAATGTTTTAGATTATATATTTATAATCTCAGTTATAATCTCAGTTACTTACGTATTTGCGAAACCATGACAGAAATATACAATTAACCTCTCTTTGAAGTCCCTCATCGGTAATATCAGGTGTCCTCATTTTGACTTCATCTCTAAATACACTTTAGAGAGAATAAGAATATATAAGTGTAGTCACTTACTTCATCAAATTAGAGTTTATAACGAGTGCAAGTGTACTGACTTACTTCTCCAAATCTTTCACTTCTTGTATGTCACAATTTAACAAGACATATCGGTGAGCGGCATCATACTCGTCGTCAGTCAACCACCGTTTTTTACTAGCCCCAATAGGCTTGCCCCTTACATTGAATATACCTCCATCCTCAACGTCCTCGTCATTCCTTTGAGGTCTATTTCGATTTGTCTTAACATGAGTATCGAAATAAATGGAGCAGAAGTTTGACACCTCTTCGATAAGATATGCTTCGCATATCGAAGCCTCTATATGAGCCTTGTTGCCAACTTTCTTCTTTAGATGGTGTAGGTATCTAGAGCGACAAATTATCTTGAGAATTAAGAATGAATTTTAAAACCCACTGAAATTCAACTTAAATTATATCAATTTTTATGTACCTTTCAAATGGGTACATCCATCGATAATGAACAGATGCACCGACACGGGCTTTGTATGCTAGATGAATCGGTAGATGCTCCATGCTGCCGAAGAAGCCAGAAAAAAATATTTTCTCCAACTTACAAATTATTAAGATAATCTTCTCCTCAAGTTCAACTATGTGTTGCACAGTCAACTTAGTTGAACAAATATCCCTGAAGAATATAGATAGTTCGGCCAACGGAACCAATACAGCAGAAGGTAACAACTCTTTCAAAGCAATGGGCAGTAATCTTTCCATAAACACGTAGCAGTCGTGACTCTTCAATCCCGTTAGCTTGTGTTCATTGAGATCAACGCATCTAGACAAATTCGACACATAGTCGTCGGAAAATCTTAAAGTAGATACCCACTTGCAGATTATTAACCTATCTTCCTTGCTGAATGTGTATTATGCTATCGGCTTAGTTAATTGTCCACCAGCTCCCCTTTGTATCAAGTTCAGATAAGGACGCTTGCATATCTCGGCAATGTCTTGTTTTGCTTTTGGATTGTCCTTCGTCTTTTCTTTAATATCCATGACGATATTGAAGACATTATCGAACACATTCTTTTCGATATACATAACATCAAGATTATGCCTTATAAGATTATCTTTCCAATAAGGCAAGCCCCAGAAGATACTCCGTTTGGTCCAGTTATGGCTTTGTCCGAACCCAGCGACACGATTGTTCGATTGATCTTCTATTACAGTGGGCAAGTCCTTTACATCTTTCCAAATATCATATCCCGATAATCTGGCAGGCGGATGAGAAAATTCTTGTTTTTTAGCTCTGAACGTGTCCTTGTTCTTTCTCCAAGGATGACTCGGGGCAAAAATTGACGATGACAATCAAAGAAAGAAGTTTTTCCTCCATGCTTAAGGCGGAACGCCTTACTATTTTCTATGCATATCGGACAAGACATGGTGCCGTGAGTACTCCATCCCGACAGCATATCGTATGCGGGAAAATCATTGATTGTCCACATCAGTGAAGCTCTCATCTGAAAGTTCTGTTTCCTAGAAATATCATAGGTCGCGATGCCGATCTTCCACGGCTGTTTCAGCTCATCCACCAACGGATGTAAATATATATCGATATTCTTCATCAGATTTTTGGGACCCGGTATGATAGTTGTCAAGAACATATAAGGAGTCTTCAAACACATCTATGGTGGCAGATTGTAAGGGGTCAGAATGACCGGCCAGCAGGAGTATTGAGATCTCGACTGCCTGAAAGGGGCGAAGCCATCAGAACATAGCGCCAGACGTACATTCCTAGGCTCTGCAGCAAAATCTGGATGACGTAAATCGAAATATTTCTACGCCTCTCTATCTGAAGGATGTGATAATTCTCCATCGTCTTTTGTGCGTTCTAAGTTGTGACACGTCATGTGTTCTGCTGTATTCTGAGACATATACATCCTCTGCAAGCGCTTCGTGATTGACAAGTAATGCATATACTTGTAAGAACGTCGTTTTCTAGTTGACTTTCCTTTTCCCCTGACTGGCTTGTAACAATCCGTATTACAGAAGCTGCAACTTTCTATATCATCGTTATCCTTGTAGTACAACATGCATCTATTGCGACAACAATCTATCTTCTCGTACCCCAGTCCCAGTTGTCTGACCATCATCTTCGACTTATAGAAGTTTTTTGGAAGCTCATTTGATTCCTTCGGTAATACCTCTTTGATTAGTTGTATAATCCGATCATAGCAAGTTTGTGGCAAGTTAAAATCGGACTTTATGTTCAACAGCCGCATCTTCACTGACAGTACGGAATGAGGCTCATAACCAGGATATAAAGAAGTTTCTGCATCCTGAAACATATCATAAAACTCCTTTGCCTCGGGATTAGGATCCTCAGGATCAAAATTAGGCCTTGCCGCGTCATACACCATATCTCGTGTAAGGTTCTGCAGGTCTCCATAATCAACAGAGCATTCATCGTCTTCGACGACAAAATCCGTTGCAGCATTATCATCAAAAGCATAAGTAGCAGCATTCGCAACCTGTCTTTCTGCATATAGTTCACCTTGCGATGACCACAGGCCGCAATTACGTACGAAACCCTTACAGGTTAAATGATCTCTTACACTCACCACTTCTTCGTAACGTCTATTGCGACAATTACGACATGGACACTTGATTTTGTTACCGTCCATATACTGAGCTTTGCTCATGGCATACTTAAGAAACACTTCCATGCCTGCCTGAAAATTGTCACTCACACCTATTCTGCTCTCGTGTTGTCATTTTTACATCCATGTATGATCAACGAAATAACGATCCATCACAGATTGGATGTGAAAATATGTATTGTAAGACAAACTAAACAGAATTAGTATATAACCATGTAACTGGTGGATCCGCTGGTATATAGGCCGATAGTTCGATACCGATACCGATACCGAACCGATAGTCCGATACCGATAGTGTGATACCGATACCGATAGTGTGATATCGATAGTTCGATACCGATACCGATAGTCCGATAGTCCGCTAGTGATATCGATAGTTCAATACCGATACCGATAGTCCGATAGTTCGATACGGATACCAATACCGATAGTCCGATACTGATAGTTCGATACCATAATCGATAGTCCGATACCGATAGTTCGATACCGGAACCGATAAACATTGCCTTTTAATTTTAAAAAAATAGAAATACGTTTGTTCAGAAACTGCTACCGGTATTTTTGTAAAAGGTACACTCATAAGCTGAAGCAAATTTTACCAACAGCTTCAACAAGCTAACACCAAATGGGGAAGAACCAATCGGAATCCTTAAATCAAAGTAGAAGCCTGGATGCATCATGCATCATCAAGGCTCAAGAGTGGAGATCAGGATATGGAGGTGGCCTGAACTTTTACTACATAAAAGTGATTAGCAAAGATGCGTTTGATAACAAGGGCAACCATGAGCAACCAAGAGCAAGGTCAATGTTTGAAAGACTAATTCAAGAGATTGATTTTGAAAACAAGAGCAACCAAGAGCAACCAAGTTACAAGTTGTATAATTCATGAGCTGTAGTAAAAAAGTACCATAGAGTACCAATCATCAAAAACAAAAAGTTGCAGCAGCTAAGACTAAGTTCCATCTATAAGCCTCTAAACAGTCAAAGAAAAGTTTTATCAGTTAATACTAAGGTACCAAATCCCTACATTAGAGAGGAAGTACTAATTAACAAGCATACAAATGAAACATCTCTTCTAAAATGTTAGGGGTTTGGCAAATTCATATTCAGGTACACTGGAACTGGAACCAAAACTATTGTGCCAAAAGGAAAACACCAAGAACGTCTCACTTGTCTCAAGAGAATTTCAAGTTATACTTATGCCGAGAATGTTCATAAGGGAAGTGCTTCTATTCTATTTCAACAAGAGGGACTGAAGTATTGAGATCGTGTGCATTGGGACACTATAACAACAAAATGTATGGTTGTGTAGAGGGAATTTTTGTTTGGAAGCAAATACAAGTTCTAGCCTCAAATAACAAGGTATATTTAACCCCAAAGTTTGTGTCGAGATAGCTCGTCACGTCATGACTCATGCTCCAAGAGCTGACTATGTTACACGTGCTTAAGCTACACGACTATGTTACACGTGCTCAAGATACACGACCTACGAATATATCGATAACCACATTCATGATTACGTCTGTAAGATATATAGGAATTCCAAAAGAACATGACTACGCCAAACATCAACTACCACGAAATATAGGAATATATTACTATGTATGAAAGTCTGCATACTTACTAAAGTTGACTTAAGAACAACCCCAAACCAATATATATACATATATATATATATAATATATATGTATATATATATATTTTTTTTATATATAAAATATGTATATATATATATATATATATATATATATATATATATATATGTGTGTGTGTGTATGTAAGCTTGTATCTACGAAATGTGAGAGGATGCATCGAAATTATCTTTTGCTTCAGCTACCTATTCCTTATCCTCCTATTCTAATGCCCCCCCAGCCGACCCTCCGCCCCACCAGCGCCCCCAGCCCCCGCCTCCCCCGCCCCTGCAGCCAACCCCTGCCCCCGCAGCCAAACGCCTCCCCCGTACCGCCCCCCGCAGCTAAACGCCTCCCCTACCAGCCCCGTAGCCAAACGCCTCCCCTACCAGCCCCCCAGCCCCCGCCTCCCCTGCCCCCGCCTCCCCTACCAGTCCCCCAGCCCAAGACGCCCCCGTCGCCCCCGCTGCCCCTCCGACCATCGATCGAGAGAGAGAGAGAGAGATTACCTTCGAAAGAGAGAGAGGAGAGGACGTCGCCGATCGCCGAAGCTCCAGGAGAGAGAGAGAGAGAGAGGGGAGAGAGAGTGAAATTTGGGGGGAATGAAAAGTTTCCTCCGTCGTTTCAATTTAAGTCTGGGTCGTATCTTTAGCGACGGACTAGGATGGATAATAACCGTCGCTAGTTCGTCGCTCTTTTTGATACTTGACGACGGATTATCCGTCGTTAGGTAGTCGAAGATTTGTCCCGCCACTTCTCCCAACAATTCCTGCCAAATAGTCGACAACATAGCGACGACCAAATATCCGTCGCTATGTCTCCGACGCCCTACCGACGGATGTGCGACCTTTTATCCCCCTTAAAATAAAATTAAAAATATATCGATTAGTCGTCGGTACCCCGTCGGTTATTTGTCGCAAATCCGTCGCTAACGCCGACGGAAAGAATCCGTCGCTAATATACCGTCGCTAATTGACTATATTTTGGTAGTGGTTACAATCCTCTAGTCGATTTGCTAGTATGGTACGGTCTAGAAGTTTCGGAGTGATTGTAATCAGAGGCTTAATAGAAAAAAGACAATTCATAATTGAAGTTAGTCGAGTACTTCAGATCAAAGCTCGCGTTGTAGAAGTTGCAAGGACTTCGAAATAAAACTTGTGGTATTTTTCCATAGTGGATTCAACTGGAAGCTAGAGTTCTTCCGACTGGAATAGTCCTCACAAGAGGGAAACCAGTATACATCGTCGTATTTGCGTTTGCTTTCTGATATCTGCTTTTCATTTACTTACTTGTGAAATATTATCTGTGATCTTGCTGCTAACATTTTTAATTAGCTAATTTTTACTGTCTACTCTATTCACCCCCTCTAGAGTTTTATGCTTTACAATTCGTTCCTACAATTGGTATCAGAGTGGGTTATATAGGTAAAGCGAGGTAACTCTGCTATTATATTCTTATTTATTACAGTTGTTACATAGATCACAATATCACATATGGCAAGTATGTACTTCACAACTGAAGAGCAATCCATAAATAGACTCCCGCTATTTGATGGAACAAACTATAGTTATTGGTAGACACGAATGAGCTTCTACTTGAAGTCTCTAGATTTTGACTTATGGTCAATTGTTGTCAATGGCTACAAAAAGCCTACTATCACTTCTATTCTCACATCCTCTATAGTCAACAAGCCTTATTATAGTTATACGGAGGAAAAGAAGAAGTTAGCTAGCCTTAATACAAAAGCTATGCATACCTTTTATTGTGCTGTAGACATAAATGTCTTCATTCTTATTACTACTTGCACAACATCTCATAAAATTTGAAAAGTTCTTGAAGTCACTTATGAGGAGGTATGAAAGCAAAGCTAGAAACTCCCGAGAGGAGGATAGTCTTCATAATGATGCAAATATGTGCATTATGGAATTAGGATTTAAGGTACAACACAATCCCTTATATGAAGAAGAGCTTGTATGTGACAACTGCAAGAATATAGGCCACATCCAAGAAGATTGTAATACTACCAGAAAGGATAGTCACTACGAATGATCAAATGAAGGAAGATCATCGTCTCACAAGTACGCTAACACAAGCATATGGTGTGAAAGCGAAGCAACAGATTTTGAAGAAGAAGAGAGACCTCATCAAGCTGCAAATTTATGCTCAATAGCATTATCTAACGAGGTACAAAATAATTATTTTTATGAAGAGAGCAAATTTTCCCATGATGAGTTATCTGATGCTTTCAGTGATCTATTAGAAGAACACAAGAAAGTATTAGATAAGTATAAGCAAGCTAGAAAGGATATTCTATCCTATAAGTGTGAGAATGAAAAAGCTTACTTGCTTATTGAATGATTCTAGAAATACATCTCCTTCTGATAATTCTACTGAGATTTCCACACTTGAGTTTATATTGTGTCACACCCCAGAACCAGAATACTAGCAAGTGGGGACGGACAAGGCCAGCTACATAATGCCAGAGTACGCCAGTACTCTGAAATCATATATAAGCTGTCAAGACATGGAGGTTACTTCTATAAGCTAACAGTCGATCCTAGGTTAAACGATCCTACGTATCTCAATCACAGGCAATTACACAAAGAGCAAGAAGTATGATCATCAAACATACAATAGTAAAGCGTCCCAAACCATATATACATGGATGATCATGAAGCTAGTAATACAAAGTGGAGAAACTAGCAAGAGTATTAGTCATACATGATAGCTCTAGCTGCAGTCTAGAATACGCACATCATGTTTTTGCCCGTAGGCTAAATGTCAAGCACCAAAACACGAGCTAAACACGTGCTCGGAGGCTAAACGCCACAAAAGAATAATGTATATATCAAGTGAGAGAATGAAACAAGAAACTCACTTAGGTACTCTGGTGCTCCGAATGGTCACCGTCGAGTAGATGGTACGAAAGATCCTCTGGGCTTCTCTATCAGATCTGGCCAAACAAAACCAGTGGGGTCAGACCCCCAATAGCAAGTACCACAAAGGAAGCCAAACTATGAACTAAAACCAGCAATCACTAACATCAACAATTGGAGATACAAATGAGTAAGGGTAGATCGAGACTCGTGCACTAACAATGCACTTATCCCGAACATAGGAAGACAATAAGTAAGCGTCTTAAAGCATAAAGTAATTATCGTGCAACATAATATAAAGTGTAGACATATTAAGTAAACAGAAGCTTGAGAATATGTAAAAGTAATTGAACATGTGAACTTGTGAAATAGCCGAGTCATGAGAGCATGGCGAACCGACATAGGGAGTCATGTATAGCTTGTGAGATAATTGAACATGTGAGCATGTAAGAATTATATAGAAAGACAATGATATATGGACTTAGGAATATGTGAGTACTAAATAGAACGACAAATGATAGGATAACTTAGGAACCATTCCGGAAGCCAAGTTAAAACCCGTAAACCAAACAAGGACTGGGTTGTAACCCTTCTCCTGAATAGAACTTAGTCTCTAATCATTTATCGATAAAAGTAAAGCATAAACCATAGTGTACTGAAATAAACATACGGACACGGCCTGGACAAAACTAGACTGGACTGACTCCATCCATCAAATACAGCCAAGCAATGAGTACGGCTTGATACTTTAGCTAACTAGGGTTATCACAAACCTTGTTACTAGCAAGATGCAATGAGGTATCCCTACGGCCACAAGCCCTGCAGACTATCCAGGTTATCCAGACGCAAGTTATAAGGATTTATAGTGGATACATCGCCTAGGAGACAAATATATCCCATGTACATATAATAGTAGGTACATCGCCCAGGAGACAAATATACCCTAAGAGAGTTATTAGGTGACTTGGGGGTACAACACGTGACAGTGTGCATATTATTTGTTTCATGAAGTACCCCATATGACAGTGAGCTGAAAATGTGCCCTACTCGTCGGCAGGCTAGAAGTCCATCAGAGAAGGCACCCAGATAACGGGATTGCTTGTAGCCAGAATACCTTCCTATATGAACTACTTAATCAATCTAGTCATTAATCCTTGCCAGATTCAGAATGAATCCCTGACCGTGGGAAATCAGGAATTCATGTCCTAGACATGATGTAATACAAAACATATAGCTTGTATAAACACACTCAAGAGAAACACCCACAGTGTCCAAATCATTTATTACTTGTAAGCCAATAAAGCCGTCGCAACAGCATTCATGGTTCATGTCATGTCATATCATGTTACTTGTCTGAAGTGTACCATGACGGGTCACTATCATGTTAAGAGTACATGCTAGGGGTGTGCCACAATGGGCCACAATCATGTTAAGCAAAGAAGTGACATGTAACTTGAGTGCACCGCAACGGGTCACTATCGTGTTAAGCAAAGAAGAAAGACATATATCATGAGTGCCCCACCACGGGTCACTATCATGTTAAGCAATCATAGACGTAAGAAAGCTTGTAGATAGATCTTGATAAAAGGTGCATCATAACATATGAGAAGGAATAAATGAGGTAACTACTTGGCCTAAAACACCAATTGAATCTGTGCTAGTGTTAAGGGTATAAGAGGGGTACAATCATTCTCTAACTGTATAATATTATCAAATCATGTTAAAAATTCATTTATTAAAGAAATATCAAGCTATTTAGTAGGGTCGTCGCAATTTAGGTCAAGGTAGAAAACATGCAATGAAATCATAAGCTCCATATAAGAATGAAAGAAACTTGCATAAAATAGTTGGTAATATATTCTTGAAGCCAAGGAAAAGATTTACAACTTTCATGTTGGGAGTTGGAAGAAATTCTGGCTACAAATCAGCCAAATAAGACATAAAACAGCCAAAAATAGCCAAAATAGGCACTATGCAGTACTATACAAGACATACGGCACTATTCATCCATACGACACTATGCAAACCTGCGGTACTATGCAAGCCATGTGGTACTATGCATCCATGCGGCACTATGTAAGCCTGCGGTACTATTCATTCATGCGGCACTATTTATCCATGCGATACTATTCATCCATGCGACACTATTCATTCCTGCGGTACTATTCATTCCATACGGCACAATGCATCCATGTAGCACTATTCATTCCTACGGCACTATTCATCCATACGGTACTATGCATGCCATGCGGCACTATTCATTCCTACGGCACTATACGGTACTATGTAAGCAATACGGCACTATTCATTCCTGCGATACTATTCATCCATACGGTACTATTCATTCCTGCGGTACTATTCATCATCCCTGCCAGAATCAGGACAGATGACATAGAAGATGTCCAAATCTTATTTTGGTCATATCTTTCTCAAATCAAGTCAAAATCTAACTTTTCAAAGGTCCAGTTTGGGTAAAATCAAATTCTCTACAACATAGAACAATCAAAACTTGAAAATAATGAAGTTTAGTAGACCAAAATCCAAGAAAACCAAAAAAGGATATAAACTTAAATCTACAAAAATTTATCCACCAAAATAAAAATGCCAAGTTCTAAAGATGCTTAAAATCATGTAAGGAATAGTTTAGAACAAACAAAATTACATTTGTCCAATATTTGGCAAGATGTACTTGACTTAGGTTGGAGGAAGATGAAGAGGATGAAGATGAAGAGAAATAAAATAATGAAAGAGAGAGAGAGGAGTTGGGTTTTTATATAAATCCCTTCTCATCTTAAACCAATCCAAACCAAGCCAAACCAAGTTGAACCAACCCAAATTAAACCTAGTCAAGATCAAACCAAGATTAGCTAGTTAAGATAAGTCACAATATGGGTCAGAATTCCGTACATGTATATTGAATCTACGGAAAATGGAAAATGGGGGTGACATATTGCATGAGGCACTTGATTGCATTGAGAAAAGCACTCAAGAAAATACTAAACTTAAGGAGGAATTAGAATCAGAAAAAAAGAAGTATTCTATTGCTTTATGTAGAATTGATGCTCTTAATGCTAAATATGATAAGATCTGTGCTAACTCTAAAAAGTTAGAGAGTATACTGGAAAAGCAGGTATTACAACCTATTACTCAGTCTAACACAAGACACGCGACACATCACAAAGTCCCACACGACAAATCTTTCACAAAGGAAACAAGCAAAGCTAAAGATTCATGCAACCAAGCTTTCTATTACAAGTATCCACGCACATCATATCACACCACTGCACGTTCTCATACGGCTGCACATAGCACTAATATTAATACTTTTTGTCATTATTGTGGTATGAATGGATAATTTTCTAATCGTTGTTAGATTAGAAAACTAGTTGATATTAACTTGTAAATGGGTTCCCAAAGCTAACAAATGTGGATCCAAGTATTGGATACGAAAGTCTTCACCTAATATTTCAGGTAGAGCTACTTATGCTGAACCATAGAACCATAGAACGTGTTGGTGGTTGCACAACTACAAAGGTCAGCTTCCATGCAACTGCACCAACATAAATGTGGTCACTTGAACCACTTTGGTAACATGCTAAAATGATTTATTTTATGGTTTATTTATAGAATCTAGCATCTTGTTATTAATATCTTGCAATTTAATATCTTTTAGTTGTTTATTGTTTGAATCAATGTGAGACATAATCCTAGCTTGACTAGCTGTTTAGCTTAAATGATTAGTTCACACTATATAGTATTTTATTTTCTATTAGTGTGACACATTTATTTATGTATGCTAATCTTTATTCTTGAAGCATGCATACTACTGTAGTCCATAAGAGCTTAATTATTTTGGTTAATGTATTTTTGACTCTCTGTCTTTAATTTTTTTTTGAAATGGTTACTTCTTACCGATTTATCTTTAACATGTCATGTTTACTTGAAAAGTATATACATATACTTTTATGTTAACCTTGTGCTTGCATAATATATTCACTATTGATTCTCAAATTTTATTTTGATTATCTTCTTATGGATCAATTACATCTTTGCCTATAAAAGCATATTTGTCCATGTTTTTGATCTTGTGATAACTTTTTTATGCTTATTAAGGATACATGAATAATTCATTGTCATTCATTTATTGCTGATATGTTTCTTATATTAATTTATATTTTTGTCTAAATATCTTTATGGGGGATATATGAGTTAAGTTCAAGTTTTATATTATTTTAAAAAGTAGTTTCAAACTTATGCTTATCTCATACTTTAGCTATTGATTAATTGGAACAAATTTATGTTCTTCTCCTTATTAGCTTCTTCCTCAAAGTCTCTTTTAATGATATTTTTGCTTGGCTTTTTGGTTGACTTTTTTGGATACATGACTCTTATTTAAATTATTTATTAATCTTGATAAACCATTCTTTGGGTATTTACTTTTTTTAATTTAGGGATTCTGAATTTCGATGTTGTTTCAAGATGCTGTAATATTCCTTTAAATCTAAGTTCTTAAAAGTATATTTCATTTTGGATACAAACCGAAAGGGTCCTTCTGTCATACAGGTGTAAATAGCCTGAAGCGACATGGTGCACTAATCTTCGGACTACTGCTAGTTGGGAACTGGCCCCTACAGCTAACCTGAAGTGATCAATACTTTATAGACTTAAGATTTATTAAGGTCTATTTGCAACTAGTATCTAGTTTTGGATCCAAGGTACTGAACCCAGTCCCCTAGGTTCCAGAATACATCAGCGTATCTAGGTCCTATATTTTGATTTACAAATATTTTATATTTTATTATTACTCAATGATTTTGTAGCATATATGAATAAATGTAATTGATACATCTTATACCGTATGCTACATTGTTCTCAGATTTTTTTAAGTCCATAGAATATAATTGATTTCATATTGCACAAATTCTTCTTAAATCCTCGGTTATTAAATAAGATATTTGTTTTGGGTACAAGCCTACAAATGGTCTGTCTGCCACTACGGCTACGGCTAAAGCGAAGCGATACTTAAGTGTTATCCGGTGAACCTCCGTTAGCTGGGACAGTACCCCTACAGCTAACCCAAGATTGATCAACGCTTTATAAATGAAAGATTTATCGATATCTAGTTGCAATTGTTATTTGATGGATTTCAGGTTTTAGCTTTATTGGATAATATTATTTAATAATTTAATCTTACAAAAGTTAACATACATTGATCTCCATAGGTTAATGTTTGTCATCTTTTGATATATTCATTTTTCTGTCACACTATGACTTGATAATCTTGTGACTACTCATTGAATATTATGGTCTTGTGATTTTGTCTTTAGCTTGTGTAATATTCATGATTTTAAGCTTTATTATTCTCTTCTTATTCAAGTTACTGCCTATACCAGTAATTCTTTACGGAATAGAAGTTAGGCAAATTGACTCTCTCTCTCTCTCAAAGCGTTTCTTTTCTTTAACCTTATGGTTGTCAGGTGGATACCGTGCTAAGGCTTTAAAAGGGAAGAAATAAACTTTGATAAGAAGACCTAATATTTTTGAATTAGCTTTCTACTTCTGGAAATCTGTCTCTGAATTTATTTAAATTTTGTCAATACTATTATTTTTGGATATAGCCATGTAAATGTGGAGCAATTAATTATTTCAAATCAATTATCCCCTTGACATACCATATATCTAGAATACATTTTTTGGGACATTTGTCTAGTTATGTTTATTTGTTCAAAATAGGCTATTTATGATTTATGAAGTCTTTTATTAAAACTATTTCTGTGATATAAGAATTCGAATCATCAGCTGTCGGTCTGAAGACTAAATAGACGCATTCGAACATTCATTAAGACAGTTTTTCATAATAAAATTTTGTATTTTAAAAGTCTTTCTGATTTCTCTCTGATTTATTGAATTTGTCTGTTATTTGCATTAAGATTGTTTTCAAAAATCCTTTGCTATCTTGAAATTATTATTTTTATATAAAATTTTAATTAGAGACATATTTTGTTTGTTCATCTTTAAGCATTTATTTATTGGATATTTTTTTACTTGCCTAAAGATGATATTTGTTTTAAGTTTGGAACTTTATATGCATTTGATCAAAAGAAAGAAAGATGCATATCTTGGATATTCCTTAGATCTTGTGATTATTTATTTTATCTATTCTTGCATATAGATTACTTCGAAACTAGATACATATATTTTAAGGGGGAGCAAATTAATTGTTTCAATTCTTTTATTCCCTTAATGTGTGGTATACCCAGTTTATCATGGACAAATATTCTTTTACTTAACATATCTTGTTGATCGGTTCATGATTTTTTATTTTAGTAAGTTTATGAGAGAATATATGATCATTATTATTTATTTATTATAATTCTCTTATTTGATTCGAGTTTCTAAAAGTTATCTTGCTAAATATATTTAATTATCCTTATTTGATTTTTTTTTTTGTCTTGAGTTTAAATTAATTTTGGCATTTCTTATTGAGATTTTATCTCAAAGTTCAGGATTATATATATTTAGACTGATCATACTTTGCGGGGGAGCATTCAAGTCGACTGAATTTCTCCTTCTCAAGTATTTTATCTTCATTACCTTCATGTTTATCTAATGGATATACATATATCATGCTAAGGTAATTGAATTCAAATGGATGAACTTTGGTATAGATTTTGCATAGATTCTAGTATATTTATGTTGATTTTTTCTTGATGATTATACTCTTTATTGATGTGATTCACTAATTTGTGTGGGCAAATTATGAATCATATTTTTGTGATCATTGTTAAAAGGCTCATTATATTTTTATTTTTTTGTATATACTAGATTTGCGAAAAAAATCATGGATTATTTATGACCAATGATTGATTTCTACTATATTGATATTTACTTTTTATTAAAATCCTTATTGGTCTATTTTAAAACTACAGTTATATTTATTCATCATATTGAGTTTTGAATGTCATTTTTGGATTTCTAGTTGGTAAACTATGTATTGCTTGATTTCAGTTTTTCTTTGTTAACATTCAACCAACTATATTGTGTTTTGACATATTTTTCTATTTTATGTAATTTTCTAAAACTTGTCATTACACTATTCTTCTAATCCTTGACCATGATTATTTTTGCCTTCCTCCTTTACTTATGCTTGAGTTCGTTTTATCTCTTATTACGGGAAGCTTATTTTTTTAATCAGGTCAAAGGGGAAGAAATAAGTCTAAGTTAGCATTAAGTTTAAGCTAACACAAAATATTCTAGTATTATGTGTTTATTAGTGATACATGCATCTATTGTATATATCTTAAACTGAACCGATTTACCATAATAAAAAAGATGGAACGTGTTAGCCCAATGATTATATCATGTTTTTGAATATGACTAATCAATTAAGTGTAACATAATGACATCACTAATATTCATGTAATCACTATCATGTTGCTACTTAAACTTAGCATTGTCCTAATGTTCTACATCTTATTGCTATGTTTGTATCATAATACATCATACTGCTTTTTTCACCTAACATGTACATTCAGACATGCTGTAAGCATGATCAAACATGATCAAACTAGGACATATGCAATGGAGAATTAATGATGGACCCAAAGACGGTGTTATACAAGAAGATTTTTTTGAACCGCCCAACGACCTATTCGGGGCCTCGTATCGGGGTTCCGCTGCCCGGTCAGCGGACAGGGGTCGAGGGGGTAGCGCCGTCGTGGGGTTTCGGGGGCGAAGCCCCCAAAAGGTATTAGATTTCCAGATCTGTTTATCTTTGGGCGATTGCCATCAAGAAAAAAGGCGTCTTCAGGTCTGCTCAAATATCAGAAGAAAGGCGTCATCAAAGGGCTATTGGTTTTCCTATTTTATCAATATATTTTTCATATTTATTAAGTCTAGGAATACGATGTACAGTGCGTCGTACTGGAAAATAGGCTATCCAAAAAATAGTTTTCAAAATACCCTTTTATTTTGGAAACAAGCCCACTTACTGTCACACTCACTTTCTATAATTAAGGGTATTTTAGTCTTTATATTTTTTTTATTATTATTTAATTACAAATTAAATTGATTATCGTGTGTTTGATTGGTGCATTGATAAGACCTAGATGGTATAACCTCAGTCAACCATGTTAGAAGCCTAGTAATATGATTTAGGTTCATTATAGACTTGTTAGAATTAATTTAGATTTTTTACCTATTTTTCTAGAATTGTTTAGTGATCTTTAAGCTATTATTTATAAGCCTTTTTAGCTTTTTGTTATTGGGCTTTGTAGTAACCTAGGGATGCTTGGCCCATGACTTAACCTAACCCTAATACCCCCTAGCATGGCCGGCCAAAAAATTCAGCAGCCCCTCTTCATTTGTGAAGAATCCCATAGCCTCCATTAGATCTAAGAGAAAACCCTAGTTTCCAATCCCCTTCAAAACCCTAACTTTCTCTTCCGGCATCCGATTCATGCCAAACGATTTGCGTTGCGACCGTGGGGAGGAGGAGAACTTGCTAGAGCACTGCTAGCAAGGAGTTGGAGGCGTTTGCTTGGGAGAAATCGATCGTCGGAGTGCTCGAGGAGTCACTTTTCACTGAGATTCCGACTCTCAATAGGTAAACCACGTTCTAGCAATATTTCTTCGATTTTTCTTCATGATAGCATGCATCTAGGTACCCTCGACTTGTAGGTTTATTTTTATTTGATTTCTTATCCGTTCGATGTGCGTATCAGACACGTATCGGCGTTCCAACATAGGTGTTCGACGTAATTACCCAATGGATCGAAACTTGTCATTTGTTGAATCTTTTTATATATTTGCATAGCCTTAGACATAAGGATCCCGACCCCGTAGTTTTCGACACGAATCGGGCTCGTGTTCGTGTCCAAACAGGACACGAACACGCTGCACGCATGGCCGCGCGCGTGTCCGGCTGTGGCATGCTATTTTTGCACGACACAGGCCACGTGGCCGCATGCCACTTGGCATGGAGGAGGGGGCAACGACTGACATGTCAACCCCCAAGCCTCGCTCGACTTCATGTCATGTCTTGGGAGTAATCGCGACTGCACGGGTCCGTAAGCGTACGCGCGCGAAGCCGCCGCTGACACGGTCGTCGTGCCGACTCGTATGGACACATGGACAGGATTCAGGGTGTCCTACGTGTAGCCCTATACCTAGCCTATTCTAGGACACGACTATGACACGTGTGGTGGGACACACGAGTCCCTAGACTCGCGTCCGCGTGCACGCGTGTGAACTGCTCGGTGCACACGCGCACAGGCCGCGCGTGGACACGGGTCGTATGCATCGGACATGACACTGAGCCGCATGATAACTTGGCCAGTAGGTCGGGGACGTGTTAGCCTAGGTGTACGCAAAGTTTTACGAGAATTGGTTCAGAATCGAGCGAGAAATCGAACTCGCACCGATTCATTTGACGCGTATCGGGCTTTCCGATACTCACTCTGTGGACACGATACGGACACGGGTTCGACCCCGTGAGTATCCGAACAGTCACACACAAAGGTACCTTCGTGTTGCCAAGTTTCGCGGATTATAAATGTGTATATGCTTTTTGGGCATTGGGTTGATTTTCAGGTTTTATATATATATATATATATATATATATAATATATAATATATATATATATATGTATTATTGAATTGTTAGATGATATTTCAAATTGCTGAGCTTTGATTCATAATTTATGAGTTTATAGGAAGGTATTAAGATTCTGGACTTGTGGGTTTGAGTCCCTATTTTTTTTCATCATTTCCATCATATATGTAATTATATCCCAATATATATATATAAAATAAAAAAAAAAAATATATATATATATATAATTAATATTAATATAATATATATATATATATATATATTATATATATATATATATCTATATATTTATATGTATTTTATGATTTTTGTCGAGCTAGATCAATCCCAGGTCTGAACTCATTTTTTCCTTTGTAAACCCAATATTTTCTCTCCTTTATATATGTGTAAATAATAGATTATGT